>VXAV01009387.1:0-10947 GCA_013399715.1 Alectura lathami | reverse complement strand
TTGAAGAAATTGGTCAAGTGCTCCCCAGCGACCATGTATTTCCTAAATTGCTGCAGATTGATACGCAGACAAGAAAGAAAACAAGGATGGAAATGAGGAAGTGACAAGTTTAAGATGGTAGCTTAAATGAGCAAAATCAGTAGGTTCTGGGAGTATTTAGTCACATTGTCTGAAAATAAATGATACACTTGCAGATGGTGCTTTAACAGAGCTTTTGAACACCACTTAATACACTACTGGAATTGTCAAACCACTCCAAAAAGCTGAAAACTATTTCCCGAATGAATGTTTGTCTCCCATTTGCAAGGAAGACAGAAGATAGGGGAGGCACATGCTAACACACATTAACCCTAGACAAGGAATGGGAGGCTGGAACCAGATGATCTTTGAGGTCCCTTCCAACCCAAGCCATTCTATGATTCTGTGATTCTAAATTCACTAAAGGTGTTTCCAAAGCTGCGTTTGCAATTTGGTCATGTTCTTCCATCTCCCTTTTATTTTTCTATCCCTGCCTCAAGCTGGAGGAAAACTTTGGGGAAAAAAAAAGCCATTTTCCACACATGTATTTTGCACAGAGCCAAAATGCAATCTCAGAAAAGAGCAACTGCACTTCAAAATACTTGAAAAATAAGTATTTCTCAATGGTGTATTTTTATAGGGTTATGCTTTTTAATAGGGTTTTTAAAGGTATTTTTCTTCAGAAGTCACTGGCTTGACATGGTGCTGATGCTTACTTCACAGAAACAAATTAAGCTGGATGAAACCACACCAAGAAGTCAGAGACTGCTCGGAAAGGAACATGTTGATAAAGGTGAAGAGTAGCAGCCTGAACTTCCTGAGCTGGTAAATGCCACACAAGCAGCAACACAGACGAAATAAAACATATCTTCCAGCTTCAAAAATGACAAATATCAACTGCAGCACTGGAAAACAAACAAATCAGTGTGATTTTTTCTGTATTTTTTTTTAGCAAGATCTGATATATCCACAGTGGGTGACTCCTCTCCAAGTTTCTAATAAACAATGAGAAAATCCACCCATGTGACATAAGCATGCCATTTGTTTCATATTCTCAACTTAAAAATTATTGTCAACAACATTTTTGTTCATAAGCTTGAGTTAGGATAATTTTCCATGTCATTTATATACCATTGGCTAAACATTTGCCCAAATGTATCCTCTCTTCTGTTCATACGGTTCAGTACGATTTCTGGAGCTGACATGCAGCACCTGCAGTACGTAAACCAAAGGACTGGTCTGTAACAGCAGTCTGAGATTTATTCTTGGTTTCTCTAAATCTGTTTAAAGCTCCAAGGCAATTCTTAGCCAATAATAGCTACAGCTCCTTAGAAATGGCAAGTAGCTAGGAGCTTTCACTAACAGAAAATAGGCTTACAAAACAAGAGTCACTTCTTTCTTCTTCTCAGGCCTTCTGATGCTCCCTTCAAATTACTTTAGAAAGGACTATAAAATAGTATTAAGCCAACTTGTTTTAATTCCTCTAACTAGTACACGACACATCTAAATTACAGCAAGAATGCCACATCAGTTCCCTAATTTGATTGTGAAGTTAGAAGTAGAAACCCAGCAAAATAATATTAAGCACACAGGCACAGGCTATGTTCAGAAATATTAAATTGATTTCTTAGGTTGTGACTGCATTAAAATTTCTCTCCCTAAACACTTTGAGTTCTTGAAATAACTTCCAAGATGTTCCCAATTAGTTTGGGAACTATATCAAGCGTTGAGCTAAACTCGCTCTTACCAACCTAAAAAAGGAGGTAGACACCAGTCAGCAGTCCCTCTGTCAGTCTTCTCATCTTGCCATGTAAGTGCTGAAGTGGCACAATCTCAGTAAGTTATTTATGCTCCTCAACGTATTTACGTACTAGAGTATGTACAAAACGATCAGATGCTTCAAATATGGTGAACATTCTGATTTGTGCTTTGCTTTTGACTTTCACAAAAGTTTGTTGGTTGTAGAAGAAAAGCCATACGAGCAGAAACAGAAAATGAATTATGTATAGTAAAAAATGAAAATAAAAATTGAATGCTGACAACACAGCCTTGAAAGGTTAGGCTACTGCAAATGAATGCTTCCAGGCTGCAGACTACCATAAGTGACCACTAAGGCTATGACAGCATTTGAAATCTGTAATTTTCAGTTATTTTGCTATTTGACTTCCTCCTTCATTAGGAGATTAGAGACAAAAGAAGAGAGAGAGAGAATGCAATATACTCTATTTTTTTCTTTGCCTCATCACTAGAAAAGCACCTCCAAATCCAGGATCTTATTATAACAGTGTTCTACTACCTGCCACGTTTCTGTAAGCCAGCTTAAGTGGAAGGGGAGTAAGCGGGAAGAAAGCAGTCATTCTTAAAAGCAGGCATTTTTCTTGCTCTGCCTGTAACACTGGTTTTCCATTATTAGCTTCCAGGAACTTGCTTTTGTTTTCTCAGCTTTTTTTCCGATGACAAGTCATGTTGTGGTAAGTCACATCAGGCTGCATCAGTCATGCAGCAAATGCCCTGAACAACTAAAAAATACTTTTGCCCTCAAAGCCATACTCAGAGAAGCAAAGAATTTAAAACAAGTTTGAAAGAAAAAATAATAAAAATAAAAATAAATCATGCCTTCATTGTCTGAAAGAAAATATGTGCAGCATTAATGTCCAATTTAATCCCTAGGTTAATTCTAGTTACTCATTGGTGCTGAGCATAATTCATTCATGATATTTGTCCAAGAAGGAAAGTTCAGTCAGTTTTTCTTCTTTTTAGTCTTCTTTTAGTCTTCTGATAAGGAGGACATGCTTCAAAACCAGTCTGCAAAAGCAATAGATTTGACCAACCAATGAGTGCACAAATAGAAATGAACCCAGAAAACATAATGCTCTGTGTACTACATACTTTAAAATCTTCCGGTAGCTGAGTATCAACACCCCACTACAGCCTACACTGAAAGCAGTGCTTTCAAAGCCCAACTGCTAAAAGTCTCCCCCAAAGAATCAGCAGTGGGATTAACATACACGATACTTTTCAGCCTGGAGAACCAGGACCAAACAGTAACAGTGTTTGAATAGGCACAGGTACTGCATATAACCAGGTACAGACCTGGAAAGGAAGGAGGCAGGACAGCTATAGGGCCTTTCATCTCCAGGATCATTAGGTGCTGTAAGCCTCATGACTGTGACATGTGACATGATCACAGGTGTATGTTCTCCTCTTGGCACACCTTATCAGGTGCGCTCTGACAACCTCATCAAACGGCACTGCTTTAAAACTCTGAATCCTGACAGAGGCTGTTCAGCCTTCCCCCCAGGAAAACTCTGTTGGAACTGTTTACTGGAAAGGCAGAGCGGCTTCTGAGATCAGTGCCCATAAAACCCGGAGCGTGGTATTACATTAGAGGAGGAACTGACAAGAGCAGTGCAAAACTGTGCTAGCTGTCCTAACATATGGCATGTCACTGGGGAGTTTTGGTAAGCCTTTAACACATACGGAGCTCAAAAATATCCCTTAAATAAACCAAGAAATTAGGACCCCAGAAGTCACAAGAGCTTAAATATTAGTTTGTTTTTAACAATGCATATGATTATCTTCGTTCTCTGCTCTTTAAACTATTTAGGTATTGAAAAAACAGTGTAGGGCTGACTCAGCCAGCAGAGAGACCATTGTAGTGGCTTAACCCAGCAGGCAGAGCTGCTCGCTCACTCCATCAGCACCCTGCTCCCTGAGTGGGATACGGGAGAAAACTGAAAAGTGCAATAACTCGTGGGATGAGATAAGGCGAGTTTATTAAGACAGAAAAATAAATAGAAACAAAATAAACAACAACAACAACAAAAAAGAAGAAACAAAGCAAGTGATGCTCAACGCAATTGTTCACCACCCACGGACTGACGCCCAGGGAGTCCCCAGACAATGACAGCCCCCTCCGGCCATTCTATTGTTCAGCATGACATCATCTGGTATGGGACATCCCTGGGTCAGCTGTCCTGGTTCTATCTCCTCCCAGCTCCTTGTGCCCCCTCCAACCGCTCGCTGGCAGGGCAGCACCAGAAACTGAAATGTCCTTGGCTGTGTGCAGCAGTGCTCAGCAACAACTAAACACTTCGGGTGTTATCCAAGTTGTGTCTCTCACAAAGCCAAAACACAGCACCACAAACCCAGGACAACTACGTATCAGAAGTTTTTGTAGTTCAGTCTTGTTGTAGGTTAGCCATGGATGAGTAGAGAGACATGGATGGCATCTGTCCTCTAAGATTCCTGGCTTTGCTAGAGAAGGCTGTAATTGACTGGGAGGAGGCGAGCCACCAGTACCATTTCCAGCACCGAGTTCTTGCCATGCTGCAATCGCTTGTTCTCAGAGACACGTTTTGTTGTCAGTGACAAATACCGGCTTCGATTTCTCCAGACAGAGTGATCACCGATGGAGAAAGGGCAGCTCTTCAAGAAGGCAGCTATTCCATGACCTGTAACACCTGTGGATTACGCGGCGCCCTCTGAGTCACGCATCCTGCTGAACAGTTTCCACAATCACCACAGGCCAAAGAACACTGTTGTGCTCTGGAGGCAGAACGCTTATGAAAAACATCGCTAACTGCTAGGGGTGAGGGCAGTCACCAGCAACCGCGCTGATTATTACAACATCCGCTTCCCAGGCACTGAGGAGGAAGAACTTGCCACACCTAGAAGTTTCCAATGTGCTGCTGCAAAGAATACTCCCCTGCGATACCTTTTCAAAAGAGGCTCCTCTTTGTCTGCGTCCGCTTGAACTCCTTTTCAAGCACCACCTGTTTCACGTTCCCATCCCACCGTGTGCTCTGGCAGCGGGAATGGCAACCGCAAGGTTTCCATAATTAACTCATAACATTAAATTTACAAGTGAGAATTCATGGGCTTTCTCCAATGATATCCCACTGAGGTAGGGTTCTGTAAAAGCCATTATCTTCCTTCTGTCTCCTCCTGCAAAATATGTGAAAGGCTGTAGCTGAACTAACCGTATTGAATAATACCATTTTCTTGTGCTTCCAATTAATACTCACCCATTGATTTTTCTATTAACCCAAAACCATAGGCCCCTGGGGAATGTGCTCCTAAGGTATCTGGTACAATACGGCCCTGAGAAATTACTGAATAGTATCAGTAATTTTGAATCACAACGTGCTTGTGGAAGCAGCCTGTGGATTTCTTTCTCTCCACCACCCAGTTACTAGCTGAGTCTATTCCACTTTCCACCCTGGGATACTTTGGTTCAGGCAGCAATGAAAATACTTGCACAAAACCTAGGAAGCCTGGTGGCAGACGGTGGTTGCCCCTGATGCAAAATTAGGCGCCTGTGTATAGACTCTCTTAGCTGTTGTTTTCAGTTTTGTTGTTCCTCCTGAACTAAAATATTTCACATAAAGAACTTAAAGAGGTCAAGTCAGTTTCACTCTTTTCCCCTCATCCCGCCCAGTCCCTGCAGTACTTTAGATCAGCACTTTCCTTGAGGACACACTGTAGCATTCCACCTCCTCACAAGATGGAGACAATCACTGAATACAAAAACGAAACAGCGTATTCACATAAAATAATATACTTTGTGTGTCTTTCTCAAGTGACTGGGGCTCAAGGAGTCTCATATTAAGGTTTGCAACCGCAATTTCTTAACCATTCCTAAAATGTCCGCATTATACTTCTTTGACTTTGCCTTAGCTGTAGCTTCTCCCCTTTTCCATTGCTCTAGATATTTGTCCTTCATAATGGTGATTTCAGGGAGCCTTTACAATCAGTCAATTACCAAACAAATTCACATTAGGTTAAAAAAAAAATTCTTTTTTTTTTTTTTAATATACGCCTTCTTGGAAATAAGTGTGACATTACTCAATTAATACTGCTTCTCTGGCTTTTATTGCCATCTCTTTTCTTATTACGTCTTTGGCTATAATATTATTTAGGATGTTCATATTAAGAGCTTACTACCATCAGACCTGTTAAAACAGTAAGTTTGTACTAATTACCACAACCTTCCATTTCTGGAGATTGGATTACATCTCACCAAAGTCAGAATAAACTTCATGCCCTAACAAACTCTGCTGGCTTCCAGTGTAAACACCATCACAATGTATTGGCGATTCAATGTTCTTACTGAGTGTAAGAACATCAGATGGGTGCTGCAGGAAAGCCTGAGCTGTCCCTCTGAAGCTGCATCAAAGCACTCACCCAAATGTACCCCTTACCTACAGCAAACTAAACTGAAATCCCTCTTGGACTTGAACCTGGCATAACATTCAAAAAATAACACCAGTGCACTGTGAATTAAAAATAAAACAAAATTAAATTAAAAATGTAAAAAAAAAAAACCACTAAAAACTAACTTTTTAATTAGGAAATAATTTGATCACTACGTGAAATTTCAATTTTTGTTGCAGACTCCATGTGCACTTTGCAACAAGACATGCATGTTGGGTGCAGGTGTGTCCGGGTGTCAGTAGCAGGAACGCAAGGCAGCCTCTGTGAGGCAAGGCTAAATATGCTGGAGCAGTGGATGAGAGGAGTGAGGAAATGTGAGAGAAACAGCTCTGCAGACCCTCAGGATGGTGAAGAATGAGGGGAAGGGGTGCTCTAGGTGCTGGTGCAGCCCAAGGAGAAGATCACGGTGCAGCAGGCTGTCCCCCTACAGCCCATGGAAGACCACACGGGAACACCTACCCACGCTGCAGCCCACAGAGAGGAGCCCACACAGGCTGCCTGGTGGGAGCTGTTTGCTAAGGGAAAATATTTAAAAAGCATAGACTGAAGAATTTTAATATTTCTTTAAAACTGAGCTAGCAGAGAAAATAACCCAAAGCCACTGCAACTCTCTTATCTCCAAGAGCCAAAAAGCATAAGGATACAACCTAAATCGTTCAGACACTTAAACAGCCACTAGAGATAAACTTACTCAGCACCTAATGAGACAAAATTAGCAGGATTAAACCTAATTAAGAGTCTTTTAGAGAACAGTCCACAAGTAAACATGTTCATAAAAAACATTTGGTTATCCTCAGAACCAGAGAGACAAGGATTTTGAACCATCAAAGATGGCTTTTAAGTGTAAAAAAAAAAAAAAAAACCTCCAATTACTTGAAATTAAATTAAAATAAAATCTTACAACTTATTACAAGTTGTTAGATGCAAATCTACTTTTGAACTGATAGAAAAAGGAGAACGAAGCCTCTCTGTCAGCAGAAGCCAAGCTAGTTCTAGCAGTACAATTACATTCCTTCTTTAGCCATTCCCATGCTGGTTGGATCTAGTCAGCTTCTACACACTTAGATTTCAGAAACTGCGTCGGTTACTGAAGCATACCCAGCATTTTGCCTGTAAAATTCCATGTGGCAAACTGCAGCATTTTATCCCTGAAAGGAATATTTTCTCCTAAGAACTATAAGCTGTTTCATATCTTCATCTGAATTACAAATGCGCTGCCTTTGAAACCAGCTCTGAATGAACGACAAATGCATTTCAAATACCGTGTGGGCTACGGAAAATTTTGTGGAGTACTCGTGCCCCCCACACTGCAGGGGCAGGGCCACAGCAGGGATAACAGTGTATCTGGTAACACAGAGGTGGCTGTAAGATTTAACAAGTTCTGCGAACCCAGAGCCTGGACCTGAAAGAAGTGCCTGGGACTGCATCAAACTACGGACAACCATCACGCAGTCAGGTTTTGTTCTGATGAATGAACTGTGTGTATCAGCTTTCTGCAATATTCTGTTAATGAATTAAGACTTGGGAGAACAGCAGGCTGCTGAGGGCAATCCCATTATTGCTGCCTGTGTTAGCGGTTTAACCCACCAGCCAGAAATTAATGGAAGTGCTGGATTACATTGTTAGAAGATGTGTAGAGGCAAACAGACAATTAGGTTACACCCAGCGCCGAGGGTAACTTCACAGAGGTGGTATTTGAGCCATCCTCCATCTAATCCCACCCTAAAGAGAATCCTCCTTTCTCCCAATACTGCTCCTGTTTTATCTCATCTGTTTGTCCCTCTGTAAGTTACCACCTAACAAAAATAAATAAATATTTTAGAACAAGCTGATTAAAATATCACTCTGGAAAAGAGCATAGAAAGTGCAGCAGACTTCATAGCTTGCAGTTTCATTTCAAATCCAGGAGAACAACAAGGTTTTCTCATGATTAAAACAATCCTGGAGCTGCCATTTTGAACCACTGTAAGTATGTGAATGAAAGCTACATGAAGTATTGTCAGGTAGGTTTGTGATACTGATTATTCAATTCCCAAGTCTCAAAGACAGTGAAAAAGATGGCTTGGGAGGGAAAGGCAATTTGGGCAAGGGGTAAAGAGACTTCCCCCCCCCCCTCCCCCCCCCAGTGACAAGCATATAGAAAAGGAGAAAGGAGCAGTAGGGAGCAATTAATGCAAGTCAACTGAATGGCTCTGAGAATAAAATAAGCATACACTACATTATAAACACATTATCCTTATGCACACAAACAATAAAAAGATCCTTTTAATGGGTTCTCTATGTGACAATTGCTTCAACCGGATTTAGCAATTGCTAATGTTTAAAATAAGCTTTAAATTAAAACGCAGGTTTCTTACAGTGCAATCATCATTTCATGTCAATGATGTAATTTATAACTTCAGATAAACAGGTTGAAAATATTACATATAACATTAAGAATAACATCCTTACCCCCTCCACCTCTTCTTTTTGCTAGTGGTTAAATACTTACTCCAATAGACACTGTAAGAACAAGCCTATGAAGAAGTTTTGTCCAAATTCTGGCAATCTTTCAAACAGGACCAGGTTTGTCGGAGGAGTATTTTACAACAAAATGCAGGACAAAAGTGAATGTAGCACTCGCACACCTCGAGAGATCAGTCTCCACAAAAGGTACTGCCTGGGGCAGATGCCCCTACTTGCCCATAGCCCACCCAACACAACCTCGCTTTTGCACCTATCCGTAATCTTAAGGACAATTCTATACAGCACCAGAATGTAACCAGCATAATCTCTCACCTCCTTTGAAATCTGTAAGTCACGTTCCTCCAGGAATCTCCTACAGTTCACACAAGGTGGAACAGCAGTTATTTTACCCTGTAGTTGATGGGGAATACTGAAGCTTGAAGCTACAGTGGAGTATTCAGCCACAACTACCAGTGTTCAGCCCAACTCTGCTGGCACAGAAGACACAGCACATTAGTTTACGCAAAGTTATGAAAAATTAGTGTTACATGAAAATCCCAATGAACTGTAGCAACCTCTTGACAGAGGTGTGATAGAAGATGATGCTAATCTTGCTTCAGTCTAACTGCAATGATACACTCATCTTTTAAAATGATTTAATTTCTATTATCTTCCATGGACCTCATCCTTATTGATACTGTCCATAGAGCAACGAACGTCTTCTTTTTATTTCTGAGCACAACATGACTATAAAATTAGAGAATGAGACACAGGAAGAGTAAACCCTGGCAGCCTTTTGCAATCAACACTAGCAATTTTAGCACATTAAATCCTAGTACTCCTGTATATTTATTCAGCACAGTCATGAGGCTTCATTTCAAAAGCTCTGAGTACAGTGGACAGTCCCTACAGACGTGTCTGTTAAAAACACGCTGTGTAGAAGCAAGATGTATTTGAACAAGACAAAGCAACATGTTAATGTGCTATTTGTATGAACTATCCGTGCAGTGAAGGAGCACAGTCTAAATGGTCTCATTTAAAAAGCAGACAGGGATTGTATTCCATAGCTTTATACCATCTTGCATGTATTGTAATGCCACCGTTTATTTGAAGACAGGTCTGACGGATGTTCTGAGAACAAACTTTCAAGCTTCTGAAAGGAAAAAAAAATTGCAATAATTATCCATAAAAGCTTAGTGGAAAATTTTCTTCCATTGGTTCTATTAAAAAGTAATTAGCACTTGTGCAACTGCCAAAAATTGGCAATTAACATTGCTGCAAAAGAGAACACTGGCACTTAATCTGGTTAGTGTTCTCAAGAAAACCTCTAGTACACTCATGCTATCTGTCTATCCATCTATATGGCCCTCATTACTGTAACATATAGGTGTTTTACAGTCTTTCATGCAGTTCTTTTTACAACACCCTAGTGAGGTCAGGGAACATATAGTCAAACCAAGCGCAGAGATGAAGAGCTGAGTTTTGGCTATAATGTTCAGCAGCATTTCATTTCCAAAATCTTTTGTCAGGAGGTATTTCCAGGTGCACTATATTTTTATTAAAACTTACAACTATGTCACCAAGAAAAAAAAATAATGAACTTGCAGGGTTTCACTTTAAATGTGAAATCCATTTCACACGTTAAAACGGTTTTCAAACAGTACATACTACAGTCCAAGTCTGAAGACTGAGCTGAGAGTCATTTTGGCTATTCGCTGCAATAACAATCCCCAGTTCCCAGTGACTATAAAAAGCTAATTCTCCATCTATTCCAACTGCAAAATGGACTTTTTAGCACCTGAACCAATGGAAGGACAGCAACAGCTGAGTAGGAAAGCTGCAAAATGGACTTGCTTACACCCTGCACCGCCACAGTGATGATCTGCAGGTGACCCAAAGGTCAGAAAGAAATCAGATTAAAAAAAGAGAAGTGGGTAAGATGGAGCAGCTGCATTTGAGCATGGCTGTGCACAGAGGAGAAACAGCAGTTCACTACCCTCAGCATTATGCCAAACTCTGTTTTCCTTTAGAAGACTAACCTAAACCCGCTTTAAGCGATGCAAGCCCAGCCGAGGACTGGCATCGACCCTCTCCCAGTTCCAGCTGCCTGCCAAGGCACAACCACCACCCCGCGACCAGCAGCACAAGGCCCACCTGGGGGCCAGCCAGAGCCTCACGCCTCCACTACCAGCCAGGACACCGGGCCGGGCGCACCCCTCTCCGGGCCTGCAGGTACCAGGGAGGCGGGAGCAGCCGCGGGCCCTGCAC
>VXAV01009384.1:39213-51133 GCA_013399715.1 Alectura lathami | reverse complement strand
ATCCACAAAATTTAACATCTAAAATTTTGAATCATAATTTGCACATATATTAGGGTGCCAGTGAACCTACATCAGTATTACATGCACTGTAGACATGATTTGAACTCTTCATTCATTTTGAAAAATTCCTTTTTTACTGGTGTAACACTCCTTTTCCTAGGAGATTAGCTTCTTGGAAAAAGTATATTCTCTTCTTAACATTCATACATTTTAGTTATTTATAAATATGATGTACATACTAGTATGTCTCCAGCATGAGTTGTAAAGTTACAATTTTATATACAAGAGGCTTTTTATGCATCTTAAAAGTGCTTGACAGAAAATTAGTATTATCCTATTCTATAGATAGACTTTATGCAGTAGGTGACTTTTTTTTTTTTTTTTTAATAGAACGTGTGTTTGCTCGCAAGCTTTTTCACTGTCAGAAACTTTGTTTAATCTCAGAAAACTTGTTTCTGTAGTGCTAGAGCTTAGTTCAGTGTTTGGAAACAACCTCTCTAAGTTCTTCTTTCCTAAATGAATGGAGCACTGGATGAAAGGAATATTTCCAGATATTCCTTTGTAAATAGAAAAAAATAATGTTTCCTGTAAACTTTTACTGTTGTCTGTGTTTTCATTTCTTTTCTTTACACTTTTTTGCATCTGTTTCTTGTTCTCCTGAGAAGTCACTGTTCCTGTATTTTATTGTTAGTGATGTAATTTNTGTTCACGCTATAGTTAAGATGCTTTAAGTTGTGAGATTTATTGCTGAAGGAGAAAAATTTGTAGCTGAAGAAGTCTAAGCCAGAAATTATTCTATTCTACTCTTATTATCACTATTGAATATGATTTGTTGCAGNGAGGCTTTTTATGCATCTTAAAAGTGCTTGACAGAAAATTAGTATTATCCTATTCTATAGATAGACTTTATGCAGTAGGTGACTTTTTTTTTTTTTTTTTAATAGAACGTGTGTTTGCTCGCAAGCTTTTTCACTGTCAGAAACTTTGTTTAATCTCAGAAAACTTGTTTCTGTAGTGCTAGAGCTTAGTTCAGTGTTTGGAAACAACCTCTCTAAGTTCTTCTTTCCTAAATGAATGGAGCACTGGATGAAAGGAATATTTCCAGATATTCCTTTGTAAATAGAAAAAAATAATGTTTCCTGTAAACTTTTACTGTTGTCTGTGTTTTCATTTCTTTTCTTTACACTTTTTTGCATCTGTTTCTTGTTCTCCTGAGAAGTCACTGTTCCTGTATTTTATTGTTAGTGATGTAATTTAAAGGTTATACCTTGTGTAAGTCTGCTATGTGTGATTTCAGTTCTTTTTTTTTTTCAGTTACGTACGATCTTTACACAAAGATCACAAATGACAATTGGTCATATCAGTCTATCTGTTTTAAAACTGGTCATATGATGCTTTTAATCTTTCTTAGACTTCGGAGTCACAAACTCTAATTTGATATACTTTGCATGCAGTTTACAGGCACTTGCTTTAAAAACTGTTTGGCAATTATGAAAACAACCAACTTCACTGTATTTTATATGTGGATGTATAGATTGTCATATAATAGTTACCACAGAGGAATATTCTGTTTTATAGTTGTCTTTCTCCTTCTAACAGGCTTCAGGAGGGGATGATGAAATTCAACAGCTGCAAAAGGCTTTGCTGGATTATCTGGATGAGAACACAGAAACCGATGCATCATTACTGGTAAATTTCAGCTTTCTGATATTGAGTGTATATAAAATAATTTCAATAACATGTCTACTGAACAAAATGACTTTCAGTCATGCATGTTAGTGCTTCAGTTAAATTGTCATCCTAACATCTCTGTTGATTGTCTTTTCCAAAATCCAGTTGATGCATTAGACTCACTTAATCTCATTATGAAGCTGTTAATTTCCCTCTTCTGTATCTGTTTTTGTTTTTCTTTTTTTTTTGTGCATTCTTCTGTATCTCTTCAGTTTTCTCGGAAGTTTTATATAGCTCAGTGGTTCCGTGATACAACTATGGAGACAGAGAAGGCAATTAAATCTCAGAAGGATGAGGATTCATCTGAAGGAACTCATCATGCAAAAGATGTTGAGACCACAGGACAAATCATGCATAGAGCAGAAAGTCGCAAAAAGTTTCTTCGCAGCATCATTAAAACTGCTCCATATCAGTTCAGTACATTAAGGTATGTTTCAGTACTACTGATTTCTTTATTAACCATACATTGGATGTTTTTAATTATTTTTCATAAACATACCCTAATTATCACATTGAATTTGTTGCAGGATTAATTCTGATACTGTGGACTATGAAGATGCGTGTTTGATTGTTCGCTACTTGGCCTCTATGAGGCCGTTTGCCCAGAGCTTCGATATTTATTTAACACAGGTAAACTGTGCCAGAAGTCTTAGTACAGTGAAACATAGCTGGCTTCTGATTTCAGACAGTGTTGGGGTAGTACACAGTACCTGTTCATTGTTGATCACAGGTATCTAGCAGACCGCAATGACACCACATGCTTTCATATTCTGTTCTGATGGCATTAGTGCTTATTTTTCTTGCATGCGTATTGTATGTCATACTGTGCATGTGTTATTTTGTCTGTATACCTGTGTGACAAAGTGTGTATATTAGATTCAAACAATGAAAGTGAAAAAGTTTCTGATATGGGTGCTCATTTAGTAATGCTGACTCGTTAAATGTGTCTTGATTTGATTTGAAAATATAAGCTGGCTTGGTCATTTGTTTGGACAAGTGTATGTTACTATTACTTTGGAAGTAGTTTGACCAGTGTGGTTTCTCCCCTTTTTCTGGGAGAAGGGGAATAACATGTTGTCATGGTGACATGTTTAAACTCCAGTCATGGCTTAAGTTGCACTGTTTTACATTGGCTTGCGTACAGAGACAATCATAGAGTTACAGTGTGAAAATGCAGCTTTTCTGTTAAAAGAACCACAGTGAAAGCTGCTTATGAATGGCAGAAGTAGAGTTTAAAGTAAAAGGATGTAGAGTGAACAGACTGACCTTATGTAAGTCCTGTTTAGACTAGTCTTAAAAATATAACAAATTTGAACAAATACCCATGCTGAAGTCGTCAGTGCCATGGAGCATCATTTATATGCACCTCTGAGAAGAAATACTCAGTTTTCAGTAGATAGATATTCTTATTTTGTTTAAATACTTTGCATGCGATTCTTCTGCATTTTTTCCTGTGTTAAGCATTGTTTACTACATTCCTAAAGCAACTGAAATTATTTTTGTTCTCTTATTAGATTCTGCGTGTACTTGGTGAAAATGCAATTGCTGTCCGAACAAAAGCCATGAAGTGTTTGTCTGAGGTTGTTGCTGTAGACCCCAGTATTCTAGCCAGGGTAAAAATGAAATATCCATTATGCACTTGCATACTTCTGTCACACTTAAAAGAAATCCTTATTTCTTATTTTGGATTTGTGTTTTATCTCTTCTTTTTAGCTGGATATGCAAAGAGGTGTTCATGGACGGTTAATGGATAACTCCACTAGTGTACGGGAAGCAGCTGTGGAGCTGCTTGGTCGATTTGTGCTCTGTCGTCCTCAGCTTGCTGAGCAGTATTATGACATGCTGATTGAAAGAATATTGGTACGGTGACGTGTGATATTTATGATAAAATGGCATTGTGAAAGTAGTTTGTATTTTTAATAGTACAGAATTATGACCCCAACAGTAAATTGTATTTTATCATTTTAAATGAGGAGCGTCATCCTTCTAAGTCCAGCCTTGTAAAATGCATCACTTGTTTCCAGTAAGGATTAAATGTAGGCAGAAGGTTGTGCTGTAGCAGAACCAGGATTATGTTCCACTGTTACAGCACAGATCAGGTGAAGTGAGGAATTATTCTACATCTCTAAAGTTTGAGATATGTGTCTCTGAAGGCAATTGGATAATGTGAGGCAAGGAAGAAAGATCTGCAACAAAGTAATCTGAAGTTGCCATTTGTAATAAAAAAAAAAAGAAAAAAGAAAAAACTGTGCTGTTTTTTAAAAGATATCTTGTTAGAGTTTTTGTAAAAAGTGAAAAAGTGTTTTGTTTTGTTTTGTTTTTTTTTGTCTGGATGTTCAGACAAAATACAATGTTTAGTTAGCTTTTTGTATCCATGTCACACAGGTTTTAGTTAAGTACTACTCACTTGGTATAGTTATAAAATATTTGTGAGGGGTTTTAGAGATAGCTGGCTTCAAATGCTTATAAGCATGTGTAAAATAATTCATCCCATTGTTCAGATTAAACAGAGTTTGATTAAGATCATGTAAACTGAAACTCTTCATCCATCTCTTTGGTCAAAGCCTAGGAAAGTAGAAAAGATTTGTTGCACAGGGCTTATCCATAAACTTTCTCCAAAGGCATGGAGTGTTACTGTCCAGATCTACAGCAGCTCTTGTGTGTTCCAACAACATAGTTACAGCATCACTACATCTAGCTTGCAAGCTGTAGAAGTGGAATTAGACATCTGCTGCATCGTGAGCTCTTAAACTAGAGGATATAAGTGGAAGGAAGCATTTCAGCATAGTGGGCACTGAGCCAGCTCTTTAGGATTGTTGCAGATAAAGTAATATAAGTGTATGCTGACCTTTCACATAATTGCACTCTAGAATACTTTAGTTGCCTTTTCTAAGTACATTTTCCAAGTCAAAATATTTGATCTTCAGATGTTAGTTCATGTAATAATAATACATCTGATTTGTTTTCAAGAGTGTTATACTTTTTTCTTCACAGGATACTGGTATCAGTGTCAGAAAAAGAGTCATAAAGATACTTAGGGATATCTGCATTGAACAACCAACGTTTCCCAAAATTACGGAGATGTGTGTGAAAATGATTCGGAGAGTCAATGATGAAGAAGGCATTAAGGTAGAATAAAGCGTAACCCTCAGGATAAAAGTTATTTTCTAAAAGTTTTCCTGTTTACAAATATTGTCCTAGTGCTAGTAACTGGTTTGTTAATAGTTTCTAGTAAGAAAAATTGGCATATAAAAATCCTTTCTGCAAACAAAATAAGCTTTAGGACAAAACTAAGTGTTTGACATTAGCTATGCTAGATAAGTAAGTTCTGCATGTAAATCATTATGAGGTATGTATGTGTGCTTCTTGTGCGTTAATTGTGAACACTTAATGAATCACTTATTCCACCTGAAATGTTACTTATGCGATCACATTCTACTTTTCCTGAACAGTATATACTGAAGGACATAAAATTAAGATTATATGATAAATCACAAACTGACACTGATGTTTTTGTTCAACTCAGCAAAATATTTTTTAAAATAACTGGGTTATTAAGAATACCCCTGTAATAATTTTGTATCAGATTTTTAGTGGGGTTTGAAATCTACAACTTTAAAGTTGCAGCATGTATTTTTACCACTTGAGATATATTAATGCCAAGTGGCTTTCAGAGAAGACTGTTCATCAAGATGTAGGACCAAAGGTGCTGACAGTGCAATCCAAAATACTGCCATGAAAGGAAGATGACCTTGTTCTCTCTGCTGCTTCCCCTTGCCTTTCCAGCAACCTCAGAAGAGTGAGGCAGAGTCTACAACGTATTTTTTACACCTCTGTGGATGAGGAGAGATTCTTATGAGTGTGTTTTATAAGTGATGCAAGAATAACTTCAGTTCACTTTCATTGTATTCCACATTTTCCATTATCAAAAACTTAGAAAGGGAAAGTACTTCCTGAGTTTGACTTGGGTTCTCTCTCTTCCTCACCTTGTCCAAGTGTTCTGAAAACTCCAAAGTAATCTACCACTGCTGCTAATTCTGCTGTAGAAACCACAATCTTGCGTTCAGTTATTAATTTCTTACGGTACTGTTTTTATTGAAGAATGCAAATTAGTTCAGGAAACTTGTAACCATTTGTGTAGAATGTTTCTGTAGCATCAATTCCCAGTGATCAATTGATACTTGTATTTGTTCAGAGCTCAGTTTAACTCCTGTAATAGTAGATCTGGGTCCACCCCAGAAAACATTCTCAATGATAGTCTCACTTAGTTTGAATAATTTCTCATGAGAGGGCATATATCATGAGCAAATCTGTTGTACGGATATATGAGAGAGAATATCTACATACGAAAATAGGCTTATTTATTTCTACTAATACTTTTTTTTTTTTTCCACTTCAGAAATTAGTAAATGAGACATTCCAGAAGCTCTGGTTTACTCCAACTCCGCACCATGACAAAGAAGCAATGACCAGGAAAATACTAAACATCACTGATGTGGTATGTTACACAAGTTTGAATTAGATTGTATGCAAAACTTGAATATGTTTTTAGTATCTTAGAAGTATTATCTGCAGTCTTTTAGAAAGCAAAAAATAAGCAAGTAACCTACTTATCAGATGGTTTTCTTTATATGTTTCCTGGCACTGAATATGTGCAGGAATTTTTCATCTGATGGAACAAGGTTTAGGAAACTTTAAATGCTCGCTAATGTATTGTCAATAACTGGCATTATATCCAAGTTGTGTACAATGCATGTTCAGTTAAAACACAACATATTTCTATTATGTATATTTTCCAGCAGATGCAAGTAGTAGCATCTAGTTAAACCTAGCTAAGAATTGTCTGTTAAAAGAAAATTGTCCTTAAACAATTGATAACACTTATTTGAAAGATTAGTAAGATTTTTTTAACAAATAAAGGGTCATGTCCTCACCTAGAGTAAACTGATGTCTGCATAATTTTATCTACTTCCTAGGAGCAGAGAAATAAACAGCATGTCTCAAAAATCTGTTTCAGAATTATACATTTTTAGTGAAAATATGTTGAGTAAAATCAGTGCACTGAGAAGGTGCTTTAATATCAAGAATAACAAAGATGTAAAGATCAAATAAGTACTTACTTCACTACTTAAAATTGTGTGTTTAATCTCTATCCTTTTCAATATTTTCACAAAATGATTGTGTAGTGTTCATTTTTCCAGACTGAAAAGTCAGTCGCTTTGACTGCAGATTAACTCAGTTCGCTGGTAATTCTAATTTAGAGCACCTGTGAGCTGCTCTCCAGGCATGATGAGAGTTAAGGATTGGTTTGTTTATATAAAAATGTATCTCTGTATATGTATATGCATGTTCATATGTATATATGTGTACACATCCATTTTTTATACGTCAAGCTTGTATTTAAGCTTTGATTTGTACAAAATGTTCTACAAAATCAAAATTCGCAGTGGCCAGTAAAATATGTAGGCTTTGTGTTGTATGGAATACAAATTCTGAAACTTGTATGAATTTGTATGAAACAAATTCTGATGAGAATTCTTCTCAAATGCATAAAATAGCTTCTGATCTCTGAAGATACATAATCATTGTACTGAATACATATGTGGTGCTTTCACCCTGATGGGCAACTCCACCACAATGCTCTCTCATTCCTCTTCCTCAGAGGAAGACAGGGAGAAAAGTATGGTGGAAGAGGGCTCAAGGGTTGAGAAAAGGACAGGGAAATTACTCCCTGGTTACCATCATTTGCAAATCAGTCTCAGCATAGGGAGATTAATGTAATTTATTGCCGGCTGCTAACAGACCAGAGCAGTGAGGACTAAAAGCAAACTAAAAACATCTCCCCCTATCCACCCTCATCTATCTCCTCCCATTCAGCAGTGCAGGAGAACAAGGAATGGGGGCTGTATCAGCCCATAATGCTTCATCTCTGCCACTCCTCTATGGCCACTCTCTGCCCCTGCTCCACGTGGGGTCCCTCCCACGGGTGCTGTCCTTCCCAAACTGATCCTGCATGGGCTTCCCACAGTCTGCAGCTCTCCAAACCCTGCTCCAACACAGCTCTGTAACACAGAGCCCACCCTGCAGGGGCTGCTCCAGCACAGGGCCCCACGGGCAGCAGCTCCCCCAGGCCCCTGCCCCTCCATGGGCTCCTCTCAATGGCTGTAGCTCCGGCCCAGGGCCTGCTCCTGGAGATGCTCCCCATGGGCTGCGGCCTCCTTCAGGCTGCATTCTTCTGCTGCACCGTGGGCTCCTCCATGGCTGCACCTGGAGACCTGCTCCGCATGGTGCCCACGGGATGCAGGGGGACAGCCTGCTCCACCACGGACCTCTCCTGGGCTGCAGGGAGCTTCTGCTCTGTGCCTGGAGCACCTCCTGCCCTCCTGCTGCACTGCCCGTGGTGCCTGCAGGGCTGCTTCTCTCCCGTTTCTCACCTCTTGCTCCCAGCTGCTGTTGTGCAGCAGTTTTTTCACTTTCTTAAATCTACTCTCCCAGAGGCAACAACATTGCTTGCGGCTCAACTCTGGCCAGTGGCAGGTCCCTCCTGGAGCAGCTGGAGCTGGCTCTGATCTGACATGGGGCAGCTGCTGGGCTCTACTCACAGAGGCCACCCCTGCAGCCCTCTGCTACCAAAACTTTGCCACATAAACTTTATACAGTGTCATAAAATATGCCTATGTTGTTCTTTAAAGATGACATCTGTATTGAAGTAATATCTTTCAGGTTCCTCCTTTAATCAGTTTATTCTCAATACTGCTTTTAGGTGGCAGCTTGTAGAGATACAGGGTATGATTGGTTTGAACAGCTTCTTCAAAATGTAAGTATCAAATTTTTAAGGTACGACACTATGGTTACAAGAATATCAACATTTCTTTTGATACTAAAACACACTGGAGGGAGACTACAAAAACAATTATTTAAAATAGGCAGATTCAGCTGATGCCCTTTAAGCAGTTGGCCTTTTTTTTTCTGTTTATTGCTGCTGTTTTATTTGTGTCTGACACTACTTTCTGTACATCTGTTTCATCTGTTTTAGAAGTATTTCACTTTTTTTTTTGTTTGGGGAGATTTCCAAATTTTTTTGTTTTGTTCTTTAAATTCATATTGTCTTCAATAATAATTGACATAACATGAAGTCTAAGGTACTTAATTCTGACACGAGCATCTGGTGCGATGCTGTTTTTTTTTCAGTGGTAGACAGGTATATTTTCATATCTAATGTATTTGTTACAGTTTATAAAAGCAGTGAATATTTACAATATTGCTTACTTCTGAATTATATTTTACTCATTTTTCTAAGGAATGAGCTTGCTTTGTTTGTATCTATTAGTCTGTGGTATCTTTCTTCTCTACATCATGTATGCAATGGTTAATCTTCAAGCTACAAAAGCATGATTAGGGGAATTAAAGCTCTCAAATGATTTTACTTTAGCCTGGAGTGCCATGAAAACAGGTTGCCAAGTAAGCTGGCTTCATGCTTGCACTGGAGAAAAGCCTATAATATATTTTCAATCCTTGTTAAATATTAAAGGATCTTCAGGGACACAATTTCAATACCCAAAGCTATATAAAAGAAAGCTTGAACTGTTTCATATTATTTTGATATTTTTACTTAAAGTCAAAAATGTTCCTTTGGCCTTTGACCGTTTTCTTTTTTGAAAGCATTTTCAAAAGCCTGCTGTTAGTTAGTGTTGGCAAGTATGTCTACATAATTTTTTTTTTTCTCATAATTTCTAGAAGCACGAAGTTAGCTTTCATCCCAGTGCAAATATCATTAGAAATGCTCTCTTCTGTCCTTTTGTCACTTTTTTGTCACTTTTTTTTTTTAATTCTCTTCATTTTGGTCTGATTTTTTTTTTTTACTTCAGTTTTTCTTCATCATATATCTTTTATGGAGAAGGTAAAGAAATTGTTTTGTAATGCAAAATCCTTGCTTACTTGTGGTAATTATTGTAACACCAGTATTTATCCAATGTAAATGAATGTACCCTTCAATTAAACCATTTTCTGTTTTATCTGCTATAGCTGCTGAAGTCGGAAGAGGATGCTTCATATAAACCTGTGAAAAAAGCCTGTACTCAACTTGTTGACAATTTGGTTGAGCACATTCTTAAATATGAGGAGTCTTTATCAGGTAATATTATTTACAATCTGGTAACTAACATGCTTTTAATTTTATGTAATACTGTAATGGTGGTTGTTAAAATTACTATCAGGAAAAGTTATGGAATTACTATTACAAAACGTTTGGTGGTGAGTTACTGCATTTAAGTTCATTACATACTTTTGAGCACTACATAATAATAAAGCTTCCCTAATTTCCTCTGTATAACCACAATAACAGAACTACTTTTAAAATCATTTGTTAAAACTTTTAGTTCACTAAAAGCAAAAAAGCAGATATGGAAAGCTTTATTTACCTTAATGTGTTCTATAGTTGTAAGAGGAATCATTGGCTGGGCCAGTGTACTGTATACAGTAAGCAATTAAAATATAATGTCTTTGAAGCATCTGTTCTTATTTCACTGATTTTGAGATCATATACAAGTGTTAACACATTAATATATGAATATATATGAATATTCTGCATTGAAAGATATGGAAAGATATGTCATGAGATATTCATGTAATGCTTAGGCCATACGTTTTTATCTAATCAAGCAATATTTGGATCTGATGAAATACATTTTCTAATTTTTGCAGATTCCGACAACAGAGCAGTGAATTCTGGTCGCTTAGTTGCTTGCATAACCACTTTGTTCTTATTCAGCAAAATCAGGCCCCAGCTAATGGTCAAACATGCCATGACCATGCAGCCATACCTGGCCACCAAGTGTAGTGTAAGTAGAGAAAATCAGAATATCAGTCTTGTTTTTTTCCCTAAAGAATAAGCATAGAAATTAATGGCTGTCTTGCATGCTTGATGAAATTGAAGGTAGGAAAAGAGAAATAAAATTGTGTTTCTATTTCATGAACATCATATCTTCTGAAGATGCTAGGTCCTATTTAATCATCTCTGTGGTTTCTAAGAGCTTGTTCATCACCATCTACACGCACATTTTACAGCCATATGAAACTGAAACTTCTACTGCCTCTTTCTGTTTTGGATTGAAAACCACTTATTCACCTATTATAAAATAATTTCTTAAACTTGTTTTGCGGTCATAGTCTTAAGTAGTTAAGATTTAACATATGAATATTATGGCTAAGGGTATGGTTCCTTGCCACAGGTTGACTTAACATACAGCAAATACAGCAGAAGGAAACTCCTGCTCTATCCTCTTCAGCACTTCACCTCTCCCTTCTCTAGCTTCCATTTATGCAGCTCTGTTTTTTGTGTCACTTTATATGACAGTTGAGTTTACAAAAATGGCAAAAAGCTATAGTGCTAAACCACACACTCCAGTAAAAAGACAGCCCTCCTCTGAACACTGTGGAGTTTTCTACCATTTTGATTAGCACAGTGGGCTGATCAGTGAAGGTTTTGACAAATCCTTGCAGATTTGTCAAAATCTGGCAGAAAGAGCAGGGCAGATCATGCAGCCATGGCTAAAAGGAAAGAAGGACCTAGTGGCTGGCAGCCCTACACTTACATTAGGTCAGCTGCCCAGAGAAGGACAGGTTTGTTATCAGATGAGCTGTAGGGTATATCTTAAAATTTTCAGCTCTGGAGCATTCTCTAGACACATCTACAACAAACTTTTAGAGCTGCTTCTGATCAAACAGTAAAGGAAAGGGATATCTGATTATTTACGTGCTGTAACATCTCTTTAGTGGGTTACTCAGTTTTATATGTACAGAGGTTGAGATTAATTGTAGAATTTGTTAAATGGTTTGATAGTAGTGTATGGGAATTATCGTGAATACTGATCCTGATTTGTCAGAAATGTCAGTTGTTATTGGGATGTAAATTTAATATATGAAATGTTTTCCACAGACTTCTCAGTTATGATCCTCATGATTATGCAAACTAGTAATTAATTGCTATTTCTACATTAGTGGGCGTAATTACGTATTTTGTTTAAGCTACGGTCAACTGTAGCACAACTTCGTTTGTTGCTGATACCTGTCGCCAGTTTTTTTATGTTCTTTAGCATGTGTGCCAGGGAGTGTTCAGTAGATTTGTTGTAGAACTCAAAAAAGAGCAAAATAAATAAATAAAATACAATTATCAGGACCAAAAGTTTAA
>VXAV01009384.1:0-39176 GCA_013399715.1 Alectura lathami | reverse complement strand
TATATTATATGTTAAATACATTAATAATTTAATTCATAATAATTTAGTGTCATCTGCAAATCATATAAATGACCTTCTGAATCTTACCAAATACTTCAGTTATATCTTACATATGTTGGAATTTTTGATTGTCAGTGAATATTAATAATAGTTTATAGGTAACAGTCAGAAATGTTAAACACTGTAAATACTGTTGTTTCAGACGCAGAATGATTTCATGGTGATCTGCAATGTTGCAAAAATCTTAGAGCTTGTAGTGCCGCTAATGGAGCACCCGAGTGAGACCTTCCTTGCCACTATTGAGGAAGACCTTATGAAACTCATCATCAAATATGGCATGACAGTAAGATTTAAATTGCTAATATTCAGTTGTTGATTCAATTTCATGTTGTGAAATACACAGTTTTAATTTAAAGAAAGTCTGTCTTCATTATGGAGTGCCTATGCTGGTCATAGAATTGATGAGCCTTGAAAAAATGTTTGTGATTTGATGGAGTTTTTATGTGTTGCTGATATATTTTAATGATTATGAGTTTGGGCAGGTTTTCAAAGCAGTCTAAGAGATTGTTGGAATGTTTGTTTTCATTATACATTGTTCCATAAAAATCTCAATTCTAAATCCTAAATATATAATTAATTTGTTCTTTCTTGCTCTTAGGTTGTACAGCATTGTGTGAGCTGTCTTGGGTCTGTTGTGAACAAGGTCACCCAGAATTACAAGTTTGTGTGGGCCTGTTTTAATAGATACTATGGTAAGTAAAGTCACAACATGCAATTTCCACTTTTCAGTTTTGGCTACAGGGATGCACCATGTTTAAACACTGTGATTAAAACTTTTACCGTAGGTGCACTTTCAAAATTAAAAAGTCAACACCAAGAAGACCCCAACAGTACAATAGTTACTGCCAATAAACCAGCACTCCTTAGATCACTTTTCACTGTTGGAGCACTGTGTCGGCATTTTGATTTTGATCATGAAGATTTTAAGGGCAACAGTAAGGTAAAAATTACTCATATTTACTCTCCAAGTCTTACGTGTATTGAATGCTCTACTTTTATCTGAAAGCACAGTATTACTAGCTGCTGAAAGCTATGTTTTTCCATTTTGCATACAATAATGTTTTTTAGTTTATAAATATGTGCAAAGGCTGTGCATTAAGACTGTTTCTCCTTTTAGTTTTGTTATTTATGGTTTTTGTAAGAGATGAAAAACATCCGTTTCATCTCCAAATAGCATTATTTTTGTGTTAATTTTCTCAGGTTAACATTAAGGATAAAGTACTTGAACTGCTGATGTATTTTACAAAGCATTCAGATGAAGAAGTACAGACAAAAGCCATTATTGGCCTGGGTAAGAAATATTAATAGTTTTTATTATTCATGCATTCTAGCAGAAACTTGTGTTTCTGTAGGGGCAGGAGAACTTGTGTAAAATCAAACTTCGCTACATGTTTTATCTGAGAAGTTGCTAGACAGATGTAGTCAAAGGGATGCTGGTTGTATACATCTGCAGCAGAGTGAATACTTTTGACAAGAGAATGTGTTTTTGACGTGTGTCCAAGTTTCAAGAAACCAGTGGATTTCTAAAGTAATGGAGATGTTATTTCTTCCCTCACATGCGTGTATGTTGTAGCTCCGAATCTAGTTCTTCAGTCCTCAAGGCGTGTTTAAAGAATAACTAGAAAAAGTGCTGGAAATTGCTTGAGCATTTTAAGTGTAGGGCGAGATCTTCTGCAGGAATCAAGCGAACTCTCACAGTTTATATGATGTGGGTGATATTCTCTGAGATTTCACTAGGCATAGAGACGATGCCATAGCCTAAATATCACTGTTTGGTTTAGGATTTTGGCTGTATTTCAGTTTTAAATAGGTGCTTTATCTGAAGGCATTAGAATGGTCTCAGTGACCTACAGTACCACAAAAACTGTCAGTGAGTGTTCCACATCACATCATCCTCTGCTCAAGGACAGAAGCTGTATTTGTGAGAGAGCCTTGTTTGGGCAGACGCCTTAGTTTCCAGAAGAGTTCAGTTCTCTCTCATGCATGTGAGTTTGCTATAATTTAACTGTGAGCTATACTTTCACTATGGACAATAATTTCCCTCCTTATGCTGATGTTTTGTTGGCTTTTTAAAATGGCTAGGAAGGGCACTAAAATGAAGGACCTTGATGTGATATTCTTTGGGAAACCATTTTAGACTGCTGAGTAGGATGAATGGCTTCAGAGTTGCTTCAGTTGCAGAAGCAATGCTCCCGTGTTGTGGACTAGCTGAAGTTTTTCTAAGCACTCCATCAAGGTGCACAGCGCTTTGTGTATTTCAGTCCAATTTAATTGTCCTCTGCAGGATATTGGACATGGGACAGAGCATGCCAGGCTAACCGTAGACATGATTGCTTTACTCATGAATGCTGACAATATTGCATTAGCCACAAATGTTGCTAAACTGCAGACCGAATTGTAATCAGTTTGGGGAAAGGGGTGAAAGTAAGAGTGGCTGTCACTAGGCTGTTTTGAGATTTTTTTTCTCACTGCCTGTAAGCACATCAATCTTCACTGTAATTAAACTTCAGACAACTGTTTTAAGTGAAGTATTGCTCTAATCCACGTATGGGTTCCATTTTGGGTTTAGCAGTTGTATGTGTGGAAATGTGGTACACAGGACAAAGTTCTACCTTACTGGCTAGTAATCAAGCCATGTTGTCAAGTCATTCAACATTCTTGTGCAGCAATAAAGTGAAAAGGACTAGCAAGCTATTTCAATATTCATACACAGCTGAAGTGTCATGTGGAGAATGTGTATTTTGCTATCAGTAGTTATTAATGAGTCCTTTTGGTAAGGACACTTAACAGGTTTAGCATTTGCTTTGGTATGTATCACTCCCATTGGGCAATTAATCTTATGAGTAAGTCTTCTGAGACGTGATGATGGTTCTTTTCCCAGTGTACCTGCAAGCCAGGTCAAGGATATAAAATTTAGTTAGTAAATCATAGAATGATAGAGTTGTTTGAGATAAGAAGGCCCTTTAAAGGCCATCTAGTCCAGCTTCCCTGCAGCAAACAGGGACATCTACAGCTGGATCAGGTTGCTCAGAGCCCTGTCCAGCCTGACTTTGAAGGTCTGCAGGGATGAGGCATCCACCACCTCTCTGGGCAACCTGTGCCAGTGCTTCACTACCGTTATTGTAAAGAACTTTTTCCTTATATCTAATCTAAATCTCCCCTCTCTCAATTTGAAACCATTTCCCTAGTCCTATCACAACAGACCCTGCTAAAGAGTCTGTCCCCATCTTTCTTGTAGCTCCCTTTAGATATTGAAAGGCTGCTATCAGGTCTCCCTGGAGCCTTCTCTTCTCCAGGCTGAGAATGCTCTCAGCCTGTCTTCACAGAGGAGGTGTTCCATCCCTTGGATCATTTTTGTGGCCCTCCTCTGGATGCTCTCCTACAGCTCCATGTCCCTCCTGTACTGAGGACTCCACATCTGGACGCAGCACTCCAGGTGGGGTCTCACCAGCGCAGAGCAGAGGGGCAGGATCACCTCCCTTGCCTGGCTGGCCACGCTTCTTTGGATGCAGCCCAGGATGCGGTTGGCTTTCTGGGCTGCGAGGGCACACTGCTGGCTCATGTCCAGCTTGTCATCCACCAGTGCCCAAAAGTTCTTTTTGACAGGGCTCTGCTCAATCCTTGCATCCCCCAGCTTGTGTTGATAGCGGGGGTTCAAGACCTTGCATTTTGCTTTGTTGAAGCTCATGAGGTTCTCCTGGGCCCACTGCTCCAGCCTGTCTAGGTCTGTCTGGATGGCATCCCGTCCCTGAGGTGTGTCAACCACACCACACGGCTTGGTGTCATCTGCAAACTTGCTGAGGGTGCACTCAATCCCCCTGTCAATGTCACTGATGAAGACATGGAAGAGTATCGGTCCCAGAATGGACCCCTGAGGGACACCACTCGTCACTGATCTCCATCCGGACATGGAGCCATTGACCACCACTCTCTGGATGCGATCTAGCAACCAGTTCCTCATCCATCGAAGAGTCCGCCCATCAAATCCATATCTTCCCAGTTCAGAGAGAAGGATGTTATGGGGGACTGTGTCAATGGCCTTCCCGAAGTCCAGATAGATGACGTCAGTGGCTCCTCCCTTGTCCACTGATGCAGTTACACCATCACAGATGGCCACAAGGTGGTCAGGCAGGACTTACCCTTGGTGAAGCTGTGCTGATTGTCTCACATCACCTCCCTGTCTTCCATGTGCCTTAGGATAGCTCCCAGGAGGATCTGTTCCATGATCTTTCTAGGCACAGAGGTGAGGCTGACAGTAGTCAGTAGCCAATTACAAAAATCTTTTTCAGTCTTCCCTTTGTTACAGCCACTTTTATACATTGTGTAATTTTTTTTATTTCATTTGTTTTTTGTGTTCTGTTTGTTCATTCAGAGTAGTGATTTCCCGTAGTCTGAAAAAGGCATTTAATGTTTGCTCTTCTTGAACAGTCTAAAAGAAGATGAGTAATTAAACATAGTTTAAATTGGGAAGTATTATTCCCATTACTGTTTCTTATGATACAGTGTGAAAACTTGTCAGCAACACTTCTGAACCTACACATATGATCTAAAATGGCGTACACTGATGTTGATTTAAAGTTTTTATGAAATAAAGGCTTCTCTGGCTAAGAATAACCAGTTCTTTGTGAAGGGTAAAGCTGCAGCTAAGAATAGTTTTGTGGTGTGAATCTTCCAATGGATGCAGTTTTGTGAGCACTTCAGGGTGTTTTCTAGAGACCTTAATAGGTATATGAATGATGACAGCAGGAGGTACAAATTGTATTTTACTGTGTTCACTGTTATTTTCTTTTAAGATCTTATTGTAAAATGCTTGTTATTTTTATTGATTTTTCCGCATTTGATCTGCCTTCATATGAATCAGTGTTTTTCTCCAAATGTACTAGAAAAAGAACTGGTGATTTTTAGTTAGGTTCCTCGCTTGTTCTTTGCACAGCTCATAGTCATTCAGATAGGGGCCACTACACTGGATGTGCTTCCAGACATGTATAACTCTTCCTACTGCACCTGCCCTGGCTCGGCATCCCATCTTTATCAGGAGTACTGCTATCATGGCTGACAGAATTCCTTATAAGTTTTGGATGATGGCCATACGAGAAAGCAATTCTGTTTGGTGCTGTAGTAGGAATGGGAAGGGAATACATTTTGTACCTGTATTCTGAAGCAAGACTTAAAAAATAGATGATAATAACATGGAATATTTAATCTTTTTCCCCCCCTTAGGATTTGCATTTATACAACATCCAAGCTTGATGTTTGAACAGGAAGTAAAGACTCTGTACAACAGCATTCTTTCAGATAAGAACTGTTCGGTAAACTTAAAAATCCAAGTGTTAAAAAACCTCCAGACCTACTTGCAGGAGGAGGATACACGTATGCAGCAAGCAGACAGAGACTGTAAGTGTTGAGTTCTTCTGTGCTAAATGATGTCTTCTGTGCAAAATCTGACTTTCTTGCATACAATCACTAAATATGTGAATTGAATCACTTAAGATTGTTATTTATCAATAATGTTGTACACAAAGTATCCTACAAGAATTTTCAAAAGTCATCATGTGCATAGGTAAGTTGAGAAGTGAAGCTTATTACTAACTTTCAAGATGTATAAATCCAGGAAGAAAACCAGAATACATAATCGCTGTAAGGATTACCAACACCTTACATCAAAATCTTCTCTGAGGTCAGTTTGCAGATACAAAAGAAGAAATTTTTAAAATGAAAAACATTTACTAAGGAACAAGAGTTTAATGAAGGTCATGTCTCTACCTTTCTGTAAGAATATTTAGCATCGGATTGTTCTACTTTTCGTGAGATCATAAAACCCCTTCTAAGACAGCTGAAATGTGTATACACATAGTGAGGCTTAAAGATCAGCATGTGTCAATTATTGGCAAAGTAAACAATTATACTGTGGTGAGCGTGCTGTTGATTTTGTCTTTTTTACAGGGAAAAAAGTAGCAAAACAGGAAGACCTGAAAGAAATGGGTGATATTTCCTCAGGAATGAGTAGTTCCATCATGCAGCTGTATCTCAAACAGGTCCTTGAGGCTTTCTTTCACACCCAGTCCAATGTACGCCACTTTGCTCTAAATGTCATTGCACTGACGTTAAACCAGGGTCTCATCCATCCTGTTCAGGTATGGCAGGCTTTTCTGATAGAGAGGGTGGGGTTGTTATTTTCAGAGGTTTTTACATTTGCTAGGCAAATTTCCAGTTTTTCTGTTCCAGCTGTGTTACAGAAATTTCTTATTGTATCAAGGAGTCTTTACAGAAAACATACTTTGAAATGTGTTAAGCTATATGTAATATGTGTTATATTGATTAGCCAGTAAGATTCCAAATGCTGTATTTTCTTGTCTTTGGATCAACGTGTAAAAGTCCAGCCAGTGCCTAAAGAGCACTTACAAATTGACACTCGTATTATTTTTCTGTTACAAGTACAAATTTCAGGTGTATACCAGGCCTTTGTCTTCCTTTGCTTCTTTATCCTAGAAACTGTGTCAGCTTGCCTCCACATCAGTCCAATGAGTGATGTTCAGTCATGAGTGGTGTAGTTTTTTTAGCTGGCAATTTTTAGCATTTGAGAGAAATAGGAATAGTTCCTGGAACCTTGCACAACTTATACTGTGATTTGTAATGCTGGTCTTCTCTTACAGAGTGTACTATTTGGCTGCAAAAATTAGTCAGGTGGTTAAGTTGCACAGAGCTTCCTATTCTAGTTTCTACAGTAGTCAGAATACAAGGACAGTGTAATGGAAGAACAAAGAATGAGAAAGAGGTGGTACAATGACTGAGTAATCATTTCATTTGTTTTTCAAGTGTGTGCCGTACTTAATTGCTATGGGCACAGATCCAGAGCCCTCTATGAGAAACAAGGCTGACCAGCAGTTGGTGGAAATAGACAAAAAGTATGCTGGGTTCATTCACGTAAGTAATTCTGTTTTAAAATTTTACACAATGCTGTTGGTGGTTTAACACTTAAACATGCCTCAGCTGCAGAAAAATAATATGAAGTAACAAACAAACGATAACTATAAGCAGTTGTAACGAAGATCCTAACTCTTTCCCTGGCTCAAAGATTTCTGTTATTAGATACAGAAAGTATGTAATAAAATATAATAATTTGTTTCCTTTAATTTATGATTTGCAGTGTTTTCCGCATGGAGTAACATATAATTTATTTGATAAGAGATAAGGACAGCTGTTTCATAGTGTTTAGCAACAACTGTATCAGTGGACTTACAGAACTCCTTGCTAAAAGTAGAGGTCCTCAGTATAATGTGCATTAGAACTTTCAGAGTATCGAGGCTTTATGAAATGTAATCTGATCATAGAGAGCGTAGGAAGGTGTTTAAAAGTAGGGGATCTTGATAAAATCTGAGGGCTAAGTGAGGACTTGCAGAGTCGTGGCATAGTGCCATTACATCTGTTAAGATGTGAAACTGAGCTGCAGAACCTTTACCTTATTGCGTAAGATTACATTCTTGGTTCAATATGTGCATCATGGAAGTTCTGAAACCTTCTTGTATTCCACTAAGGTTGGAACGATGAACTGTTCATTGTATCCAAACACATACCTAATGCAGTAGGTGAAGGGTAGCAGATGAGGCTTTCTCTGTAGACAGCTCTGATATAAGACAGTGTATGCATGGGGGGATGATTATGTTGAAGATAAGCAGAGGGAGTACGAGGAGAGTTGGATCTGCAGCCTACCTAAAGGTTCAGTCTGCCCTGAGACTAGAACAGCAGCCCTGAAGTAAGTAAAATCAGCTGGAAATTCTATGATATATGCAAAAAAATCTCATTTTCTGTTGGTTCTTTTGCACTAATACAGGGACAGAATTGGTTTCGCTACAACTGATAAACGCATACATATTTGGTAAAATACTCTATTCATGTATGAACATTTCTGTATTCTTGAAAGCAGTTTAAACTGGAATACAAGGCTGCAGCTGGTAAGCAGATTAGCTGTAAATTTCCAACATAGAGTGAATGGCAAAAGCATTTCACAGGACATTTTGATCTCAACCACAAATTCTGTTTTAACCTGTTTGCCAGCTCAAAAAGTAGCATAATTGCAGAGAACGTTTGAAAGTTGAACTTCAGATGAGCAGCTGCTTAAAAGGAAGTAAGCTAAAAGGTGCTGGCGGTTCCTGTTAACAGGCATTTGTTTAATTTCCCATGGCAAGAGCTGCATTACTTCATCTTTCACTTTTACTTGTTGAAAGCAGTTCAAATAAAATGAATATTTTTCCATTTCAGATGAAAGCAGTGGCCGGTATGAAGATGTCTTACCAGGTACAACAGGCAATCAATACCTGCCCAAAGGATCCTGTGAGAGGTTTTAGACATGATGAATCATCCAGTGCGTTGTGTTCACACCTGTACTCTATGATCCGAGGGAACCGTCAACACAGACGAGCATTTCTAATTTCTTTACTCAACCTCTTTGATGATACTGCAGTAAGCATCACCTTTCCTTTGCTTCAAAAGAAATTCAAATATAGTGTTACAAGCTTAATAGTGTATTTTTATGACATAATTATCGATAACTTTATTTCCCTAGAATGTTTTGTTTTGCTTTGTAATATGAGTTATTTGGCTGAATAATAGAATGCACTTCCTCCTTTTGCTTCAACGTATATCTTTCTATATCCCAGTTTGGACTGATCAGAAATAATGTATGTTCGCGTATGGCTAAATCTTATATTTTTCTTTGAAGTGGAATGGGAAGTATCTCGGATAAAATTTGTGGGTTTTGCTCTTGACTGTTAGGAGCACAGGACAAGCATTTAAATGTAATATATTGTATGTGTATTTATATGTGCTCTGATACATATTTCTTTTAATGTCCAGAAAACTGAGGTGAATATGCTCTTGTACATAGCAGACAATCTAGCCTGTTTTCCGTACCAAACACAGGAAGAGCCACTGTTTATAATGCATCATATAGACATTACACTGTCAGTTTCTGGTAGCAACCTCCTACAGTCATTTAAAGAGGTATGTGCCTTTAATATACTTACTGCAGTTGCAACATAAAGTTCTCTATAATTTTATCCATTTTTCAGTGAGTACAGTACAATTACTAAGGTATGGACAAGCAGCATTACTTTGTAACCAGTAGCTGGAAAACAAACAGTCCCTGTCAGTTGTGGCCTGGATCTGGAAGATGATAATGGAAAACTTGCCTTACACTGCTGCTTACATTATTTAAAATGAAGATTTTTGAGATATTAATGTTAATTACCTATAATTCCGAAGTATTTCTGAATAATAAGAAGTTGCATGAACTTAGAAGCAAATGAACCTGGAATCATCATGAAATGCTGATTTATTGTGGTGGTTTTAATAATAATCCAGTTTGCTGTTAAATTCCTTTTGTTGCCAAGCAGCTGATGGTGTTTTCATGTGTGTCACCTGAGAGACTTAAAATACCTAGTTTACTGCAAAAAAAGAGTGCACAGCATTTAGTTGCATAAGACAGCATGCAAGAATATACCCAGTCATGGTATAGAATCTGCTGTTAAATGAATGTTACAGCAGAATGCTGTAAGAAAAAGGCTTCTGTTTCTCAAAGAGTTAAGCATCTTCATTTCTTGGACAGCGTTACAGTAAAGCTGTAGGTCCAAGCTGTCAAGAAACAAATCCATTTCAAGAATTGTCAGTCTGACCACTAAGTAAAAGTCAGAGTTGATGCCAGGGAAGTACACTGTCTTGAGTTCTCACCCCACAAAGATTGATTTTTAATCTACTAGAAGAGCAGTTCATTCTTCAGACAGGCACCAGTGTGTAGCACCCAGCGCACTGAGGATGAGATCCTGGTGGGAACATCTTAAGTTCTGCCTTATGAAAATCATAGTATGTGCAGTAATCATGCAGATACAAAATTCTAAAGCTCTGCAAGTAGTAGAACTGATTACTAGTAGCACTGTGTGTTATTACTAGGGGTTTCTTGGATCAGCAGTGTAATTAACATCATGGAATTTTAACAGAAACAAGGATTAAAAACAGCTTGCCCTTGTCTGAACCGAAGTACATACAGAAGTATATGTAATATACAAAAATTATATCCAGGTGACAGAAAAATGTTCTTTTCCGTTCTGTTTTGTTGTATTCTACCTGCTAATGCATTTTTCTGGCACAGCTAACAAACTTTGGCAGTCTTTTTAAGACTGCTGTGGAGTACTTCTTGCTTCATTTACTTCTGTTATACCCACCTTGCAAAAAGTGTGGTCTCTAGATCAGTTTTTTTGTGGAGGAGGTCAGGAGGACAATTGATTATCTTTTTTTGCCATAAATAATTTTAGAATACTGAATTATGAATTAATAACATTGTTCAGGGAATTCTTGCTGATCTCAGCCAATGATGATTTTGCAAAGATTTTTTACAAATGTACACAATGCTACTTTATCCTAATTTTGGAATACATGTTAATTTCTCTATCTTGCAGTCTATGGTGAAAGATAAAAAAAAGGAAAGAAAGCCTTCATCAGACGAGGAGACTGAGAGTGACAGTAACAGCGGTAGTGAGAGTGAAAGTGAAGACGAAGCTTCTAAGGCGCCCCGGAGGTTACGGAAACGAGTAGACTCTGATTCAGATTCTGATGAAGAAAATGATATAAATGCTGTGATGAAATGTTTACCAGAAAACTCAGCTCCTTTAATTGAATTTGCAAATGTCTCCCAAGGCATATTGCTTCTTTTGATGCTGAAACAGCATTTAAAGAACCTCTGTGGATTCTCTGATAGGTAAGGATACTTAGATAATTGTCAGATCTTGTCATCTAGTGAATTCTTTGTAAGTATTAAGTTTGGATGGTTTTTTAAAAACTGATTGTAACTAATTATGCAGTAGATTTGTATAACAGAAAAACACATACATGTAAGAAGTTTTATGTAATGAAACAAATTTTGGCTTAGAAAAAGCAATGATTTAATTTCTTACCAGAAAGTCTTTTTTTATATGAAATGATGAAAATACGACTGCTTATATTGAAGATTTTAAAAGCTTTTCCTTGAAAATGGTTTGGAATTTTCCTTAAAAGCTTTTCTCTTGTTTCCTTTAAACAGTAAAATTCAGAAATATTCTCCATCTGAGTCTGCAAAGGTTTATGATAAAGCGATAAACAGGAAAACAGGAGTGCATTTCCATCCAAAACAAACGCTGGATTTTCTGCGGAGTGATATGGCTAATTCCAAGATCACTGAAGAAGTGAAGAGGAGTATAGTAAAACAGTACTTAGATGTAAGTAAAGTTGCATAGCAGAATATCTAAAACTCTTCTAAACTACCTAACACAATACAAACTTGAAAGTGGATGCTCATGGATAGGATGAACATTTCAAAATGTTACATTCCTGGTAATCTTGTGCAATATTCTGATAATATAACTTCCTTTCAGGATGCTTAGTGAGATTATCTTTCAAAATCTTCTAATAAACACAACAAAAAATCATTTCAACTGAAGGATATTCATCTTTACAAAGTATTTGCTGATCTCTGGTATCCATCCTCTACACCTTTCCTTGACCTGACCACTCCCATCAGAATGACAGAGACTAGATCCAAAGTATTTACCTTTTTTTTTTTTTCTTTTTGGCAATTCTTTAAAATATTAGCTAGAGAAAATTTGCAAATTGTGGAAGCACAGGAAGAAAGCTTTAGCTATCCAGTGAAAAATGGGAAAGAATGGAGTGTGTAGAACACAGCTATTCAAGTTGGAAGTTGCCTTGTGTTTTACCCTGTTTCCTTATCTTTCCATTTGGTTTTATTTAATGTAGTTTCACGTAAGTATGTATTTCTAAAGTGACAGTGTATACTGATCTGGGTGTTCTGTTTTGTTGGTTTTTTTTTAGTTCAAGCTCCTTATGGAACATTTGGATCCTGATGAAGAGGAAGAAGATGGAGAGGTTTCAGCTAGCACAAATGCTCGGAACAAAGCAATTACCTCGCTGCTTGGAGGAGGCAGCCCTAAAAACAATGCAGCTGAGACAGAGGACGATGAAAGTGATGGGGAGGATAGAGGAGGAGGCACTTCAGGGGTGAGGCGGAGGAGGAGTCAACGTATTTCGCAGCGTATTACGTAAAATGATTTTTATGTGCTTATAAATGTCAGTCTATTATATTAAATGTACACCAAGTAATGTAATCCACATGAAAGAAAGCATTTTGTAGATAGAGATTCTCTACTTAACCGTTTATACAACTTTTGTAGAAAGTTTAACAGAAAAGACAATAAAAAAACAAACAAACTAGAAAATGAGATTTATCCAGTATAAAAAGTTATTAATTTTCCTTTGGAATGTACTGTGTGTTATCCTTTTTATTGTTGCCAAGTTTTTATGTAGCTTTATGATTCATGTGTATATATAATTTTATATATCATTAAGAGATAAAGACACGGGTACAAATTAAGAGTATGTGGTTTTACAAGGATATGTTAACCCCTTGGCGCTGGCGGTCGCGGTGCGTCTCATTGCCGGCAATGGAATGTGTGCCGGGAAATCCCAACTCCCGGCGTCAAGGGATTAAAAGCAATAAAAGCAATAATTTCACTAAAGTTCTTTTGTGTAACACTTGGTCTTTTTTCCCCCCAATGTTTTAGTCATTGAGAAGGTCAAAACGAAATTCAGACTCTACGGAGTTGGCTTCACAGATGAATGAAAGTGTTGATGTCATGGATGTCATCGCTATTTGCTGTCCAAAGTACAAAGACCGACCACAAATTGCAAGAGTAGTACAGAAAACCAGCAATGGCTTCAGTGTTCAGTGGATGGCAGGCTCCTACAGTGGCTCCTGGACTGAGGCTAAGCGCCGTGATGGCCGCAAACTGGTGCCTTGGGTAGACACTATTAAAGAGTCAGACATTATTTACAAAAAAATTGCTCTAACGAGTGCTAATAAGCTGACTAATAAAGTTGTTCAGACTTTACGATCGCTGTATGCCGCCAAGGATGGAACTTCCAGCTAATGATTTGTACATGCAGCCAAATTTACAGGAATTGACATAACAGAAAAACTTGAAATACCAACTTTCTGGCAAAAAAAAAAAATCAGTTAAATGAAGAGTAAGAATGGAACCTGGGACGCAGGAAAAGAAGGAAATGTTTGGTAAACATTTTTGTGGGAGCTTCCTTCGCTGTTGTGCAGCAGAAACTTCTCAGTTCATTTTTACTCCCACTGTATTATAGTTTAACAAAAAAATTGTTTATATCTTGAAAAAAACTTTCTGTTTAAAAAAATAAACAAGTGAATGTTGGAAATTAGTCTGTTAATGTTCTTAATAAAGTGTTCTTGGAGTTTAACCTAGCAGCGGATGGCTTTCTTTAGCTTAGCCCAGTTTCCAGGGAAGCATTGTTTTTCCAGGCTGTAAAATGGCAGAATCTCCTGGATATATAATTTATTCTGTTGAAGAAAAAAGAGGGAAAAAAAAAAAAAAAAAAAAAAAGCATGCAGTATCTATGACCTATCTGCAGGAGGAGTTTTTTTGTAAATGTAGATTTTGATGTATTAGGTCACCCTGAAATAATACAAGAAAAGGGATCCCCAGCAAATCTGGTGGAACAAATACTGCAATAAATTTTTTTACTTCTCTTTGTTACTTGTCTGTTTCCATTTGAATTTCTTATTGTAAAGATCTGTTTAAATCCATTTATATTATTTTGCAGTCTTTTATGTAAAATTTACTATATCAGTGGTTTTCAAAACAAGACATAAGATATTGTTTATACAGTTTGTATAGGCTGACTTCTGAGTAATTGGTATCTTTTTATTTTATCCCTGAAAGGGTGTAAACACAAGTTAACTCCAGGGTTTTATTGTATCCTGCAATATTTAGTATTAACTATATGATTTAGCACTGTGCCAAACACATTTTCAAGAGTACATTTTGATATAAAAAGAAACTATAGTTTATTCCTTGTATGCTTCAATTTCTTTCTAATGCTGTCTAAATGGTAATTTATGATAGTTTAAATTTTGGGAAAGCTGAATGGTTCTGCTTGGGCTAACTGGCCATGTGTGCATTTCTCTGGGTTAATATGTAGAGGTTTGTGTCAAAAGGGCGTAGCTAGCAGTATCTGAGGAGTGGATGGGTATGGATCTGGACGATTATGCTACATTCCTTCACAAATGAATTTAAAATGTTTGTATATTAGGCTTTTTGTTTTGTTTTGTTTTTTGTTTTACTAATTGAAAGATGTTTTCACATTTTGTAAATTGAAAAAATGCAATGGAAAGCTTTCAGGAGCACTTGCTTCAATTGTATTGCCACAAGCCTCTCTTCGGCGGTTTGACTTTCTAGATAGCAATGAAAGCTGCAGATTTGCAAACAAAAAATACAGAATAGCTGACTTTTTAAGGGGTGTGTTAACCCCTGCTGTGTTTTCAAATGTGTACATCTTAAACAGGTGTTCCTCAGTAAGTTAACATTTCTTTGTTTTATTTTCTTTTACAGATTTAATTTATGGTAGGACATTGTTTTTATGAAACTAGCTTGCAGAACTTTAATACTTTATTCAGTTTGTGAGGAATAGTAACATATACCAGAATATTCTAATGTACAGAAATAACATTAAACTGAAATGATTTATAACTCCTCAGAATCTAGTTAGTAACTGTTCCTATGGACTTTTTTGCTGTTTCACTGCTGGAATTTTTCTGAACAGAAATATTTTACCATCTTTTTGTCATCCCAGTTGATGTTGTTTATTAGAAAGCTGAACATACTTTGCAAGGGTAAACTCCCCAGTGACAGAAACAAGAATTTCAGATAGCACTGCAGTCCCAATGAAGCTGTCGGTAGTCTGTTAGACATTTCTGACGCTGTTTATTTCAAAGCATCATTTTTAACACGTAATACATACATTTCTGTGTTCATAAACAATTATTTTTTCCTGATCATGTGGCTTTCCCTATAGCAAAGGGTTGTGGAGTTTTAGTTCTTTGTTTTTTGTTTTGTTTTGCTGTTTTGTTTTTCTTTTATATTAATTTGTTTGGTATTTATTAGAACAAAATTATCAGAAAAATTTTAATTAAACAATAGAAACCTGATGTCTACATTTGTCTTAGTTGAGAGGAATTGGACTATTACCATATTCTGTAACATGCCAAAGGGCATATATGCTCCTCGATGGGATCTGTTGGCTATAAGATAATGTAGGCTTACTTACAAAACTGGTTATAGATAATTCAATAAATTGAACAAGGTTCTCACTAGTTAAGAGTTGAATTTTCCCATTCTGTACTATCCATAGTAGATTTAGTGTTGTTCTGCTTGTCACAAAAGTTCAGATTGCTTGCTGTGAAAGAAAAAGCAGAGTTCTTTTTCTTGGGAACAAATTCCTGTTGGCTGTGTGTAACATGGGCTGATGATTTTCAGCAATACGAAACAGCCCAAGGCTGCAGTTGTGAACGGTGCAGTGCACAGCCCCTGAGTTAGCAGTCACGGGTTTACCAATGTTAACCGCGTTACTGGCAACAGCATGTACCAAGATATAGGATCTTACTGCATTAATTAAAAAAAAGAGTGCTGCAGTGCAGTAATTGGAACAAGGACAGAATTTTACTCCTTTGTTTTGACATAGCTTGTAGTATTTTTTCACTGTATGGCTCTAGATTTTTACATACATAACTATAACAATTATTGAATGTTTTATTCTTCCTGCTTTCTCCCTTTGCGTACACGGAAACTGCTTGTTGTACTTTGCAGAACAAAGGGATGTTGTCAAGCTCTTAGAATTAACTCTAGCCATATTGTACTTTGAGAAAACATGGACAATTCCACAATCTAAATGAGAATGAGATGGTTATTTTTAATCTTCCACCTCAGTACTGTAAAATTCCAGAATAATTCTTGAATATTTTCATTATCTGCAGCTATAGAAGATCACAATAGTTTTTGACAAAACTTTTAATTACAAATAAGTATTTTTTTAAATGATTCAGTAATGCCCTTTTGTATTTTTTGAGGTTCTCTATTGCTTATATCAATGGCTAACATGTATAAAGGGCAATATTCAGCATAAGTATTTTAGTGAGGTGTGGCCATTAAAAAGCTATTTACAGTTTTAAAATCTGAGTCAATCCTTAGCATTTGTTTTGCCATTGTGATGTCATTAGTGAGAATATTGTTAACGTGGAATAACTCGGTTGTGCTAAGCATTAGCTATAACATGAAGTACCTTGTAGCACTGAAATAGTTCTTAAATGTGTTTGTGGCTCATGACAAAAAGTTTGTAAAAGAGTCTGGCTCATCTGGTGCTAGCTGAACAGCGGGATGTGCTGCCTGAATGCAGGTGTCAATGTTCCAGGTTAATGAGTGGATCAGTTCAATTGATCCTTACTGCAAAGCTAATACGTTGTAACTCCAGCCCCACCCAGGTACCAGCGGAGTTAAATTCAAACAAGCATCTGTTGCTTTTTGTTCATGTGCCCAACACACAAGTCTCATGCACTAGAAATAGCAAGAACTCAAGGCACAAGTCCTATACCTTAGCTTGCTCCCCTTCACCGAAGAGCCACACTGTAACCGTACAAGTGTTTCCATATCCCTGGAAGAATTTGTCATTAAAATACTGAGTTGTAATGGTTAGGTGAGTTCTGAATGTAAGTAGTGAGTTTTTAGATTTCATGGTTCCTTGACTAAATATTAAAGTGTTACTGTTATATACAAATAAATTCATAGTATTTTCATATTTCATTTATTTAAAATAAAAGTTTTTAAGAGTTCAGTTTGGACCTTTCCAAAATGACATTTTGCAAGTTTTTATCCTGAAATGCACATACACTTTGTTAAACCCCTCCTCCTAGGGGGTTTACCTCATAATACCCAATTTATGGCTGAGACACCTGTAAGGCATCCGAGGAATCTGTATTTCGATTATTCTGAGAGAGTTCTCTCCATTCCGTTGTCAGTCCGTAGGACATACCTCCCTCATTCCTAATTTCTACATGATTCAGATGCTGTTTCCCACTTGATTTTGGGCTTCCTTGTATCAGGAAGGAATAGCTGTCATTGATGTGCAATGTAATTGCATGCACCGTTTGCAGATTCTGAGCTGTAAAATGTTTCTTCCAAACACCCTCAAAAAAATCTGTTAGCCTGTGGACTGGTCTTGAGGGGAGCGAGGGGGTGAGGGGGGCGGCTCAATGCAGTGTGGAACAGCACTAGCTCAGGCCAGACCCTGGCTCAGTGGCTGCAGGAGGGCTGGACACACTGCAGCAATCATCTCTCCAGGCAAGGGAGCCCACAACACTGGGGTTGTCCCAGCCTGCGACACAGCGTGGCAAGTATTTCTCAGTATTTCGGTGACCATTTAAGAAATTTATGCTTTCACTTGAGCTTTTTTGTGTAAATATACTTTCAAAGCTGTGTTGAAAGGCTCCTATATTTGTTTTGACAAAGACTGTCCTGGTCCCTAAATGCCAGAACAGTGACGCAGCTGCTCTCCGCCCACCAGCCCTCCAGCGATTTCACTGCTGGGCAGGTGCTACGTCTGCTATTGCAGTGTAGCCTGTCTCAGAAATTGTAGTTATGAGCTCCAAACACATTGCATGGGACAGTTGTTCAGCTGCTATGTTTGGATGTAAACCTTGCTCCCCCAGGTATCCTTGTTTGTGAGTCAGCTCATTTGCCGTGCACTTCCACGTTTCCCTTCCCAAAGGAGCGTCTGAATTTAATGTCCTTGTTGGCAATGCTCAGTCCAACAGAGAGCTACAGACTGGAAACAACCCACGTCTGTCACTGCAGCTGATTTGTCTTCACGAGCACAAGCTGAAGACATGCTTTAGACCTCAGCTCTTTTCCTGTCTCTTATTTTGCTTTAGTTCTCTCTGTTAGGGTTTGTGCTTATACGGAGTAATACAGAACCCAAATTGCACTTCAATTCCTACAAGCCAGAAATATGTGCATAGATGAATTAAATGGGTTTTTGCTTCCTGCTTAGGCTCATGCGCTGTGAGCACAGACGAATGATGTGTAGTGATTCATTAGAAAACTTCTTTGATCATAGAGGCTTCTACATGGAGATGGATTTTCAAGGTCAGCCCTGACCACAGCCCTGCAGCTCTGAACAGTAATGCCTTATCTCCAAATACAAACCTGTAGTTCAGACCCATGTAATACCACGTTCTCTGTGATTTGAATTACTCATCATCAGTTCTTTTTAGTTGTTATCCAAAATTATCAGTTAGAAATCCATAATATTTACATACTACATTTTCTAAAAATCCAACAGCTGTTACAATTTTTTTTTATTATTATTGTTATAAAACTCTCAGTTCTGACCAACTCAACAGCAGTTTGTAAAACTCAGAGTTTCAAGCAAAAATTATTTTAGAAATTAGTTTTTTCTAAATCAACCTCTGTGGTGCTTTGATTAATGTTGTGTTCTGAAAAGGCAGAAATTTATTCCTGAAGTAATTTGTTCTTCAGAGGCCAAGGTCTCAAAGTATTGGTGGTATTTTATAACCAAAACACCATGAGGAATTATTTCCTGAACTAGAAATCAACTTTCTTTTGATTTGCTCTGTTTTTTTGCTCTGCTTGAGGGAGGATTCCTTTGCATTCCATACTGAAGATGTCACTGTCTGTATTCAGCCTGTTTCCAGTTACCCATACCAAACCTCCACTTTTTTTTTTTTTTTTTTTTTTTTGTTTTTGTTTTTGTTTTCCCATACCACTCGAAGTTTTGGCATGTAGAATCTTCTACATGTCTTCATTCTCTTCAGCCAGTCCTGACTAGGACCGGATGCTCCATAGTTGGCAGTAGTTTTCCTGGCATCAATTTTAAATGATGCCTGAGACACCTGATGAAGCAGGCCACTTCCTTACAGGTCGTAATAAATATTTTTAGGAATGTACATAGTTGGTCATCATATGCCATGTATTTTTTCCAAAAGGTCCTTTTTAACTTTGAGTATTTTGTGAACTTACTGTCCTTCTATTGTTTCTTGCATCTTTAAGCACCAAAATTGGTGCCAAGTACAGCTGTTTTTATTGTTTTCAAGCCTGCGTAGGATCTTTAAAGTATCTTGTTCCACAGCTGAACACCTATTCCATCTTCAGAAGGCATGAGCATGACTTCAAAGAGCTACAGAGCACAATACCCCTTCACATTTCCTGCTGCGTTCCCCATGAATGACACCTATTATTTGTTCTTTAATGACGCAGTATTTTTGAAATAAATATGTGCCATCCGAGTACATCTTAGGCTGTTTTCTCACATCATTTGACATCTCTCACTTTAGTAGTCCCTTGGTTTCAATATCTCAGCCAGAGCTTTGACACAGAGGTAGGCTTCTGCATGTAATGTATGAAGATGTATATCTAAAAACAGTCAGTGACAGGTAAGTACCATTTTATTATTGTCTAATTGGTAAGAAAGGTTCCGCAATAAAAATAAACATTATTAAAGTAGAACATTGCTATTTGTGTAGCTTTGTCTTCTCCCTCTTCCTATCCTAATTCTNTGGTGTGTTTGGTATTATTAAAAAAAAAAAAAAAAACTTTATTACTGCAACTACCAAAGAAACCAAAGCCATATATTAGGATGTTACAAGCACAGTGATATAGTACAAAATGTTGAAGAGCGCAGTTTCAAATATACATTTTTCAAAAAAGATATCTACATTAAATTTTCTAAGCCCATGTATATTATTTAACTCAATAAAATCAACTTATGCTTAAAGTCATGAAGCTTCCGTACATGGGATTCTGATGCAAATAATTTGATACTGGGCTGGTAAATTAAATTTAGGGTACTTTGGGTGGAACTCAAGAAAAATGTTACTGTGCTCTGGGAAAATGAAAATCGCTGTATCTTGTGTCTCTTAAGAAGCTCTAAGAAATCAACCCCCTGGAACCTCAGCTGCTCTTTTTAAGATATTTTTCTTCCTTTTCTCATTTTTCTACCAGATTCTTCTGAATTGTATGAGGAGATATTATATATATTCTACTTTTTAACATCTACTCGTCTGTATTTTCTTAACTATTTGATACGTCCATCTTGCTGCAACAGATCTGTTTGAAACTTCCTCAGTTTGGCTCATGTGCAAAGCCTTTTCTGTAACAGACAGATGTGAAGCTCTCTCACAAAAACAAGACTGTGGGCTAACAGTAATCGTTGCTCTTCTTTTCTTTCTCTGCATCTCTTTCCTGCAGACACTTGGAGCTGATCTCTTACTGTGGGTGACACTGTGAAAGAGCACAGTAAAACTGAGCATGCCGTTACCCCTTCCAGGCCAAGGTTTAGCCGCATGGCACGTGGCTGCCGATCTGCTCTTCCTGTCGCAGATGGACAACGTCTCTCTTAATGTTCCTAGCAGGACCAGTGGGATACTTGTTCTGAGGGTTATGCTGTTGCTGTTGGTGGCTTTGCCAGAAGCATTCCTGTTTTGCTTTGTTCTTGTACCCAGAAGCAGTGTACTACCTCTGCCAAGTCTTTTAGATATCTTCCAAACTTAACTTGCTAGTTTTACTGCCGTATTTCAGAAGAAGAAATGTTTGCATTCATTTCTGCATTGTGTTCCACTCCCGTTAAGTCTGGACCTTCCTTCACTTACGGGATACCAGAGAGAAGGCTAATGACATCGGTATTTCTCAGATAAAGAAGAACTTAACTGGCACTCAAGATAATTTTTTTACAGAGGAGCACTGTTTGCTGCAGGGGCTCCAATATCTTTTTGTTGAAGAGAAATTTTCTTGATCTGCCGCATGTGAAACCATGACCTACTGTTCCCTCCTCACTGTTCTCAGAGGGAAATTATCAACAGAATATTGGAATACTCCCTCTGATAAAGTATCTCACCTCTTTGCATGTGTTAGAACTGCTCCTCATGCCTTGGGCTTGCTTCAGTCTGCTGTGTCCATGTTGACTTGAAATCTCTTCTAATGATGGGCAGATGTTCTCTCACTTATCAGGAAGGCCAGCGTACTCACCTACCCTAAGTTAAGGATTTTAAGGCAATTCTAAACCTTTTTGTCAGTGGAGCATTGCTGATGTGGCTGCATCTTGTCTTTCTAAGTAAAAATAGCCCATCTCTATCACACAAGCTTCTGCACACATTTAATTGCTGCTGACACAACTCTTGAATGGCACCAAGCGGTCCTCACTGAATGTCTGGAAATAGGGAATGCCAGGATTTTTGGGGCAAATACCAGTGTCCTTGTATCAGGAGCCAATATATAAAGTTTCTTGAAACAAGGATCCTCTTCTGTAAGCAGCCTGGACAATGCAAAAAACCTTTCCACACCTATCAAGATTCTGATTAAAAAAACCGGCTCTACTCTAGCTAGAGAATAACAGAGATGGTGATTTACATCCTTCTCTGCCCACTGATCACTGGGACAGAGAGATACCATTTCTTCTCTCAGTGACCTCTGAAAATTCATGGCTGGCAAAGATTATGTCAGCTGCGTTTTGCAGAAAACAGCTTCTGTTTACAGCATCACAGCACTGTGTTGCTGCATCCAGTAGAATGGACAAGTTACTACTACCAGAACAAAACAACAAAACCCCCACACTTAACATCTTTTGTAGGAGATCTGTCTCCTAGCACAAGAGATGAATCTGTCTATCATCTTTTTTTCTTCAGATCTCAGTCTCAAAAGCTGCTTTTGGTGTCCTTGATGAAGAAAGCAAAATACCGGGGACAGTTTTCTCCCTCAGTTGGTCTTTGCTGTTAGTATCCTGGCAGTTTACCTTGAAGGACACAACTTTGGGAGGCTTTGAGAGAAAGAGAGAGATTTTGTAGGCATTAAAAATGTTCATTTTTATCTTCAGAGTAACTCATGTGGAAGGGAATAATACATTTGTATTTCTTCAAGAAACAAGCAACCAGTCTGAGAATTACAGAATGTTTCCCACAGTAAGATTTCTTTCAATAATGTAAAAGCAAAAAATACCAAACAAAAATCCAACCTCAAGCTGTACGAAATCCCTCACCTCAGAGTCTGCCTGGTTCACAGAAGTCTCGTCAAATACCTTCTGGCAGGTTACAGCACAACATGTACATATGTCTTTGTTCAAGGGAGGCTTTGTTTAAAGTTGCTTTCAGCTGGGAGACTTTCTCCATTTGCAGCCTTTCATTCTAAAAAAATGGTCCTGAAATAGTTGTAATCATCAGCTGTAGCATTAGCAAAACCTTTTGCTTTAGGTTGGAGCTGATGGAAGGAAAGATGAGTTGTGTATTTTCTTGATAAAACTGAACTCTTCATTTACTTGGGAAGAACCCTTCCCTGCCCTTTGAAAACACTAAAATCACTTCTGTTTGGTGCAACATGCAAAGACATGGTGATACAATTTCTAAATCTTTGATTTCCTGATTACTTACCAGCAAATTCTAACCCAGGGTTTACCTGGGCTATATCACGGATTTCTCTCACGTGAAGAGGGGTGGGTCACGTTTAAAGAGATTGCAATGCTCTCTACCTGCTTACAAAAGGTGGATGCTAGCGCATTGGATTAATTTGGGCTTCTTCCACCCACTTGTGTTCTGTGGTGCTTAGAAATTACATGAGAGCGAGCACGTGTCAGGCTGCACTTCACCCATTCCTAACTGCAGTCACTGATATTTACGTAAAGCTTGCCGGGCATGGGATACTCAATGTGATAGTTTGTGCATGCATTTCCAAATACACGCCAGTTACTGCTGTTCAAGACGATTACATTTAATGTTCAAATGAGAAATGCTTACTTTCTGCTTCCCAACAGCACTACCAAATGACGAAACTGCTGTTATAAGGAAGCTTGCTTATTTTGATTCTCTGCCTGTACTTATTGTGTTGAAAGAGCATTTCTGTATTTGGTGTGCAACAGAGACATAAGTGTAAAAAAAAGTGTGACAGGTGTAACTAATACATTTTATAAAAGGTCCATGTAGTGCTGTCGCCAAGTTTTAGGCGTGAGCTCCAAAATATAGACATTACATGAAAAAATACTGCATATGGTTTACGGGATTTTTTTTCTCAATTGCTCTTTTTTCCTCTAATATATTTAACTGGGTCTTGATTTACTTTTGCTCTTTCCTATTCCTGTCATCATGACTTACTTAGTCATGCTGGTATAATTATAATTCCCGGGAATCACTGGCCCCAAAGAATCACTAGTTTCCTGGAAAACTGACATGTGGAAGTTGCATCTACATGAGACTCTGATGATCAATGAGAAAATTGCTGCTTTCTTGGCTGGCAGAAGGAGGAAAAGGTATTTGTGAGTCAGAATATACAATTATGGAATGCACTGAAGGCCAGTAGCAGAGGGGAAAACTATAGATGAAAACAGAGCCTAGAGGAAGCCTGTCAAAGGAATATCAGACTACAGAAGAAGGGGAGGACACAGCTAGACAGATAAGAGATGGTGACCAAAAAAAAAGAAAAAAAAAAAAAAAAAAAAAGTAAATATGAGACATTCAAAACCAAACTAGCAGAAAGGAAGTAGCCAACTAAGTTGCCAACTTGGATAAAGAAGGAAAACTGTATTTACCAATCTGCTTGTTATTTTCCAGAGTTTCAGCTTTGGAGTTTGGTGTTTGCAATTCTATTTATATATTCTTTTCAACTTCTATTTCAGATCTCCAAGAGATCTGATTAGAAAGCTTTGACCCTGAAAAGTTCGGAAAATAGTAAGGCGACTAAAATAACTAAATGTAAAAGAGGTGGGATTTGTAAAAAACACTTGCATTTGCATTCTATGATTTTAGGAGTTGCTGTAAGGATTTTTGACTTATTTGATCCTCATAGCTTCTGCAAGAACAGACACTTTCTGGAGGTATTTCTCAATATTTAAAAATTTCATCTAGAGAGTGTCAGTGCAGAAAAAAAAAAAAAAAAACTATCTGCTCCACTCAAAAAATGACTAAAAACTGTCCTCTTGGGATGTAAAAAATAAAGTCATTGTACAGAAAGAACAAGAAAACTTCTCTTGAGTCTGTGGGAGCAGTAGGGTTAACAGAGAGGCCCCGATGGCCCTCCTCCTTCGTGTAGGTGTGCTTCTTCATGCTGCTGAGAGTCTGCAGGCTCAGCTTTGCCTGTACACCTACCTCCATCGTGAACTTGCAAAACAAGTTTAGCGTTCACCTTGTTGAGAGGCCAGCCTCTCTGTGCATGTTGTAGTGATCTAGGATGCCACAGAGCAGGACACACAAAGCAAATCCTTCTCCAGTGTTAAAATGCCTGCATTTATTTTCTTCCTTTAGCACCTCTAAATGTATCCCTTGAAGAGAGTGGATAAGCTGTATTACACCTGCAACCCCCCAGGAAGAAAAAATACGTGTATCTGAGAGTGCTGCACCACTGCAAACAGTAAAGTATGTATTAAGGAATAAGATACATGAAAAAGGACTGTAAAGCTCCTTTGACGACCTTCAATATCCTTCTTATAAACACAATACATACAGCTTTTTTTTTTTCTAGGCTTCCCCCCCACACCTCCCACCTTAACGTTTTGATCTTTAGTGATCTACTGTCGAGGTCTGTAAGTATGTTCTTTACAAACAAGTAAAGCCCTATTAGGCTGTACCAGGTGCACTGCCTTGGACCTGTATAACTCAACTGCTAGCAAATTTACATCCACCTTTGTGTGGAAAGTGTTTTTTTTTTTATTGTTGTTTTTCATACATCTGTGCATTGCGGCAGATGCATTAACCTTCCGTGGATGTGATGCTGTAACTACTATCTGAAACAAGGGCTGAGGCTGACACAGCTTCCACGTCTTCTTGGACACAATTTATGAGGGACTGTCTTGTCCCTGACTGCATTTTTCTTCTCACAGGTGGCTGTGATCATAAAAAAGACTTTCACACTTGTCTAAAATATTTTTTTTCCCACCAAGGATGTACTTACTGCCAAGTAAGTACAATGTGTCTTAAGAAAGACAATTTAAGACTTTGCATAACATCAGTTTCATGCTTTGGACTGGCTCTTTGAAAGTACTTGCCCTTTTCGTTTGGAGATGGTTTCTCCCAGTACTGCATCGTGCACTCTGGCCAATCCTGTGGGACAAGCTGATGCAGATTCTGAGGACTCCCAGAAATAAACACCCAGTTTTGATCTCTGAGTGTACAGAAAATGGCAATTGTATCACGGTATGTCTGTAACCCTATAACAGCCTTTCACTAAAGCATATTTCTGCAAGTTTGCCAAGATGCAGCTGTACTCTGAAACAAGTAAACGTATATGTTTTTAACTATTATAGTACCAAGTAACTGTTAAGCAACCATTTGGGTGTACTGTTCGCTGGGTAAAAAACTGGCTGGGTGGTCGCAGCCAAAGGGCGGTAGTCACTGGCTCTATATCCAGGTGGAGGCCGGTCACGAGCGCTGTCCCCCAGGGGTTCGTCTTGGGACCAGTGCTCTTCAACATCTTTATCAACAACTTAGACTGTGGGATCGAGTGCACCCTCAGCAAGTTTGCTGATGACACCAAGCTGAGTGGTGCAGTTGATAGCCCTGAAGGAAGGGATGCCATCCAGAGGGACCTGGACAGGCTGGAAAAGAGGGGCCATGAGAACCTGACGAGGTTCAACAAGGCCAAGAGCAAGGTGTTGCACTTGGGTCAGGGCAATCCCAGGTGTGTGTACAGACTGGGAGAAGAACTCCTTGAGAGCAGCCCTGCGGAGAAGGGCTTGGGCATTGTGATCAACCAAAAGCTGGCCATGAGCCGGCAGTGCGCTCTTGCAGCCAGGAAGGCCAATGGCATCCTGGGCTGCATCAAGAGAGGGGTGGCCAGCAGGGAGAGGGAGGGGATCGTCCCCCTCNGAGTTGGGATTGTTCAGCTTGGAAAAGAGAAGGCTCCGGGGAGACCTTATTGTGGCCTTCCAATACTTGAAAGGAGCTTACAGGCAGGAGGGGAACCAACTTTTTAAAGAAGTGGATAATGGTAGGACAAGGGGGAATGGGCTAAAAGTGAAAGAGGGGAGGTTTAGGTTGGACATCAGGAAGCAATTCTTCCCTGAGAGAGTGGTGAGGTGCTGGCACAGGCTGCCCAGAGAAGCTGTGGCTGCCCCATCCCTGGCTGTGTTCAAGGCCAGGCTGGATGGGTTCCTGGGCAGTTTGATCTAGTGAGCTAGTGGCTGGCAGCCCTGTCCTCGGTGATCTTTGAGGTCCCTTCCAACCCAAGCCATTCTATGATTCTGTGATAACCATTGTTCCTTAGCATTCTCCAGATGTCCATGAAAAATTCAAATTTTTTCACTACAAAACCAAAAACTGCTGCTGTTGTAGAAGAGCCACCAGAGCTGCATCTGTTTGAGCTACTACAAAATAGTTTATGGCCACTGAACATACAGGAAATTTTTCTACAAATATCTGATGGCAGCTAGAAGAGCTCTGACAAGGCAGCATTGTACAGTACGGATGAACAGCAATTTTCTTCTTTACCTAAGTACTTGTCCTTGGCGGTATGTTACACAGATGTCTGTATTTACCTCACTGTTGCCTATTTACACCTCTGTCCTTCAGACTGGTTAACATTTCTCCAAACTACAGTACAGATAAGCTGGGTTTAAATATTAGAGTAGTGCATATGCATACATACAGTCAGTGGTACAGAGCAGTAACAGAGTACAGAAGAAAATAATAAACTCACTTTTATTAAATCCGCTTATCACAATTGTTGTTACAAAATTCAGTTTGTCAATAATGATGTCAACTATTAAATACAAAGATAAAACAGTTGCGCAGTGCTCTTAAAGTAGAACAAAACTTTTTACATGTTAGAGACAGGCAAAGTAGCTCTCCCAGAAATTCTTGATTAGGACTGCTGGTCTGCATTTACCAACTATATCTAGTTCTTGTTGAGTGAAGACGTATGGAAAGCAAACTAAGATTTAAGGAACCAAATTTCATCCAGGCAAGGTTTAAAACAGTAAGACTTTTTGTGCTGCTTAATAAGCTAACCAATAAAAGCCTTAATGCATTTTAAGTAGAACAGTGATTATTTTAAAAAATGAATCAAAACAGTTGCTGATGTTTAGTAAGCGCACGGTGGCTAAAAAATGTTGTTCATGTGTCTTCCACATCAGCCACCATGGCCTCAATTGCATTCCAGTCCAGTTTGCTGAGGATACTTCCCGTGCTTTCAGAAACACCATCGGTGTCGTTAATGCCAACAGGAGAGAAACTGATGGACTGAGGTGCAGAGCCCTGTGGGAGAAAAAGGAGATGAGCCAAAACATCGTGCATCATTCATGAGCAAGATCCCAGTGCAGTGACTGGCAATGTTCCTGCTCTTTTCAGACATGACCTAATCAAGTTACGTATTTGACCATTCTGCAACAAACACAAGTTACATTCTTGCTTACACACTCACTAGTGTCTTATGCCTGGACAGACAACATGCCTGTACCGTTGCTATAAAGAACGTTTAATTGCAAGGCCCACAAGAATCACTTTACTTGTGAAGACACAATTCAGCTCTGTTCAGTCACCACTTGTGCCCTCTATCTCTGCCCCACCCACAGACATTAAACAGAGAACCACGTTCTAAATACAGCAAAAGTAAACAAAGGACCAGTGTTAGGCAGCTGCTCTTGTGTCATTCCTAGAATAAGCAGACCTCATACCTGGAACAAAGTGTCATGACTATCTTGAAGTATTCTTTGGATATCATCAGGCACAGTCCAGGGACTTTCTACATCTCGATCAGTCTCATGATCAAGACCTCCTGTCTGAACTGCTGTAGAAACAGGTGGAGGCTTTTGTTTCGATATTCTGCTCACTCTGTCTGCAGCAGCTGAGGAGAAAACAAGCCAAACACAACAGTAACACTTGCTGCTGTTTTCTTCTGCACGTCTTAGAACTTGGAGCTTCTCTTGGGGAAGTTCCAAGAAGTGAGACAGTGCGCAAACACACAAAGCCAGCATGCTTTCTTGTCTTAAACAGATGTGGGGTTGTGGCTAGAGAACACTGCTGATTCCTTCAAACCTGACCCTCTGGACTGTCTTCTCAGGGCAGAACGCAAAGCTGAACAGAACTATGGTAATAGGACCCAGGTCCTGTAGTGCAGTCCCATGGAAGCGGCATTGCTACGATATTTGATAGGGGACTAAAACTACATAAATCCTGGATTTCAAAACTACTCGCATCTTAGAAGACAGAATTTTAGTGAAACCGCTAGCCGTGATGAGATGTATTACAGTAACACAGTCAAGGTGACATGAGATCAGACAACCTCTATTTTCTAGCATAAGCTTAAAAAGAGAATGTGTGAAAAGAGGAGAATGATTTTCCACAGGTGTAGAGGTGAGTGAATGATTTAGGAAAAATGCCTAGCTGCTTACCACTGCTTCTTTCCCTGCCCTGCATGATCAACTGACATAAACTGACGTTTGAACAGCCGAATAGGTTCTCTGTTATGCCACTACCTAGTGCAAGCCAGAATGGAATCAGCCCAAATTATGTCCTGAACTTCAGACTTAGGAGATTCTTTCCTCAGTCCTTTTCTCTCTGTTTAGAAATTCTGCTCTTGTAACCAAGTTTTGCATCTGTTAAAGAATTTGATTAGGAGGAAAAATTTATGTGAAGAAACTCTTTTACGGATACAGACCTATGGAAATAGGCACAAAGCAAAGAAGATCGCTAAAATCCTCATTTTCTAAAAGCAAGTTCAGTACAATCCTTCAGCTAACATTATGACAAAATAATACCTTGAACATGTACTCCATAGAGGGGTAAAAAAGACAATTCCTACTTCAAAGAGCTCAGAAAGTAAGCAGGATAGCAAGGTAAGGAAGTGGCACACTACCTGTGTACTGTACTGCTAACTGTCTGTGGGTTTTAGATGAGTCTCATGACTTTGTAGTGCTTGTTTGAGGCAATCACTGTAACCCAGCACATTAACTTCAAGAAGCTTGAAACTGCCATCTGTCTAAAACCTCTCAATAGGTTAAAAAAGGTAATTAAGATATTTCACAAGTCTCTAATAAAAAGGGTTTTTATGTGGCAAAAAAAAAAAAAAAAGAATGTTTATATTTCTCAACTAATGCTGTGTCTGAAGCCTATGCTGCATAAATCCCATCCAGGCACATACATGTATCATATTTTTCCATTGCATTATGTAGCCGGACAGCACTAAATCACTGTTTCTTCGTAACTTACAGCATCTGGAATTAGCAGGATAGTTTGCAGTATTTCTCATTTTCCCTCTGACAACACTATTCTCTAAAAGAACAGAGCCATTTCCTGGAAATATAAAGAAAGCATTGCCAGTGTTAGATGCAGCAGGTCAAATCTACTCAAAGATGCTTCAAAATTGTCATTTAAGAGCTTCCTTCCTGGATTAGACAGTACTCTTGCTGTAGCAAAATTGTGCTATTTTGGACTTAGAAGGAGATGATAAGGAAAGGTAACTCTTATCATTTGATATACAAATGATAGCACAGTTCCAAAACACCCAGGGCATGAAACCATCCGCACTGAGTCTCACTTTCTACACAGGTATTAAAACTCCTCCCTCCCAAAACAAGTAGTAACTTCAACAAAATCTGTAATATGTGCTTCATTATGGAAGTTCTGTTCTTACCCCTGGACTGTGTTAAACTAAGAGCTGGGGTGAAATTATGTCCTTTTTGGCCAAAGCTGGGTTTGGCAGCAGTTCTGGTCCTTTCTGACAGAACATGGCTGGTTGGATGCCCTCTGCATAAAGGAAAAAGAAAACAAAAACAACAACAACAACAACAAAAAACAACCTGAATTAAGATGTTTACTACATACCATTCATCCAGAGACACTGCATCTCTCATGGCATATTCAGACAAGGCTGAAAGGCCGCAGAAAGTACCTACACAGCCCAGCTAGCTGAAAATCAACATCACATGGTGCTTGTTGGGCCAATAAGCCACACCACGCTCCAAAAAACTCAGAATCACAGTGAAGACAAATCAAATTAGCTTTATACAGAATCACTGTAAGTCCAATGAAAATCTTATTACTCAGAAGTTACTGCCACTCCTCAGGTGGCTTTCTGCTTCTGATTCTGGTAGGGCTGGTACCATTAAACTGCCCGTGGACACAAGTAGGCTGCGTACAGCACTGGCTGCATTCAGTTGAATGCTCTGTCCTGGAACTTTACCCTTTTTAGTTAAAACCCACAGAAATATTTAAGTTTGGAAGTTACAAGATTATCTGAACTGTACCCAGTTCCTCCTATTATTCTGGATAGCAAGGTTGCAGAGGAAGAAAAAGGATACTGCAATATACACGTAGACTATGCATATATGACATTAAAGCCATTAAGGAGAATATATTTACCAATTTATATTAGTCAAATACCACCATCTCCTCTGAAGGCAAATGACACTAAAGTACAAAAGAAATCATAAAACCCTAGGGAATTTTAAAAAATTGATTTCCTAAATTAGAAAGGCAGAGAGTAAATCTAGACTTTTTGGAACACTAATTTATTCATTCTATATGCGTGCACAGTAGTATTTTTATTTGCTTCGTGATTGTTACTGGAAGCTACAGAGGTCATTAACTGTGTTACTGTCTGTATTCCAAGTACCTGATTGCTGTGGAGTGGGATGGGTTAGGACATTGATTATAGCTTTGACACTAGAGTTGGCTCAGTCTGTGCTACAAAAGGCATTTTTAAGGCTTCCTCCAAGATTTACTGACAGCTGTAAGAAAACTGGTACAGGAACTCAAGACTCCTCTGATTCAGTCAGTCAAAGTGCATCTTTGATTCTGCCAGAATACAAAGCTTCTCTCAACGCTATACCAACTAGCACTACAAATTGCAGACAAATGCAGGTGGCAGAGAGGCCAACACATTACAGCACGGTTAATGCTCTGTTACCCTGTAGTAGACACAATGTGCCGTTTTCCGCGCTCTTGAGGTGATCTCCTCCTGGACAAGGGTCTGTGCTCATTTGCAGGTAACACCAGTGTTTCAGATAACATTTCGTTCATCAGAGTAAGTGCTTGTGATAGTCTCATACTATAATGTTCAGATAACAGGAGTCTACAAAGAATCATGATTTAACACATTAGCTCATTAAATTGCAGTTTGCTTGTAAGGCTTGTACGTCTGTTTGGTAACCAAAAGAGAGAACCATATTCACAGTTTCAGAGAACACACACTAACCACCTAAAAGAACTAGTAAAAAGCTAAAATATTTAATAACAATGGGTTAGACGAAAAGAATGAGTCAATATTGCCAAAATTTTATATACATATGTATCTGGAAAGTGATGAACACAAGCAAACGATGAAAAGTATTCAGACTTGTCCTAAACAGTAAAACAAACACAAAATGTTTACACTTTTTGTTGAAATGCCATTCATATCTGAAATTTCACAGACAAGGTAGTTAAAACTACCTCTTCCTTAAGAATGGTAATAAGAATACCACAAGTTACCTATATAGCAACTTACTTGTCTTTTTCTTCTTTCTTCTTCTTGAATAAGTTAATATCCTTTGAAGTAAGACCAGAGTGCTGTGCAAGAAAGCACAACAATCATTATTTTTTTCTGGATTGTGGCCTCATTCCACTCTATCACTCTCAAAATTTAGATCTATCCAAAATGGAAGCTACTGTTTAAAACACTCTTCAGAATGAAGAACATTATGAAAGCATATGGCCTTACCAGGAGATTCAGTTAAGATTGTCTCTATAAATTTCCAAGCTCTAAAAATTCATCAAAAGCCTGCAGTCCTGCTTTCCATAGCTCATATGCTTGAAGTATTTATCCTAAGGAGATGTTGCTGCTGTTAGGCTCAAAGTTCCAAATGTCCTCAGACTCAGCTTCACACTTCTAACCTCTATTTTCTGCAGTTACTGGCAGCACAGCACAGTTCAGAAGATATGCATCAGGCCATAAATGTGCTTTTACTTTTCAAAATCTAAAAATTTTTAGAAATCTGGATGGGAAGGGAAGGGATTGTTTTCTGAGCCTCTATTGAAAGCAGCCTTTTACCAATAAAAATTCATTAGGTACTTCAGATATTCTGACATTTCTACTGACTCCCCATAACTGCACAAACATTTGTGTGTGTGAAGGACAACGATGGCTGACCTCAGTATCGTAACACTGTCAAAAAGGATATGAATTTTGCTTTTTTAAATTCCTAGAATCACAGAATCATTAGAGTTGGCAGGTACCTTTAAAGGCCATCCAGTCCGACTGCCCTGCAGTGATCAGGGACACCTACAGCTGGATCAGGTTGCTCAGAGCCCTGTCCAGCCTGACTTTGAAGGTCTCCAGGGATGGGGCATCCACCACCTCTACGGGCAACCTATGCCAGTGCTTCACCAACCTTAGCGTAAAAAACTTTTTCCTTATATCTAGTCTAAATCCTCCCTCTTTTCCTTTCAAAACATTCCCCCTAGTCCTATCACAACAGGGCTTGCTGAAGAGTCTGTCTCCCTGGAAAAAAAATCTTCTAACAGTGAATATTATAGCAGTCTCCATTACATTCAGAGGAATATACTTCCTGAATCTTCACCTTGGAGTGCAGGTCTAATTGTCATCGCCATTACTGAAGACCGTGAGGAACAGTCTTCAGCATATTTACTCACTGATCACTTCTGACACAACTACAGCCACTTCCAATAAAATAAAATTATACGTGTATAAAAAAAACGTTAAAATGGGAAAAAAATCACTGACAGCTGTTATCTCATGTAACCTAAACAATCACCACTTGTACAGTACTTCAGTTACTCTTCAAGATGCCCATTGTTCTTACCATATTCTTTCTTAAATTGAATGGATCATGTTCTTTTTGTCTTAGTTCATCCAGTTTCTTCATATATTCTCTCATTGTTTCCTTTCGTTTTCTTTTCATCCATGCTCGTATCTCTTTCTTCTCCTTTTCTGTTTTTTGAGAATATCCAGAAGCAGAATCATGAATCCTGTGAGCAGATGTAAACGGTAAATGATCTAGCACATCCTTTATGTAAACAATGACAACTATATATGACATAAAAAAACCATTGCAATCCATCCAAATTCTGACTCAACTGAAATCTCCCTTCTACGAAATTTTATTTTGTAAAATTTACTTCATATAAATTCTTGCACACAAGTAATTTCCAGGATGTTTCCTACAAGTTTTCTTCCCTTTGTATATACACTCAGAAAATAGGGATCAGCTATTATAGGAGAATTGGTGCAATAAAAACTGGGAGTCATGTTGCTGAGATCTTTGATTCGTGTATCATACACACTTAATAATCTAAAATACAAAACCAGAAGCAAACAAAAAATCCAAACCAACCTCATCAAAAAAATAAAAAAAAAAAAACAGATGAAAGATTGTTCTGTCAGTTATTGAAAACCAGCTGATAGACACTGCAGTCATTGGTCACTGCCAAGGTGGATTCAGGAGGGGAATGTCCTGTTTAATGGACTTAATCTCCTTTTATTACAAGGTTACCCACCTAGCTGACCAATGGAAGCCAGTAGGCATGGTCTTTCTGGATTTCAGCAAAGCTTTTGATACTGTTTCTTACCGTCCTCTTCTGCACAAAATGTCCAGCTCACAGCTCAGCAAAAGCATGATGTGATGGGTGAACTTGGCTGATGGATCAGGCTCAAGGGGTTACAGTAAATGGAGTTACATCAGGCTGGCAGCCAGCCACTAGTGGGGTTCTGCAGGGCTCCATTCTGGAGCCAGTTCTCTTCATCAGTGATCTGGATACATGACTTGAACGTGTCACAGAAGTTTATGAATGACACTAAATTGGGAGGAGCTGTTGACTCCCTGGAAAGCAAAGAGGCCTTGCAGAGAGATCTTGACAAATTGGAAGGCTGGGCAATCACCAGCTGCATGAAGTTCAACAAGGGCAAGTGACAAGTTCTGCACTCGGGATGGGCCAGCCCTGAGTATGTGTACAGACTGGGCAACGTGAGGCTGGAGAACAGCCCCGCAGAAAGGGATCTGGGGGTTCCAGCTGACGGCAAGTTGAAGGCGAGCCAGCAGTGTGCCCTGGCAGCCCAAAGGGCCACCTGTGGCCTGGGGTGCATCAGGCCCAGCACTGCCAGCCTGGGGAGGGCAGGGATTGTCTTGCTTCTTCACGGATTCAAATCTAAGACTTTTGAGCTCCTTTTACACTTTTAATGACAAATGTTAGAACAAGAAAAATCAGAGCACTACTCTATGTAAATGGTTCAATAGAACATCTTGAAACAGGTGTCTTAAACTGGTCTGAACTGAACTGTTGTATCAATGTGACTGATTGTTCATCATCCTCAACAACAGTAATTTTCCCTTGTAAGTCACTGATATCATAACCAAGAGTGGGAGACAGCTGCAACTTCAGCCCATCTCAGGAAAGAACATAGCTGATTTTGTAACTGATAGCCAGAAAGGCAAAGAAATCTCTAGCAGGGAGGCAAGAATGACAAGTTATAGTCTGGGACTGGAAGCTTCTGAAGCTACTCTGTCTATCAGAACTACTTCAGGAGGCTCCTATCTTCTTGGCTGAACTGATTCTGTCATCTGTAAAGACTTGTGCTCCAGCTTATCTCTTGCAGAAGGAATAAGCAAGTAGGAAGGAAAGAATTTTCAAACCAAGAATTAAAAAAATGATTAGCACTTTTGTCAATAATGGATAGTAAAATAGCGGCCATTAAACAGTTCTAATACTGATCCCATTAACACCAATTGAAATCACATTGCTTACATGGTGTGAGCTATGAGAAGAATAAACAGGGTTAAAATTATTTAACCAATACATAACAGAAAACAGCCATGTTATTACCTAGAGATTTTCTTAGCTTGCTTTTCCGTAAAGCCCAGCTCTGTCGGAGAGATGTCACCTTCTACTACAAGATCACTAATGATGTCAGTAACACCACTCAAACCAGTGATTTGCAGGGGATCCTCTAAAGAACTTGAAGTTAGGCAGGGAAAAAATGTTAGTAATTTGAAATAGAACATGCCTGCAAGAACAAGCAAAATCCTTCCTATTATGCTCAAAATGAAGACAGTCAGGCTGTTTTACTTTAGACAATTTCCTTTCCTCTGCATCTCACAGCATTAGTGCATACAAGCAATACATTTATCATGCATGTAGATGCAATCTTTAAAAAGTTACCTGCTTCACTGTCACCATGTGCCCTTCAGCCAAAACTCTCCTTCAGTGCGAATATGACAGAATGAGCCAGACCTGACTAACACCAGAAGTGTGGCAGCAAAGACAGGTCTGAATAAACCATCAGCACACGCAGCCCCAGCCAGAGATGGAGTACCTGGGCTCCACACTGGTAGTCCAGAAGAGCCTAAAACTGGCAGCCCAAAAGGCCAGGAGCAACCTGCAGGGTTGTGTGTTGCTCCACATTCTGAGATAGAGCTGTGGGATGCCACCTGTTTCAAGAACCCCAACTCTTACTTAATGACTTGAGCAAGCGAGTGAGAGAATGATTTTACCTAAATTCTGCTCATTTCTATCTTGTCTTTTATCAGTTACTTTAAACAAAACTCAGTCTTACGTAGTTTACTATTACATACTACAGTGTATTTGAACACTTCTTTGGGTGAAATTGCCATCTGCTAAAGTTTATTGCCTCCTACACATCCTCCAGGTAATGTAATCACTCCCTAACCTGCTTTACTCACAACAAACCGTTTGACTTTAAATATTTACACAATAAACTAAAGCATTCATTCTACTGCTGTGCTTCACTGAAAACATGTTAAAGGCAGCTAAAACCAGTTCTAAATCTTCAGCCTGTCAGTTCACATTTTTGATATGGTAACTCTTCACAAAGTTTCTAGTAGACGACTGTTATCAGCAGTCACACGCTCTCATTCACAAACAGTATTGTGCAGATAGGAGAAATAACAGATGTGCACAGACAGCAGCAGCAGCTACAGTAACAGTTCTGTTGCATGCAACTAGAAAGCAACTTTGAAAGTTTCTCCAGATTTTGCCTAAAGCAAATTTAACAGGTACTACTGAAGTAAGAATACCTGAAAGTAATTAACAGAAGAGCTATCATCCATTTTCAAATGAAATGCTTAGATTTTTATGTGACAGTTCCACCTTGACAAAATACATACCTGTCACATTGTTTGTCATTTCTGTGAAAGTCTGAAACAGAAACAACCTTTGTTAGTAAAAACCTTGCACTTTCATACTGTCTAATAATACATATGTTAAACAGCCTATGGGATAAAACTGAATATGCTGACATTAAAAATAAATTAGTTATGTACATAGGCCTAATAACCTGTGCGAGAGCATGTCATCTGCTACCAGACTAATGTGGAGTCTTCAGAGACCATTTAGTAACAGCTACCTGACTGACAATTTTGCTAGGGAGAGGAGATCAATATTGTCAGATTTCTGCCCTGGCACATTGAAGCTATTGACTTCCAGTTATTTCAATTAACTGTACAGCTTTTTATGGAAAATGGATGACTTCCACTTACCTTAAAAACCCAGAGTATGAACAGCGGGAGTTCAGGAAATGTGGCTAAAGAACTGCATGGATGTCCTGGAGTCTAAAGCACTTCTGTCCTTCCTAGGCTAATCTGCACTCACTCAAATAATCACAGTTGCAACTCAGTATGAACTACAGTTTTGTTAGCTTGCAAGTAACAAGTCTATAAGGAAGAGGAAACTATAGATGTATTATAGTTTATAAAACTTCTGTGGCTATGCATGGCATTTGAGGTTTGCTTCTGTTATATGCAAATAAAGGAACTGTGTTTTAACACCTATTAAGAAAGATTGCTGCAAATGTGACAAATCCATGTTCACCTGTACAAAATATATATAATTTTTAGAAGCTTGAAAACATGCAATATATGCATAGAGATAAAATATGACATCCTATATTTTTAAACTTTGGGAATAGGGAGTAATGATTTCTCCTTCTCCTCTAATGCCACTATAGTCTTCAGAACAGCAAAAATCAACATCCTGTCAGTTTGCAAAATGAAATTGGTCCTCATGAATTAACATTTTGGGATATAAAAGGAAGTTACCATATAGTGGTTAAAAGAAAAAAAAAAAAAAGAATTTGGCTGATACAGGCTGGATTTAATTGAAATCTCATCTCTTCAAAACACAGGGAGATGCCAGAGATGATAAAGACTTCAGAAGGAAAGTATGAGTGTTCTGCAGCACATCAGCACAGTGGAGGGATTCGGAAATAGACCCAAAGTTACCCATGTTATTTCAATAATAAGAGTGACTTTGAGTACAAGTATAATGTACTACTAAACTGTCTTCAAAGCTCAGTGATACTGCATTTCCATGTAACATATGAACCCATCAACGCACATCAACAAAGCCATTCTAAAGAATGCCATCTAGAAAGAACGGAAAGTAGGATGACTGGAATAATTGCCCTCCATAAGAATAAACATCCATAAATTTACCCTTATGATTTCACTGGCATTACCTAACAGCCATGAGGAAGTACTACATCAAGGAAGAAAAGGATTGCTTATTTTCAAATAGACAAAAAAAGGAAAAGTAAACATTAGAAATTATACCTGAAGATGGCTTTACACCACTGGGAAAGTTAGAAGCAGAGGCCATAGATGCAGAAGAGTGCACTTCCAATTTAGTATAATTGGGTAAAGGATGTTCGAGTTTTAAGCTCTCATGCTCAGGTCTCCATTATGGTTTTGGAAAAGATCAAAGTATACAAATATTTTCAAATATATTTTTGTTGAAGCAGTAACCACAATGTTACACAGATTCTCTAGCTTTGATTTTTTTTTTTCTACCTGTTCAATTTCTTTCAATACTTTCAATTTCTTTAATACTTCAGTAACGTCTCTTGGGATTGCATATTAAACATACTGGTAAGAAAAAGTTAGTCAAGTTTAACACACAAGCCAAAGTTTACTGTCCTGTTAACTAAACACATACCATCACCAATGATTCTAGCATCTTCAGAGAAGGAAGAATGAGCATCAGGGTGTGAATCGGCAGCCATTTCAAAGTCTTCTATTATTTTCACTAGCTGGAAATGAAACCCAAAAACTAAGTAACAATATAGTCTCCAAAGTATTTTGAAGATTTACATAGCAGATATTTACACAAAGTTTGCTTTAAATATTTTTTTTTTCCTCAGAATCTTATAAATATTTTCATGGAGAACCCTTTTGCAAAACAAAAACAATAATTCAGAATCATAGTATCTCAAGTAGAATTGTTTCTACCGAAGAGCATGATTTTCTGGAACACTGCTCTGATAAAAATACATATGGAACTGTATTATTTCAGTGAAAAGTTTTAATCCTATTAACCACATTGTCTTTTATTTTATAAATAGCAGAAGTTTCCTAATACATCTTATCTAAAAAACATAGAAATAAAAATATTTCCGTATTCTTCTAAATTCAGATGTTTCCTGAAGCTGGAAAGTAAAAGTAAAACTAATTAACCTAGTTGAGACATTTTACTAATCATTACGAAGAACAGGCCTCAACACTGATTACTAATACATAAGGAATTGTTATAAAAGGAATGATCAATTGTTATGCACTGAAAGAAGGGCAAGAAAGAAAATAAGTTTATTTTCAGCGATCAGGATTTTGCTAAGTACTCAGAAAAAAAAAAATTCAAGACAAAATGCAGTGACAGAGGACGTGCAAAGATTTTTTTTCAATGCAGGCTTTTAAAAATCAGCTTAGATAACTACCTGGAGGAAAGATACAAGTGATTGCTTAATCTACTTTGGTTTAACACTGTGTGTAGGTGACACACTGAGATTCTTATATTTCTGTGAATATTCTGGAGGGCTGGCAATGCACACTACTAGTCTGAATGATTACACAAAAAGTAGATGCTGCAGAATTGGAGGCCAGCCACTTCGGAGCCGGTGCAGCCAAAACTGCAGTGGCAAATATTGAGGTACAGGGGATTTCAGGGGGTTCCTTCTCAGGGGAACTGCGTGTGAGCAGAGGAGCGGAGGGACCTGGCAGCTCTCGTGAGAGAGACTGACACAGCGTGGGCGTTGCCAGGGCAACGGCACCCTCACCCGCACCCTCAGCCTTAAAAAGCCTCAGGGAGGGCAGCGATGCCTCGCTGCCCACCAGGCCCAGGGAGGCGTTACAGGTGGGTAAGTACCCGCACAGCGTGCTGCAGTGGTGGGTGTGGGCACGCGTGCAGCAGGGCACAGAAATTCTGCCCCTCCTCACTTGTGAGTCCT
>VXAV01009383.1:84860-95705 GCA_013399715.1 Alectura lathami | reverse complement strand
TTTTTTTTTTTTTCATTTGTAACCAGATAACAAAGGAAGCCAAGCACAAGCTCGAGCCATGAATTATTGAGGGAGGGCACATCCATCTCCAGCAGTTAGGGGTTTGCTCACCACCCTGGCACGCACTGGGCGAGCATGGGGTGGCTGAAGGCCAGTGGGATGCCGGAGATCCCCGGTGGGGTGTGGTGTCCTGCAGGAACCGAGGCTTTATTTCAGCCCTCATGGACACAGCAAGGCACAGGCTGGTCCCAGCCCAGCACAGCACTGGTCCCTCTCAGCCCTTTGTCTTCAGCATGGGCACAAAAGGCAGGGATTTTTCCTCCAGAACAGAATGGGTACTAGCCCCCACACTCAAGATATTCAGCAAGTTCCTTCCCTAATGCAAAGCAAACACTTACCATAATGTACAGAGCAGAAATGTCACCCAAAGAGGGAAAGGCAGCAAAGCAAGGACCCATAGCAGGATGTCTCTGCTCATGCTGCCCCTCGAGCATGGCTGAGACCTCGTGATGCATGGGAATGGGAGACCCCAGCACCTCTGCACTGGGGTCGGAGCTCTCCAGCTGCCCCTGGTCTTGGCCAGAGGCATGGCTCTGCGGGGATGCTGTGGCAAGCACCGGGCTGCAGGAGCTGAAGATGGGAGCATTCCCACCCTCACCAGAGCCCACCGAGAAGGATGGAGGCTCCCAAGCAGCCTGGAGCGCCAATTTCATGGAAATCCATTTATCTCTGCTTCCTGCAACCCTCACGACATGAATAAATGATGATTGCAGAAGTGATGAACCTGCCCCTGTTTAGGTGTGAAATGAATGTTTACAGGCATAGAATAAATCAAGTATCCCACTGGCGAGCAGCGGGATATTAAACCAAACACCTTTGTGTGCTTAGCACTTGCTGTTCGAGGCCACGGGTTTGAAGCCTGGCCAGATATTTCCATTGGCTCCAACGTGATGGGCACAGCGCTCGGGGTACCTGCTCTGCAGATGCTGGAAGATCTGGGAGGACAGAGGCAGCCACCAGCCCTGGGATGAGCAAATCCCTCCGCCTTCCCCCTCCACTTCCCTGCACACCTCTCTCCCCGCCCAGCGCTACAATCTGCACAGGCTCTAAGAAGTCAGGAACATAATGCAAATTCGCGAAGGATTGGCAAGAAATTGCGTGTGTGCTAGTTGCCTGTCAGCATGCAGAGTACTTCTAATCTTGTCACATAAATAATACGATTATGTAAAATATCAAACAGTTGGAATAAACTTAAAAGCCACAATGTTCTAGTCACAGACTTAATAGAGGGGGGGAAAAAAAAAAAAAACAATAAACAAAATAAGTAAAATCCTTTTCTTTTCCTGTGGCACTGAGAGGAAATGGCTCCTCACTGCACCAACTGGAACCAGCTGGGGATGAGGAGGTGAGGACCAGCTGGGGAGCCCGACCAGCTCCCTAGGACCCCAAACACATCCCCAGCTTCACCTGGGTACGACACAGGGAGAGGAGAGCAGGAGGCTCCCCCAAGGTCACCATGGACATCTGCAGCAGGACAGGGACACTGTCCCCTGCACACTGATTTGCTCCATAAACCCTCCAGAGCTGTGCTTCTGCACTGCACATCCCATTTAACCACCAGGATTATTCAACAGAGAGGTAAATACCACCCCAAAAGCCTGCTGAGCCAGCTGCCCGCACCCCAGTGCCCCAGCACGCAGTCTGTGGAACAGGGCACGGAGATGGCAGGGGGATCCCTGGTCCCATAGCTCCCTCCCACCCTTGTCCATGGCATCCCGGATGCTGCCCTGCCTTTGTACTGCCTGCAAGGCTCTCAGCATTGCAGCAGGATGAGACCAGAGAGCACGGTGCCCAGGGACCCGCTGGGAGGGTTTTGCTACTGGCCCCTAGATCAAGCACAGCAATAATAGCCACAGTCCCTTTCTTAGAGCTTGCTAAAGAGATCAGGCTGACTGCACTGGGAAGAAAAACCCTCTCTTCTTCCCTATGCAGGTGTGTGCACAGCACTGGCCTGGCAAGCTAGGACCCTTCGTGCCCATCGGCATGGTGCTCAGACCACCCCCCCCACCTGGAGCTGGAGCAGCCCCACAAGCCCACCTTGCCAGGACACCCCTGGGGCACGGCCAAGCAGAACAGAGCCTCCCCCAGCTCAGGAACCACAGTGCTGAGCTCTCATCTTGTCCCACCTTTGGTGGCACACAGAGGAGAAATTTCACATGGGTCACCTTCACGGAGGGCACCAAGCAGCCGCTGAAGCATCAGTGTCCAGCCAAGGTCCAGCCAAGCTCTGCTGGCTCTCTGCAGTCACTGCTGCACCCCCTCCCCGGGTCCATCACAGCCAGATTTACTGCTCCCAGACCTTGCCACATTCCGGAGACCCTTTGCCTTGGGACTCCAGGGCTCAGCATGAGCTCCATCCACCGCCCCATTGCCCGCAGCGCCCAGGCAGCGAGGGACACGTGGCCGAGGCTGGTGCAGGGAGGCAGCCGTGCCCGGGGAGTGCTGCCGGTCTGCAGCTGCGTGCCCTGCTCGGGGCTGCGTGTAACGGGAGCACTGAGCTGCCCCTTCTGCTTAGCACGGCGGCGGTGACGAGCCCGGCTGCAGGCGGCCGGTACCCGAGAGCGAGCGCTCCCCTGCCTCCCGCTGCTCTGGCTCACGCCTTGCTCCCAACATTTGCCCTTTCTGGATGGGAAGGCAGTCAAGACCACTGCACGGAGCTGCGGAATTAATGAGGGCTGCTCTCATCTGGACTTTTATAAAGAAGGGAGAGAAATTGCTGTCTTTGGGGTACCCACAAAAGAAGGAGCAGATGTCCTCCACACTACAATGCATGATAAAACTGGAAAAACATGCATACACCTATGCTGAGCAGACCTTCACACTGGGGGCCACATGTCTTTGCGAGTGAGCCCAGTTTCTAAGGACTTCTCCTCCTTGGCCTTCCTTATAAGCATCAGCTGCACCATCCTTCAGGGCTGCAGCAGGCTGAGACCCGCCAGCTCGTCGCACAGGCTGCAGGCTCACATCACATCCCAGCTGGGCCCCCTAAGATCAGCGCTCGGAGAGCCCTGGCCCTGCTTCCACGTTAGCTCCCGGAGGAAAAGTGTTCTCTGCTGCCAGAGAACTGCACCTGATGCCCGCATCTTGCCACTGTTGCCACAGTGCCTGGGGGACGCTGGCTGGGGGAGCAGCTGCTGCTCCATGTGTGCTCCTCTCCTCCCAGCTCTCTGCTCCTGGTGCATCTCCCCAGGCCAGGCAGCAGGGCAGGGGTCTAGAAAAGAGCCAGAGCTCTGCCAAGGCAGCAGCGTGGCTTCAACCCCCTCCTCTTCCTCCTCTGGTTGTTCTTGCCCCATCTCCCAAACCATGCTGACAGCCCATAGCTGGGAGCAGGCTGTTCCCACCCTCCCTGTGGTCACACCACTTCCTCATATCCCAATTCCTGGGCTCAGAATGACCATGAACAACAGGATTCACATGCTCCAGGGTCTCCCTGTTGCCTTCTCCTGTCCCCATTTGCATCCCTCCTGTGAGGTGCGTGGGGCTACCCATTCTGCTTGCCTGTGAAGCTCTGCAGCCTGCAAAGAAACTCCTCCTACCCCTGGTTCTCTGAGGCTTCAGGCAGCTGCCGGTTGTCACTGGCAAGTTGTGTTTATTTTAATTCACCTGAAATTGCATTATCTCTACCCAAATCTCCACAAATACTCCTGCCCTGTGTGGCACCTCCCCTTGTGGCTCACTCAGCCAGGCAGTGCTCCAAGGCCTGTCCCCTGCTCCCTGTTAACTTAACAACACTGTTATTGGCTTTGTGCGGATGCCGCTCAATTCCCTCAGCTCCTGGCACACAGCTTGCTCCCTGCACTGCCCTGCAGACACGTCCTTTACAGCATGCCTCCGCGGCCACGTGCTGGCAGATGCGTGCTCCAAGCTGACAGAGTATGGGGGAGCCCAGGCTTACACAGCTGTGAGCAACAGGTAAGACAGCCTGCAGGGCAGGGAGTGCAGGCAGAAGGAGTTCGGATGCACAGCGAGGCTCTCAGCCGATGGCAAAGGGGAAGCTTCCATCCCCTTCTCCTATCCCCGTGCAAGGATCCCTCCTCCCCTTTCCCCTGACAGCTTGCTGGTACCAGCAGCTTCTGCTGACATCACTTTGCAATGGAGTACAGTCCCAGGACAATGCTATTAGAGTTCATCAGAAGCCTGGTGAATAACTGAATTTCTCCATTCATTGTTATTTCCATGAAATGCAAGGGAATAGAGTACTTCTGGAGTTGTCAGTGACAGCTCCTGGGGCTTCCACCACACAGGGAGGAGAACTATTAATTTCACCTGATCCCGCTGCATCATCCCCACTTTTGTGGCTGCTTTCCAGCCTGAAGCCCAGGGCCATCAATCTGAATGTTTTAATGGAGCAGCCTGCCCCAGGCATTCCTGTCTCCCTTGAAGACTCCCACCTTGCTTTTCCTCAGCACAGGCACTCCACCAAAGCAGAGGGGAAGCCACGGAGTTATCCCATATCACCACTCACAGGAGGAAGCTGAGGCTCCAGCCCAGCTCCTGGTGCTTCCCTGGCAGCAGCCCCATCCCCTCCACCAGCTCCTCTGCTCTTCCCTCCCAGCCCACCACACAGCTCCTGTCCATCCAGACATGAATTCCTCACCATAGACATGGGGTGAGAGGACAAAGCCCTGAACATCCCCCAGCTTTCGGTGCGCATCCAGCCCCTGCACAGCTTCACAGAGAACAGATCCAGCACCAGGCTCCAGCACAGAGCTTTTGCTGTTATTCAAAAACAGGAATTTCTCTTTCTGAGCAGGAAAGAGCATCTTCCAGCACTGCCTCCCCTCACACATTATAAAGAGATACAGCTCAGTGAATCTCATCCTAGCCAAGGGCATTACCTCATGCCAGTTAGTACTAGATCAAACCCAGGTTTATTCAGCCTCCCTCTAATCCCTCTGCAACAAGAACCACCTGCAGTCTGGCGTCCAGGATTTAGCAGGGATCAGTGTGCAGGTGTCTCTGATTTGATCATCCCTTTGGAAACAGCCGTGCTCTGCAGCCCAAGTGAAAGGCAGCTCCGGGGCGAGGGAGCAGTGGCAACAGACAAGTGTCAGAACAGGGTGTCTGCAGGGGTAGTGTGAGCAGCAGGGCTGGGGCTGGTGGTCCTCCCCCCTCAGACACTTCTGAGAGGCCAAAAAAAAAAAAAAACACCACTGGAAAGAGATGGGGAGATAGAAGGAAAAAAATGTCTTATTTTCAAAAATTCTCTGGTACTTAAAAGCTTGAGACCCGCAGGGGAAGCTAATAAATTTTAAATAGTTTGGAGAGTTGAGACCAGCAGTTTAACTTTGTGCGGCTGCTGAGTTGTTTTCCAAGTGTATTTAATGAAACCCTTCATTATGTGCAGATAATTATGATCCCAGTGTCTCTGTTGCTGCTCGAGTTTACCATCTGCGCTCGCAGGTACGCACTCCGGCTCGACGCAGTGGGTGCTGCGAGGGGTGCTTGCACCAGGCTTCCCCAGGGGAATTTCTGGATGCTCCCCTTCCAGGAGCTGCACGATGTTGCCACCAGCCCACCACTGGAATCCGGGAAGGACTGAGGCTGGCACTGGTGGCTTCTTCCAAGCTTCCCCCAGGCTCCATGTGAGCCTCCTCCAGGTGTGGGGCAGGTCCCTTGATGCCTCCCTGGTGGGACAAGGGTTCTCATGTGAACATAACATTTGGGGTGAGCGGGACCCTGCTGTCCCCCTGCTCTTTATTGACCTCCAGTCTGGTCACTGAAGAGGATTTGGCTGCCCAGGACTCTGCAGTAACGGGTGTTGCTTTGATACCCCCAGCTCCCTGCAGCAGTTGGGTCCTCATCCCCTGCCTGTGTGCTCCATCCACTGACCCACCCAATCCCAACCCCAGGCTGAGCCCCTCAAATTCCCCCACCTGCTTCCCATCCATCTGGAGGTGGGGGCAGCAGCAGAGCTCTGCCGCCAGCTGCTCCCAGAGGTTCCTGCCCTGACAACAGTCCAGTTGCTCACCCGGCTCTTCCTCCGGCTGAGTCACCCCACTGGGGCCAGCACCGTCCGGAGAGAGCAGGGCTCCAGCTCCTGCTGACTCAGGCTTGGAGCCTGCCCCAGCTCCCAGCCCTGTGGGATGGGGTTTTCCAGAGTTTGTATAGGGGAGTCACTCGGGGATGGGGTGACTAGGGGGACGCTCAGCTTGTAGGACCAGTGCACAGCATCCATCTCCTGGGTGTTCCCAGGCAGGGCAAGGCAGATCCTGCCACAGGGCCCTGTGTGAGCTGGACGTGCAGCTCCGTGCAGCCTGCGGTGACACGCTGCGCAGCGATGGCTCTGCTCTAGCAGGGCTGGGGACAGCCAGAACCGAGTGGTTTTGCTCCGGTCATGGTGAGCAGCGATGGTGGAAGCGTGGCAGCCTTGGGCTGTTTTGCAGAGGCTGAAGGGAAACAGCAGTGGGAGATGGAGCCAGTGGTGAGGCATGGGAAAAAGGACTGCAGCCCTGCGGGGGAAGGAGGGTGCTGGAAGACCGGGTGCTGCTCTCCCTGCCTGCCAACTGGGCTATTTTCCCCCGCTCTTAAATGTCAGCGATGATGCTTCCTGCCCAAGCCAGCTCTTCCCCTTGGGGACCGGCCAGCAGGGTCTGTTTTATACCCACTCCCAACAGCTTGGGTGGCTTGGGACTGGGGCTGCCGCCCGAGCTGTGCCAAGTTGGCAGCAGCGCCGGCCTCCCGAGCCAGCTCCTCCTGGAGCCAGCACCCGCTCAGTGCCCACCCATCTCCTGGGCTCCAGCTTGCCCCTCTGGGTTTCCCTTCCACAGAGGGAACAGCAAAATTCCAAAGTGCAGCGGACAGCAGAAGGTCTGGTCACCCTGCCCATGGCAGGGGGCTTCCAGCTAGATGATCTCTGAGGTCCCTTTCAGCCCAAGCAATTCTGTGGTTAGAGGAAGAAAACGAGGTCCCTGTTTCATACTCCAGATCATTCTCCTCCGAGGATGGGCAGAGCAGGGTCTCCTGGCACAGTCTTGGGAGCACCACCCCCCGCTCCCTATCCCAACAGGCTCCTCTTCCCCAGTTGCAATGGGAGGCAAGGGCAGTCCCCAGCACAGCCCCAGAGGAATCCAGGCTCACTGTGGGTCAAGAAAAAGCTTCTGCTCTGTGGGCACAGCACCTGCAGGGACCTGGCCCGAGGAACTCCTCTCTCTGATGGCCATGAGGTGGTCCAGGGAGCCCAGCAGCACCCCCACACAAGAGGAAGTGGTGGGAATGGCCTAAGGCTGCTCCACTCAGTGCCCACGCAGGGGTTGGCATAACAGGACCCCTGCTGTAATGCACATAATTGTCACTCTCTTCCCTGCAGTTTAATACTGAACTTTCCAGCTCTGCTCACCTCCCATATCCAGCTCAGAAGACATCAGGCACCAGGGTGCAGCACGAGGGTGTGCGGGGCCGGGGCTCTCCTTGCATTTACAGAGCTGGGAGCTGGCTGAGTGCATGGCTCTGACACAGGACGCTGGTGGCAGGGTACACTGCGCACAGCTGTCTGGGAAGGGAGTTCTGGGGACAGCCCAAAACCCCTCTGCAGGATGGGTGGGGCGCATCAGGGTGATAGCACAGGGCCATGTGTGACAGCAGAGCTATGTGGAGCATCCTGCAACAGGGACGTCTGGAGTGCAGAAGGGCAGATGGGCTGCTGGCATCCTTGGCCCCTCCTGCATGCTCTCCAAACATATAACATCCCTCCCCATGTAAAGCACTGCCCCCATCGCACCCTCCTCATCCCTCTGCTGTGTGGTGCAGAGAGTCCCCTCTCCTCTGCAGCTGTCCCAGGACCTTCCAGTGCTGCCTCCACAGAGCAGAGCGGTCTTGCTGAAGGGCTGTGGTGCTGGAAGGAATGGGGTGAGGCTCTGCAGCCAGTGAGTCACAACATTGCACCTGCAGGACCTGGGGACTAGTGGCTGCCTTGCAGGGATGCCCCTGCCTGGTAGCTGCTGGGTGACTGGTGGGAAAGGGGAGCTCTGGGCACTGCAGATGTGGCTTCAGGCACCAGCTGCCGCTTGATCTCGTTCCAACAGGGTTCCCATAGTAGGGATCCCCAGAAAACGTTCCCATCTCGTGCTGGAGTGCCCTGGCTTCCTACAATGTACGTGAGCAGTGGCAGAGTGGAGATGGAGAAAGATGCCTGCAATGTGTAATGATCCTTTAATGCTCTCTCTGGCCCCCTCCCAACACATATGGGAGCTGGATGAGCCAATTAAACCGACACCAATTAAATCAGCATAAATCACATCCCGTAAACCAGAGGTGGGGCTCAGGCAAACACCCCTGCTGCGAAGGATGTCAGAGCTGGCCCGAGGCTGACCCTGCTCCCTTCCAGCTCGGGGAGAGCCAGGCCACAGAGGCACTGCCAGGACAGGAGGATGGGATGGGGTGGGATGGGAGAGGGGGAGCAGAGTGATGGGGAAGGGCAGTCTGCCCTGTACAGCAGCTGGGACAGGCATCTCCTGCCTGGAGGTCTTCCACAGGGTCCCCTTGAGCTTCCATGCTCCTTGTGCCCACGCATGGTGCCTGCTCTCCTCCCCTGGCTTGGCCCCACACAGCTTGCCCCTGCCCTGGGTGGGCTCGCCCTGCAGGTTGTGGAGCTGCCTTTCCCATGTGCACTCTTCCCACGCTCGCAGCTCCTGGCCAAGGGGCACACAAGTGTGCAGAGATTCCCCTTTCTTCCCCTCCACCCCCTGCCCCATCCTTTGAGGGTGGGGGGTGCTTTGCTCCTACCTCCCTGTGCAATAACAAGGGGTTACTGGGTGCTACCTGGAAGAGCTGGGACCTGTCCCTGAGCTGGGCATCCCCTGCTCCCACAGCCTGGGGGCCAGAGGCTCAAGGAGGCTGCGCAGCCTTCAGCAGAGCTGTTACAAGTGGCTGTAGCTACCTGGGAGGGAAGAGCTCCAGATCACCGCGGAGATGTCTCGATGTCAGAGCTGCAGAGCAAGGTCTGGAGCACACACGTGGAGTGGCAACTCTTGGCTTAATACGGAGAACTGCCACTGAACCACAAAGGAGAGGGGACTCTAATTAAGTCCTGCAGCCCTTTGGGAAGTATCAAGCTAGAAAAATAGTTAAAAAGCTTTAGGCAGGGTGATTTTAAACAAATGAGGAAGTGCCTTAGAAACAGCTTAAGATGAAAGCTACCAAATTAAAATCCTTGCAATCAGTATGGAGGCTACTTATGCAACAACCTCCCGAGGAGGAATTGGAATTCCAGAGATAAAACTCTAAACAAATAAAGAGCGAGGAGATGAAGGGGAAAAAAAGAAATGAAATTTGGTCAAAAAGCGATGTAGAAAGGGCTGCTTGAGCCAAACAAGCTGCCTTTGAAAGGTGGAAATCGACTGCCACGCAGGCACAAAAGCAATGTCAGATAAGGAGGGGAGTGTGAGGATGAGGAGGGGTCCAGGCCTGCAGTCAGTTTGCTGCAAGCAGGACATAGCTGCTGCTGTTGGTCAGGGACCTCCTGATGCGTGACAGCCCTGCGTTTGGGTGGTGCTGGGGGCAAGAGGTTGGGGTGAACCCAGCGACCCCTGTGAGATGCTTTGGCTTGGGGCACAGGCTCCCAGCAGAGCCGCTCCCTGTCGATGGAGAGAGGATGATGCCCCTTCAGTTAGAGTGCCTGCAGGATTTGGTGGGTGCGGGTGGTGGTGGGACCCCTGGAAGCCAGGGAAGCACCAGCAGAGTCCTGCACATGCATTGCTTCTTCCACGCTTTATCTGGGGAGAGTAAAGCATGAAACCTGAAAGCCAAGTGCCTGAGCCAGACCCCGATGTTTAACACAGCTCTTGGAGAGCTGCGAGGGAAGAGGCAAAGAGCGGAGAGCGAGGTGCGGGCACTCAGGGCAGTGCAGAGGTGCTGTGCTGGAGCTCAGGTCAGCACAAGAGCGCCCTGGAGGTCTGTATTTGCCCGGAGGGTCCTTGTCTAGACTGAGAGGAGGCGGCTGATCCCATCATGACTCACACCCCTAGTGCGCATTTGTTGCACACTAAGTTGGCTGCAAAAAGTGTTGTGCGTCGGCTGCGTCCCCCAAGCCTGGAGCCATGTTGCCTCTGAGCCCTGCAGAGGTACAGAGGAGCTGATTGCAGGGACGCAGTGTGCTCAGCTCCGGGGGGGCCCCGATGGCTGCAGGGTGAGGCAGAGCCAAGACGCAGGTGCCAGCTCGGCTTTAGGAGGACATGAAGGCAAAGGGATGACATCAGAATTGCCCAGGCTGCTGCAAACTGCCCCTGCCCTGCTCTTTTGCTCACCTTCAGCTGTGCTGCCCCGAGCCCTGGGCTCACCACGCTCTGCGTAGGGGCACCACCCAGCTACACCCAGACCTGGCATCGAGGTCATGCAACAGATGAGGGCACAGGGATGGGCTCTGGCATGAGAGATGGACATCTGCCACGCTGGGGCCAGGCTCACCTTTGGGACCATCTATTTGGTGGCCGGGGCATCTCCTCTAGCCCTGCAGGATTGCTGCTGGGCAGGCGAGGGGATGTGCAGGGCTGGCTCCATGGGCACACTGCCTCCTCCCTTGCCCTGTGGCAGGGCACGGAGCTCTGTGAGTGGTGGGAGTGTGGCTGGAAGCCCCGTGGGACTTCACAGCAGCACCTTTGGGCAGTGCCCATTCCAGGCTGTGCCCAGCAGGCGAGCAGGGAGCAGCTTCCCTTCAAATCCGACAGAAGCAGGCTTAGGAAATTAGGAGGATGGGGGGCAGGGCAGGATAGAATAAGCTAAATAAAACCAAATAAAAATAAACCCCAACCCCTCCATTCCTCTTTGATTCCTCCAGTTTTTTTTTTT
>VXAV01009383.1:56720-76217 GCA_013399715.1 Alectura lathami | reverse complement strand
GGGGGGGGGGCGAGCCCTAATCACAGTTGATTGATGGAGCTGACAAGCCCAGCTGATGTCAGGCACTGGGGCGAGGCCACACCATGCCACGAGGTGGTCACGGCACTGACGGATGCCAAGGTCACGGGAATCAATGCGAGGGGGAGCAGAGCCGGCTCATGGCTGGGGATTATTCACCAGTGCTGGGCCACCAGCAGCCACCGGGCTCCCTGCAAAGGCCAGGTGATCCCCACAGCTTTCCCGGGGCTGGGGGGTGCCTCAGCCAGAGCTCAGCTGCGCACAGGACCCCGCTCCCATGTTGCAAAGGACTCTGAGGAACTGGGAGTTAATGCTCTTCTTTTTTTTTTTTTTTTTTCCCTCTCTTTCTTTTTTTTTTTATTCCTCTCCCCCTTTTCAGTCTTAGCAGCCGACAGGCAGTAAAAGACCCTTTGCAGTTGTCAAGGCAACGGCGTATCACGAAGACGGTGCCGTGAAGTGGCAGCAGCCGAGGGCTCTGCTCTCAATCTCCTCCGCTTCCCTCGCCAGGCAGCGGCTGCACTGCCAGTGCGGATGCTCGGTGCGGGCAGAGCCCTGCGGGACGGCAGGAGGGGAGCGGGCGCTGCCTCCAGCCCAGCCAGCATCCCTGGTGCATCTGCTCCGCCTGCTTCCACCCGCCCCACAGGGCTGGATCCCTGTGCCTGCCCTAAGACATCCGCTTCTCAACACTCCGTCAGCCCTTGGGGTGCTGTGGGGCTGTTTCCATCCCCCACACCTGCTGTATGGAGTCCCCAGGAACAAGCCCTGTGGTCTGCTGCTGGAAGCTGGCCATGGGCAAGGATGAGCCCCACTTTGAACAGCCTGGCCAGGGCCTTCTCCCTGCAGCTCACTCCTTTCACAGCCTGCAGAGAGGTTGCTGCAGGGAGTCCTTGCTTGGGCAGCCCTCTGGGGGGAAAGGGACCCTCCTCATCCTCACCCCGTGGAGGAGCATCCCTCCTGCTGGGGACACAAAAAGCATCTCCTGGGCACGGTGAAGCAGTGGGTGAAATGTGGCAGGCTGTCTCCTGCACACCAGGCTCCCCAAAGGGGACAAACTCTGAAGACAGGGAAGATCCATTTGGCAGCAGCGCTCCTGGAAGGAAGCTGCTGGAGAGTCTGCGTAGCCCTGGGGGTGAGCGATGGGGTGAGAGGCAGGGCTGGGGAGCTGCAGGCGAGCAGCTGTCCTTGTGCACAGCCTCTGCCCAGTGCAGGGCTCTCCTTGCTGAGCTGGCTAGCATTCGTGCTTCTCCCCAGGCTGTGATCTGACCTGTGCCTGGCCCCAGCAACATGTCCTATGTTGGCTTTGGTTTCCCCACACCAGGTTGGCCTGGGTGCAGAACCAGACAGAGGCAAAGGCCCCTCTGCAACAGCTCTGGTCACCTCTGGTGACGGTGGAGAGGAGCCTGCAGCTCCCAGCAGTCCAGAATCATCACCCGGGCAGTTCTATCTGGGGCATCTCAGCCAGATCTCAGAAGGAGGGAGCCCTGAGAGCCAGGCATTGCTGTTGAGCCTTGCTGTTGACACCTCCGATGGTCAACGGCTGGCTCTATGACTGGCTGCAATGCACTTTGGGGACAGCCATACGCTGTGACAAGGGATGGTGGTCAATGCCATGGGAGCAGCAGGGCTGTGCATAGAGCACATGGAGGAGGAGAGGGGCCCTCAGCCTTCCTCCCAGGCCAGGCCGCCCCAGGCAGCCCTGCCTGTCTGTCTGAGGCTGCTGTGCCTGCCAGCACCCTGGAGAAAAGTGCTAAAATGGGACCTGTGAACCCAGGCAGGCTCAGTGCTAACGGGGGCTGCAGAAGCAGATGCTCATCCTCCAAACATTTGGCATTTTCTGTTGCTCTTGACTCCAGGGAGATGATTGCTCTGCTCCAGGGGATCTATAAATAGATATTGCCTGCCAACCTCTGCTCCAGGAGGCCAGCGGTGGCCAGCGCAGCCGCTGCTGCCAGGAGAGTGATGCCCAGCACTATCTGCCAGGGTCCCCAACCTGCCCAGCCTGTGATGGGAGGGGAAGGACCCTGAGGAAATGGCGTAGGGTGTGTCCGGGACGGTTTTGGGGAAAGGAAAATGAGAGGCAGCATCTCTGTATGGTCACTGAGGGTTGGCACTGCCAGGTGAGGACAGGGACATCTCCCCACTTTGCCACTCTCCCCTTTGGGACAAGCAGTGGAGGATCATGGGGAGCAGAGGCTGCTGCTTTCCTTCTGTGTTGACGGCATCTGGCAGCCCCAGCACCTGCTTGTCCTGCAGGGTGGGGCTGCCCTACTGTTGCCACAGGACATCCTCTTCTTGGGGCTGCTGTGGTGGGGCAGACGCACCTATGGGCTCTGGGGAGAGGCTGGGTTTGGCAACTTGCCAATATAGGACCCTCCATCTGCTGCAGCCACAGCTGTGGGGAGATGGCCATCCTGCCTCAAGATCAAGAGATCTCAACATCAGTCCCAGGCAGAACTGGCATGACATCCAGGACTTTTAGCACAGGAAATGACAGCACCAAGGAGGAACCCAGAATCAGCCAGCGTTTGGGGACCCACTGACATGCAGGATGCAGGCTCGGGCCTTGGTGGGTGCTGAGCTCTCCAGCTCTGGGGTCAACCAGGGACACAGCCACGTGAAGATGCTCGTCACCCGCAGCGGGACTGGCTTCATGCACAGTTTCCCAGGGACGTGTGTGGGTTTTCTGGGGATGTGGCAGGACAAAGACTCCCTGAGCACAAGCCGTGTGGACACCAGCAGCAGGGCCAAGCTCCGCTCTCACTGTCAGCAGGAGACCCCTGTCTGAATTCGCCCAGCTGCCAGGGGAGCAGGATGCGGCCAGTGGTGAGTCCTTGGCCAGGAGGGCGATGCCAGGAGGCGAGGGAGGCGGATGTCAGCAGCAGGAGTCTCTCGTTAATGCATCTCCCACTGTGCCCCTGCCCAGATGACGAGCTTCCTCGGGAAGGAGGGGAGAGGACAACCTCCCCATCCTGCCAGCTTGGAAAACCTCACCCAAGCAGTGCCAGGATGTGTTGTATCACGTTGTCATGGCAACTGACATCTTACGATGCTGAAGCAGGCGTCTGCGGAGTCATGCCACATGAATCACGCGGATCATCTGACCTCGGCATGACGGGGACAGACAAAGAGCAGCGATGTGCTCGCCGGGGCCCAGTCTCAAGCTCTGGCTCGGAAGAGTTGGTTGCAGGGGAGGAGGTGGCAGCACCGCGGGCAGCAGCGCTGAGCCCAGCTCCTGTGTGAACCCCGAGACTGGAGCAGCCTGATCTGGGGATGCTGAGGGCAGGAGCCTGCGTGGGTTCTGGGTTTGGAGCATCCTTGCTCTGGATGAGGAACATGGAGGGGCTGCACTGCACGTGTGAGTTCCACGGAGCGCTGAGGGCATCCCCCCTCAGCACGGGGGGATCCAGAGCAGTGTGGAGCACCTCTCCCTGCCTGTGCCCATCTGCCACTGCAGCCCCAGTCACCCTCAGAAAATCAGACAGGAGCATTCTCCCTAGGATCTCCCAAATAAGTTTAGACACATCTGAGTTTACTGACAGATCAGGAAGTGACTGAGCACACCGCTGGGGCAGATATGTGGCTTTACAGGGCTGTCTGCCTGTTCCAAACCTTGGACATCCATGTTTCCCAAGGACAGGCTGAGGGCTCTGCTGCCCGAGCAGTTTGTTCCTCCTGGGACACTTGGCACAGGGGACCACTTTCTGTGGGTGGACTGGGGGCAGGAGGAGTCTGCTTCCCTCTGCCACACTGTTTAAGTGACACCTACCAGGCATCAAAATCAGGGAGACCAAGTTTTCCCATCTCAGCTTGTTAGAACATTGAAATGTTTTAATCCCCAGCAGTGTAATATTGCCCCCTCTCCTCCTCCCAGATGGTTATGGATCTTCTCCAAAAAGTGAGGACAGAAATTATCTTGTGAGTTTGCTACCACTTCATCCCCCTTCCTCTTTTCCTTTTCAAAAGAGAGAAGGCTTTAGATGAGAGAGAAAAAAGGCCTAAGCCCCCAAAGCTGCTTTTAATTTCATGAAAAAATCTGACAAAGAAACGTGCATCTGTACATTCCTTCCCTTTCGAAATGAGTGACTTCTTACCAACCAGCCCCGTGTGACAGAAAGGCAACACAGACCTCCCCTGGCCAACCTCCCTGGGAGCACTGGTTCTTCTTGTCAGCAGCGAACCTCAATAGAAATTCATTTCCTAGCATAATGTCCTTATGGCAGAGTCCTCCCCCTGTCACAGCAACATTTTGCAATCTCTGAAGCCTCTGAGTCCCTGGTTTACAAACAAAGCAGCTCCTCCTGTCAGGAGCAGACGTGCTACCAAGGGATGGCCCCGACTCACTGTACATCATGGTTAGAGGACAGCCAAAAATGCTCGTGCTTTGTACAGAANAAAAAAAAAAAAAAAAAAAAAAAAAAAAAAAAAAAAAAAAAAAAAAAAAAAAAAAAAAAAAAAAAAAAAAAAAAAGCAATGAATTCCTCTTCTGGCCAATTTATCCTGCTGTATCCACCCCGCTCCAGTGCGATCTCACTGGAGGCATCAGGGTGGGGATGCAGAAACCAGAGGGAGAGAAATCTGCTCTTCTGGAAGCAATAAATGCCTTCTGCCGTTTACAGGCAGTTCCTGACCTCGCTGCAGCTGATGGGCAAGTTTATGATCTTGCATCTTAGCTAAATGGTAGAAGCAATTATTCTTCCTTCTGGATTAAAGTGACTTTAGGAGCAGAAATGCTAAGCGAGGGGAGAGCCTGGCAAAAGCTGACCCAGGAGGAGAATGGGGTCCCCTAGGAGAACAGCTGGGCATGGAAGGGCTGGCAGAAGGCAGATGGGAAGCAAAGAGCAAGCAGGGATGCAGGGGCAAGGAGGGAGGCAGAGGGGCTTGGTGGAAGAGCAGCTGTGGGCATTGCTTGCACCCCTACATCTGATGGAGCAAGTGCTCAGCTCCACTCTGTGCACAGTAAAGGGCTCTGCCAGGGAAATCCCTGCTCCTTCATCGCCGCGAGCAGGCTGCTGTGGCCTCGGGGCTGGCACATGGCTCAGGGCATGGAGATGGCTGTGGAAAAAATCCCAGAGGTGTGCCAGCTCCTCTGCCTGGATCGGTGGCCTTGCGAGCCTGGAGCAGGGCAAACCTGGAGCAGGTTTCCCACAGACATGGCTCTCCCATCCTCTCTGCAATATGCCCACATGCCAGCAGAGAGGCAGAAACATTCTGGAGGGGTTCCCAGCCCCGTGGTTTGACAGCTGTGCTGGTTTGGGCAGCTTTTTCCAGTCTATGACCTGCTATGCTTTCCTCCATGCTTCACCCTCGGCCCAGTGCTGTGGGACCAGGAAGGAGCCCCCTGTCCTCTGCTCCAGGCTGATGCCTCCACACCCTGGGAAGCCAGGTCTGCGTTGGTGGGAGCCCCACGCAATCCTTCGGGCTCTCTTTGTGAGCCTCCTTCCCCGCGTACAGTTGGAGATGGTGTTGGGGTCCTGGGGCACAGGGACCCATGTAGTCACTGCTTAGGGAGAAACTCTGCCTCTTTGGCCCCAAGTGGAGCACAGGTGACTCTGTATGGCTTCCCATGTGCACCAGTTCTGGACCCTAAAGCAGGCAACCAAATCCAGGCTCTGCTGTCCTTCCCCAAGCAGCACGGCAGCCCCGGGGCTTTCCTCTCTCCTCCCAGAGCATCCTTCTCTCTGCTCATCTCTGCTTGGGCCACTTTGCTCCTGACCCATCATTTCTGCAACAGCAATACTGTTGTTAACCCTCTTCATGGAGAGAGACCTGGCTGCAGGATGGAGAGCACCAGAGGCTCAGGGATGTCCCCATTAACATGTCCCCAAATCTGGGCAGAGCTTGCGAGACGTTCGCCTGCTGGAGCCTCTCACAGCTGGTGATGCCTCCAGTGTCTCCTGTGCATGGACGTGGCCCTGCGGCCCCACTGCTGCTTGCTCTCCCACCCGCAGCAGGACCTGGTGCTGCTCGTGTGAGGGCTGAGCACAGACCCTTCCTTTCTGAGGCTGCACAGAAGAGAGGTGTCTTCTGTGGAGAAGTTCAAGCAAATAATGACACTTGGGTTGAGATATTTTTCTTTAGGCAGTGGAAAGGTTCACAGCAAATGCGTGGATAAGCGTTTCTACTGAAATTGAGCTCTTCCCCTGAAGCAATTGGATTTTTTGTTGTAATTGCATTTTCTCAACAGGAAAAATAAATTTTTGGTCAAGTGTTTTGGTCCAAGTATATCACTGGGCATCACATCTCAGCAGTCAGGTCCTATGGGCATGAGCAAAGGCTCCGGGCACAGCACTGCTGCTGCATGGCCACATGCCTTGAAGAGAGCAGCCAGCAAGCACCAGCACACCTGGGTCCTGCTCTGCAGCCTCTGCAAGGTGCACACTGCCCATGCCTGCCCTCCTCATCGCCAGAGCTGGTGCCACCACCCTGTGCTTCAGTGGAGCTTGGGCTGGCCACAGCTTGGACCAAAGCTCGCTAGTACCTGGCATCGCTCTCCACCAGGAGCTGCTTCTCTGCTCCCCACTGCAGCAGCTTCTTCACCTTCCCCAGCTGGGCTCCATCTCTGCAATCTGCTATGAGAGAGGGCACGTAGCCATCGCGTCACCAGGAGGGACGTTTAGCAGCCGCTGCCCCGCTCTTTCCCAGGCTTGGAGGATGCAGCCTCACGCGATGTTCGGGCTTGCTGGTAGCTCGGAGGCCTGATGGTAATAAATGAGTCAGGAGCACATCTGCACGCAGCGGAGACGCTCCCTGCCAAGTCGCTGCACTGCAGGACCACTCTCATCTGTCTCTCTTTAACAGGAACAAATGGAAATGAGCGAATCAATTAACACAGCACATTAGCAAAATGTCAGAGCCTCCCAACTGCACTTAACCCTTCCCTCTGCTGGCCCTGCCAGCAGCCCAGCGCTGGCTGAGTCAGCAGCATGGGCAGCCCGGCCGGCATGGCCGTGGTGGCTGTGGCTGGAGGGACCCATCCCCAGGCAGCAGAGAGGAGGTGGCAGCAGGGATCCCTTCCTTGGGGCTGCCATGGAGGTGGGGAGCAGCAGGGATGGGGATGGGGATGGGAATGGGGATGGGGATGGGGATGGGGATGGGGATAGGGTGGGATGGGATGGGATGGGATGGTGGCTGGGAACAGGCGTCCCCCTCCTTGCCTCCCTCTGAGTCAGGGCTAGAATGGGGTGCCAACTCCTTTACATGCCCCAGGCCCATCCTTGCTTGGAAAATCCCTGGGGCTGGCATGACATGGCCATGACATCCTGCATGCACTGAAGCCAGTGCAGGCTGAGCCTGGCAATGAGCAGGGCTGAGCCAAGGCTCACAAAGAGCACGGGGCTGGGCTTCCCCACTGTGGGACGTGTTACAGCTCTGTCCTCATGCAAGCATGTGATGAGAGCTTCCATGCTCTGAAGAGCACTCACTTTTGCACAGCAGCGCTTGCAGATGTGTGAGCAAGGGCAGCACCAAGCTCTCTGCTGCTCTTTGCCAATAAATGTCATAGCAGCAAGACATACTAGCACATTAGAAACCCTCAGCTAATTAATAATTAGAGACACTTGTACCTGAAAGGCTGGCTCCACTGGTGAGCAGCTCATGTCCCCTGCCAGGCATCAGGGTGCCCCAGCCATGCTGTGCTTCAGGGCTGATGTGTGCCCCAGCCTGCAGGACTCCGAGGGCTCCTGGCTCCAGTCACAGCCATCAAGGCACGTCTCACCCATGTTTGTTCAGGTGCAAACCCCATGTGCCGGGAAGAAGTGTGCGTGATCAGGATGAGGGCGAGGTCTCATATCACCCAGGAGAAGCAGTGTGTGGGTGAAGTTCTCCCTCCAGGTGGGAAGAGCAGCCAGGAGTTCAAGCTTTCCTAGGGGTTGGAAACAAGGATGCTAATCCCAGACTGGGCTGAAGAGGAGATTGCACATGAGATGCCACTAGAGAGCTCTGGCCTGCAAACAGGAAGTTTGTGAGCTGGACATTTTCTTAATGGAAGTCATAGGGTGGGGGAAAGAGAAGAAAACTTGCAGCATGAATAAGAGAAAAGTGCGCATGCCGTCAGCCTGGTGCCTAGACAGGTGCCTGTGAGCACGGTCCTGCTGCCACCCCATGACCCCATGGCACTTGTCACCCCACTGCTGCGCGCTGACTACATCTGCACTGCCAGTGCTGCACTGCCCATCCGAAATGGAGATGGAAACTTCCCGAGAGCCACTCAGGAGCCCCGGGGAGCTGCAGGAAACAGCCCAGGGTTCAGAGTGCTTGTGGGAGGAGGGAGCAGGGGCAGCCACCCCACACAGCCTGGGTGAATGCAGGATGCTGATAGGGTTTGGGGGAAAGCCTGCATGTGCTAGGTTGTGCCTGCCTGGGTCTGCCCAGCGTTATGTTGCCTGCTTTTGTTCCCGGACAGCCCGTAAGACAGCGCAGGGCATCCCCCGTAACACTCAGAGGGAGCCTTTGAGCTGCTCCAAACGAGAAAAGCAGGGAGGGGCGCTTCTGGGCAATCCTGCCAGCCCAAATCCTGCATGGTGCTGCGGGGCCATTATCCTGCCCTGGATTCCTACAGGAGCGCCGGCCCCTCGCTCCCCGCTGCATACAAATCCCTGCTGCCAAATGGGGCCGGTTCGTCAAGGCATCACCTCGATTAAGCAACGTGGCCCTGATAGCTGGAGGGACTGTGTCTGAGGCTCCCCTAAGCCCGAAAGAGCACGGGGTGTGAGAACCGGGAGGCGAAGCCGAGGGCGCCAAAACAATCACTGCCATGAATTAATAATGCTCTGCCTGTCTGTGGGCTCCCGCAGCTACAGATTGCAGAGCGCTCTGCAGACTCTGACAAGGAGGAGCTGGGTGGACCCTGCGTGGAAGGAGGAACCGAGCTCAGAGTGCTGCAAGGCAGTGATGCTCCGGGATGCTGTGGCTCCATCCCAGCTCTGGGATGCTCAGTGTGGGGAATCTGCAGCTCATGCCTGTGCTCCCTGCTTCACCGCTGCCTGCCCCTCCGCATGGGCTGTCAGGGAGCGGGGCAGATCCGCACCAGCGCTGGGGTTAATGGGCATGGCAGGCCCTGGCTGTGCTGGCTGACACGGCAGACATCAGAGCTGCGTGAGACCTGGCAGCTTGTCACGGGGCTGCGTGCCAGCCCTCCTGTGGCCCTGTCCTGTGCACAACTTCCCTCCTCCCCTTCCTGTGCTTTCTGGGCAAGTGAGACCAGCACCAGTGGTTTGTGGGTTTGTAGGAAAATGTTGGGATCTCCCTCCACACCCAACCTTGTTCTGCTCTCCCAGCTAGGGAGGAGTGCTGGCGGCGCTGGCACCATGTTGCTGCGGGTGTGGGATGCACGGTCACAGTCAGGCTACCAATGCTCAGCCCTGGGCTCTCCTGGCTCTTCACCCTGGATCCCAGGGATGGGTGGGTCACAGTCATGGAATCATGGGATCATGGAATCACAGCATGGTTGGGTTGTAAGGGACCCCAAAGCCCCCCAGCCTAACCCCTGCCATGGGCTGGCTGCCACCCCCCAGATCAGGCTGCCCAGGGCCCATCCAGCCTGGCCTTGAGCACCCACAGGGATGGGGCACCCACAGCTGCTCTGGGCAGCCTGGGCCAGGGCCTCACTGCCTCTGGGTACAGAATTTCTTCCTCACATCTGACCTCAGTCTCCCCTCCTTTAGCTAGAAACCATTCTCTGTTTGCAACCTCCCCAGTCCTCCAGGGGAGGATTAAGGTGCGCAGTGTCTGGGCCGTCCTTGCACCCTGAGCAGGCTCCCTCCAAAGTCAGGGCTGGGCATTTTCCAGCAGCCAGCCCCTGTGCCATCCGTCCACCCATCACACCATGTCTGTCTGTGTGTCCATCCTCTGCAGTGCCACAGGGCAGCTTCATCCAATGCAGAGATGTAAATACAGCCCCATCGGGACCTGTGCTCTGCAAGCAATTATGCAAAACCCTTAAAAGAAAAAAAAAAAAAAAGGAAATATTCTTATTTCTAAGCATGTTCACAACCCTTGACTAATCTGTTTCTCCACTCATATTTTTATCCATCCATCCATCCATCTATCTATCTATCTATCTTTCTGTCCTTCCCCTTTTTCCAGAGCTTCATCCTACCCTCTCCACAAAGATTTTTCCCCACATCCAGCATGTCTGTACAGAACCATCTGTTTGTCTGTCTCTCTAGCCATCTGGGTGTCTGCCTACAGTGTTTGCTGTCTCTCTAAAGCATATACAGGCTGCATGTATAGATCTATCAATTGAAGGTCTACTTGCCAGTCTCTAAGCTGTGTTCTCTGGGCTTCATTAACATGCAAATTAGCAAGATCTGACTGGCTCACTTAGCTGCTACTTCTCTTAGACAAGCCATGCAACAATGCAAATACTAATGAGGCTCTGGAAATGGCACTTGCTCTATTGCTAAGCAAGCGTGCACACAGAGCAGGCTTTGGCAATTTCAGGCATGCCATCCATCCTCACACCTGCTGGAGGACTCAGGACAGAAGGGATGGGTGATGGATGGATGATTAGGGGAACTGATGTGGAAAAAGAGGCGAGAATTCCCGCTCTGAGCAGGATGCCAGCGCTCCCAGCCCTGGGATCTTTGGCTCTGAGATCCCTTTGTCCTTGCTGCCACATGCCACTGCTCTGGACCTCGGCCACCGCTGGGATCCCCCCAGTGGGAGCACATTGTCCCCACGCCCCAGCCGCACAGACCCACGCTGTTCTTCCCACCACAGCAGCTGTTTTACAGGGCTCGAAGGCTCTGGTACGCCTCCAGGTGTGCTCCCTTCCCTGGGCAGGAGAGGGGAGCTGGAAATCCAGGGTGCAGCTGCTCTTTTGGGCTCCCAGACACTCCCAGCCCCATCTGAGCACAGCGCTGGCTCCTGTGCTTTGTCACTTTTCTGCTTTCAAGCACGTAACACGAGTCCAGGTCACCATGGGGGAAGTTTTCTGTTACTCTTCAGCTCCATCGCCTCCTCTAATGATAATTCAACCATACATCTCCTTGTAAAACATCTAAAATGATCAAACGCTCTGCAGCGAGATGAAGGCACCTCGTCTTAGGAAGCTGGTTTCCGTATTCCTTTTTATCCTGGAGATAAAATAAAGAACCATTTGCTCTGGCTGCTGCTGCAGTCTCTTAGCTCTCCTCACCCACGCTGCTACCCATCCCCTCGGGAGGTAACACCGCTGCACACCCTGGCTGCTTCACCCCCTAGTCCTTTTCATCTCAGCCCTGGTTGCTGCCATGGGAGGAGCACAGAGCAGCTCTTGGAAGCATTCAGCGGAGCCCAGAGGGATGTCCCTGCCCCTGCTTTCATGAGGTGACGTTATTGTATGGGTCCCACAGCTGCTGCCAGGTGGCCAAACCACCGCGCAAATCTTGTCCCCCATAAGGACGAGCAGAGCCCTCCCACACCTGTAGCTGTGCACCACTGCACCGGGTGTGAGGACGAGGAAGGAAATACAGCCTGGGATGAGGGGGATTTTAGGGAGACAGCTGAGGCTGGGACAAATGCTCTGGGATGTGGAGATGAAGCACACGGGCAGATGGCTGAGTGGGGAGGACAAGGGAGTGGAGGAAGGAAGGGTGGCTTCGTGCTGCATGGAGCGAGCCACTTCGCAGGCAGGGAGGGGATGTGCCTGTGAAGATCTGGACTCTGGCACCAGCAGCAGCCCGAGGCACTCTGGTGACACCACGCTGTGGTTTTTGGAGCTCTTTCTCCCCCCAGAAGTGGTCTGACAGGAATCTGCTCCATGGAGGTCATCCCTGCCCAGCAGCCGGGTCTTGTGAGAAGGGGAAATTTCAACTGCAGCCCTGGAGGCAGCGTTTCCTCCTGGGTTATGGACAAGCACCTGAGTGTAGGCAGTGAACTTACAGCCCGGGTCAGCAAAGGGAGGGTGCCGGAGTTGTTCTGCTTGTGGGAATCACATCAGAACAGGGGCAGCTTTCGGTGCTGAGCCAGCCCCACAAATATCTCTGCTTCCCCTTAGCAAGTTGCAGCTGGGCATGGCCATCTCACTGCAAACCAAGATTTCAGACGAGGGTTCATGTTCTCTGCTCAAGGAGTTCCCTGGGCGGCAGGCCACACACAGTGCACCTTTGCAATGCGAACTGCCCTCCTGGCCATGTAGGGAGCCCCACAGATCAGGGCAGTTTCAGATTCACCTCCCTGTTCAGGGAATTGACTCGGATTTCTCTTCCTGGCAGGAGAGCCCCTCTGCAGTGCAGGGTGATGGGGAGAGATGTTCCCCTCCATCACCCATCTCTGTGAGGTCCTCAGCTTGGCAGTGCCCAGGGGCTCCTCTAATGCATCGGTTGAAAGGAGGACTCCATTTTCCAGTCCCAAACTCCGTAAACTCAGTGTTTCCTCCCTGAGAAATGGCATTACTCTATTGAGAAGATGTGGCGACCCGCTGGGGGGAGAATCTGTGGCAGGATAAATCTATCTGATGAAATTGCTCTGCTGCAGGGACACCAGCATAATAGCACCCCGTGCTTGGCTGCACTCAGTGCTTGCACATCAGCAGTCTTCGCAGCTCTCCAGGTCTCTCCTCGCTGGAGTGTGTCCTCCAGCACAGGGCTGATCTCAGCACGGTGGGCGAGTGCTTGTGGACAAGCCCCATGGCAGACCATGCAGTGGGTGTGACATGACCTGCTCCTGGGCACCAGCCCCTCTCTGCTCTGCCCTCTCCTGTCCCTTGGCTCGGTTCTGGTGCTGCAGCCATGTCTCTGGTGTGGCTGGAGTCTACCTGACTGCAGAGCTCTGTCCTGAGCCTTTGGGGACATGTTAGCGAGGGACTGAAATAGCTTCTACTTTTCGTGACTCCTGAGCAGTGACTCCAAGATCTAAATGTCCCCGTGCTGTCACTGCAGATGCAGAGCTCCTCGTCTCCCCTACCTAACACAAGCTCAGACCACATCCTCTCCTTCCAGACCCACGAGATGTTCCTGCTCACCCTGAGAGGCAGGAACCCATGCTAGAAACTTCCTTTAGTATGGCCAGCTGTCAGCCTTGATGCTCCTGTCTTCCTTGTATCTTCCATTATCCGTGCTTTCCCCCAGACCAGAACCTAGGATCTGCCCAGGACAGGATCCCAGGGTGCCCAGTGCCCCTCACCATATCCCATAATGTCCCCTTTATCACCACTCAGCATCACTGCCATCTCTTCCCTCCTGGGGAGTGCAGTCACCCCACTCGAAGGCAGAGTGAGCATCCTATAAAGGATGTCCTGTAAAGAGCCACGGCACTTGGAGAAGTTGTCAGAAGCCAGTGGGGGCCCTGCTGGGTGGTGCAGAAGGGTCAGCACAGGCCTGCTGGCTTGGTAAGATCCAACACAAGGTGCTGGGGATGGGAGCAGCCAGGGCAGGATGGCAGGAGCCCCATAGCCTATTTCAGAGAGCTGCTGTCACCAGGTATCTTCCTGAGGCTGACACTGGGTTAAGACGACTGAGAGCGATTTCGGGGGGAGCCAAGCTGTGGTGCCAGGAGGACCAGCCCTTGGCCTGGCCATGGCACGTTGCAGAGTGTGGCTAAGGCTTCCCCAGCAGCAGGGGCAATTTGGGGATCAGTGCATCCACTGCCCCTGGAGGCTGGGAGGGAAGTGGGGAACACCGGTGCCAGCGTCGATGTCAGCACCGCTATCAGCACCGCTATCACAGCTCCTAACTGCAGCACACAAGCGTGCTGCACAGCCCTGGATTGGAGCTGAACGGGTCCTGCCCTGAGCTGAACCAGCTGCAAAGCTCGCCAGGCAGGTACCGGCTGTGAAATAATGAGGGAGGAAGGGAGGAGGGACAGCACGCGACGCCTTCGCCGCAGCTCCGACAGCCGGAGACGGGGCAGAACAAAACATCTGCTTCAAGCGACCTGTCGACTCCTCGGGGAGAACGGCTCGTGTCCGCTGCGCCGAAGGTCACCTCATTAAGAGGAGCGGGAGCCACGTCCCCCCGGGCGGGTGGGTGACTCCAGCCGCTGAAGGGTGACCTTTTCTGCAGCGCGCGCCACGCAGGAGGAGACAAGTCCTGGGCGCCAGCCCCGACCCAGCTGGCTGTTAGCTCCGCAGACACTTACACATCCCCAGCACTGGTTTTGAACTTTTCATTTTCACGAGCCTGTCAGCTCTTGAAAGCTGCAAGCCCCTGCAGTGCCTCTTGCTCCTTGATGGGGTGAGCGTGGTGCTGGTGCTGGTGCTGGTGCAGAAACGCTCCCTCCCCTGCTGGCAGAGAGCAGGAGCGGGGCCAAGGTGCAGAGGCATCTTGTGCCCGTCACGGGTGCACCTTTCTTTGTGCAGCATAGCTCAGCTCCCCAGCAGATGGACTGGATGTGACCCAGGCACAGCCGAGGGAATCATGGCTCCCCAGAGCAGCCCTGCTTGCAGAGCAGGGCAGCACGGGAGCCCCATGAGATGCACGCTGGGTGCAGGCTCTGCTCCCACCCCATGCTCACCCAAGACCCACTCGAGTCCCTGGTGTTTGCAAAGCCCCGAGCCCCCGCGAGCAGTGGGGCACTGCAAGCCCAGCAGCAGCATCTGTGCTGCAGGAAAGAGAATGAGCTGCCTGATTTTCCTGCTGCCTCCAAGGGGATTTTTTGCCTTTCGGGTTATCATCCAGCTGAGAAGGACATCAGCTTCCCTCGGTGGCGGGGCAGAGCGTGCCAGGAAGCTGTGCTCCTCGGCCAGCTCTGCCGGCCCCCTCCCCATGCTGAGCTCCGCAGACCTTTAATTCTGCCTCCTCTGATGTTAATCTTGGAGGTGGTGCACAGGTCAAGTTTAATATGCTGTCCTGGGGGAGTTTCATTTAGAGCCAGTGAGAGCGAGGCAGGGGATTCAATTAGGGTTTCCCGTGTAGTCCAAGAGCATTGCCAGCATCGAGAAGCAGCCGGCTGTGCTCAGTGAATGCCAGGGGAGGCCATTTCCCACAGCTCCAGCTTCTACCCGTGGGTCTGGCCAGCACCCCCTGCCCCGCAGTGCTGCCCCACACATGCGCTGCTGTCCAGGGCCGCTCTCAGATGCCATCCCCAGCCACGCTGATGCACCAGCAGCCCACCGTGAGCTGCCCCTGGCACCACGTATCCAGGGCTCTGGATGCTGAAGGTGTGTGGACACCTGTGATGGCAACGTCCACTCACTCCTCCCCTTGCCTCAGTTTCCCCATCCGGTGAGTAGGACCCAAACGGCATCACTTCTGGATGGTTCTCCCCTGAGATCAATAGGGTGGGTGCAGCGACCCCATCAGAACAGGGGGTGCCCATCTGCAAGGGCACTTGTTTGGGGGCGCAGGAGGTGCTGATGGCTCCAGCAGACCCCATCCCCATCCGCCGCGTGGGCACGTGGCGGCAGCGCCGCCCGTAATGCGAAAGGACAGGCAGTAAAAGGCTGTGATGGGGATCATAAATATCCATTAAACCAGCTTTTAGTCTGCCCTGCTAACAACAGGGATGGCGGGGAGCGAGAGACAGGAGCCTGGCAGGCTGCGTGCTGGGAGCAGGTGGCATGCAGACAGCGGGGCACCCCGGCCTCCCGCTGCGGGAGGGGATGAGACATCGCTGCAGAGCACGGAGCCTGCGATGGGGTGGGTGCTGCCACACTGCTGGAGCTGGGGAAAGGGCTGCAGCCCAGCACGGTGCCTGTGCCCAGGCAAGGTGAAGCTGCAGCCCCTCTGCCGCCAGCTCCAGCAAAGGAGAAGCGGGGAGCTGCTGGGTAGCAGAGCCATGGCCCAGCCCTTGGAGGCTGGAAGAACCTGGACGCTCTCCATCCCTCCCCAGCCACAGCCTGCAAGGAAACCCAGATGTGTGCTGGTGCTTATCTGGACGATTTTCTCTCCACTTTGAGTGCAATGCCTCCAGCTCCCTCCCTGCCCTCACTGCCGCTCCCTGCCCCTGGCTGCCCGGCGCAGAGCAGGTCACATCAGGTGTCCAGATGGCTGCTGCCTCTGCACGGTGCTCCTTGCTGCAGCTTGCTCCTCTGGGGACCCAAGGTCTTCCTCATTCAGACTTTCCTCCAGTGTAGGGGTTTGGGGGGATAAATTCCACCCAGAAATATCAAAGTGTTTTGACGCTGCTGAATCATTAAACAGCAGAATGTTAGATAGAATAGAAATGTAGATTTGAAGTAATATGATAATATAAAAGCCCAAATGGAATGAAACCAAATGATAATGTCAAATTGAAATGCTCGTCTCTCATTGGAAAGAATCTTTTCAACGTTATTGAAACAAAATGTGAAAGTTGAAATCATTTGATTTGACACTTTTCCACTGAAAAAAATCATCAGGATTGACATGTTCCCAGGAGATGTGCAGATTTCAAAAGCTGCTCTGCTGGAAAAGTGTTCCCAGCCGGAAATAAGAGAGAGCAAAGGAGCCGGTTCCTCCCTGTGCCCTCTCCCCAAGCCAGCGCTTTGGCGTGGACAGAAGATGAACACAAATGATGCTGCAAAGGGACAGGTTCTGCTCTCAGCCCCACTCTGACAGCCTGCACCTGGACTCTGTGCCCAGCTTGGACATGCTCTTTGCATTTCACCCCACACGCCTTGCTAACACGTTCCTCGCTGCTAGCAGCAGTGCTGCCAGCGTGCTTGGCAGCAGCTCGGGGAGCCAGCCCTGCCCGCTCCGCTCCCTTACATCCTCAATTATTCCCTTGACCCCTCTTGAGGCAAAAGCAAGACCACCTCGGAGGAGCTGCCCCCGGGCTGCTCCTGCCTTGCTCCTTGCTCCTTCCTCCTCCTCCTCCTGGGGCGGCCAAGCTCTCTGCAGCCGGGCGCTAATGAAGATTTCCTGGAGCGCTTGCTTAGCAGAAAATGATTGGTTACACCCGAGCTCGTAATTAAAAAAAAAAAAAAGAGAGAGCGAGTGCACTAATGGGTATTTATTTGACTGTTACCTTGTCATGTATTTATCGATGCAGATAAATTCAAAATCATTAAATGCTTTACGGGGCCTGACAATTTACAGCCCCTGTCAGCGCTCCGTGCCCGGGCTCTGCAGCGTGGAGCCGTGCGGTGCAGCCGGATCCTGCCCCCAGCCGAGGCACGTGGAGGGGCTGCGAGGAGGGGCTGGGGGAACTGTTGTGTGACAGCACTGAGGGGACACACGGGGACAGCAGCTTGGGGAAGGCTGGGACCACCATGTTGGGATATGAGCAGCCCACAGTGCCCCCATGTAACCTGCACCAGCATAGCCCCTAATTACTTCGTTATTCCCATTAGCAGAAGCAGGGAGCAACCCAAAGAGCTGGAGCCCAGGCCCACAGATGGGCATCCCGCTGCTCCAGCCACTCATCACCATCATTTCGTAGATACACCTGGTGGCACTCGTATGTGGTGGCAGCAGCCCCAGCACTTCCCAAAGCCACCTGCTCTGGCCGAACTGACACAGCCTCCTGCCCCTGGCACTGTCCTCAGCACCCAGAGCGTGCCCCCCCCTCCTTGGTGCAGGGTGCGCAGCATGTCCTGTGTGCACATTGTAGGTGTGCAAGTGCATGCAATGCAACAGCTCTGTCTCCAATTCCCTTGGGATTTCCCAGGAGCTGGTTTACCCCAGGGAAGAAATGCTCACGCTGTGGAGCAGCTGCTCCCCGCAGGGTGCCCACAGCACGGAGCAGGGCAAGCAGCAGCTCTGACCCAGGGCAGCTGCTGTGGCCACATCCTGCCTGCTGCCTCCCCACCAGACAAACCTGTTCCTGCAAGCAGGTCCGAGTCACACTGCTGCCAGTGCAGGTGTGGTGCCTGCCTTTCCCACAGTTCAGTCCCAAACCCAGACTGGCCACGGCAGTGAGGGTCCAAGCCCTCCTGCTACAGCTGCCTGTCATTGCAGCAGCACCAACTGGGCACTGAGTCTCCTCCTGGCAGCTCTGCACCCACTGCGCACAGCACAGCAGCTCGGGTGGCAGCATTGTTCGGGAGAGAAAAGGCAAGAGCTGGAGCAGCGTGCGTAAGTAGGTCACGCGCAAGGCTGGAGCTGAGGCCATGGGCACAGGCTGCAAATACAAGAGGGAGAAGAGAGGGAAGGGGGGCAGGGGTGTTTGGGACTGGTCACTGAGGGAGCCTGGGGGGCTCAAAGACAGATGGGCAGGCAGACAGACATGCAACACCATGTCCCCACCAGCTGTGCAAAGGCAGAGGTCTGTCTGCTGCGTTTCTTGACCTCAGCACCTCCGTAAGTTTTGCCCCGTTGCTACCCTTGCAGAGCAGGAGGGGAAGTGCTGACCCCAGCCCTCACCCAGCACAGCCCAGCCCAGCATGGGAGCAGCTGGGGTGAATGTGGGGAGGATTACAGCAGTGAAGCCTCCAGATTTTCCCACTGCATTTAACCTCATGACAGCCTCGGATCATAACATTTTACACTTACCTGGAGCTGCACCAAGGGTTGGGGGTGGAGGAGATGTTCAGCCACCTCACTGTGGGGAGATGCATCCCTCAGCCCCACAGGGGTGCTGAGCAGCACTCGTGCTGCTGCATCTGGCTGGAGGGACCAGGGTGACCCCACGACACCCACCCCAAGGTTCTGATGGGGGTTCCCCTCCTTCTTCACCACAAGGTGGTCCCGTGGCTGGATACTGGGAGGGGGCACAGCCCCAACATCATTGCATGGGCCCCACTCCACAGCATCCCAGGCAGGGATGCTCCCCTGCTGCATCCCCCAGCAGCACCTGATGATCCAGCACATGGTGAGCCCCTACATCCTGCAGCCCTGCGGGTCCTGCGATGCCAAACGCAGTTGGGAAATGCCTTCCTGGCCCCTGTGGTGATCAGCTGTGCCCCTAGGCAGGAGGCACAATTAACCTTCTCTTGACAAGAATGGCTACCAATGTTATTATTGATCATAAAATTATCCAGCCCTTTTCAAGCCCTAGCCACAGGGTCTGGGTGGAGGTGGCGCAGGAATGGAGCTCACAGAGACAAAGATGCAGATTTGCAGCATCCCAGCTGTGCATGGAAGAGGGATGGGAGATGGCTCCACAGCCTCCCCCCTTCACACCCTGCCCAGTCCTGCCAACCCAGAAAACGGGGCTGGTTTGGGGCACAAGTGGTGCTAAGGTATGGCCGCTCCCCTGGGCTTGCAACCGTCTGACCCAGGAATGTATGTGAAACAACACATTAAGAGACAGCAGAAATGAGGGAATGGGCAAAAGGACCCTTAGCAAAGCTTAAAATTGTGCAGGAGACAAAGCAAAGCCACGAGTGCACGCGTAACCTGATCCCAAACCTGCCACTCCACATGCATCTCATCCCAAGTACAGAAGGGAGCCAGGCAGAGGTTGCTGAGGGTGGAGGAGGGTGAGCCCTCACTGTGCCTGCAGCCCTGTGGGGTCAGCCCTGCACCAGGACCCGGCAGCACATGGGAACCGGGCACGTGATGGGTGCAGGGTGTTGTCCTCTGGCATCTGGAGTGAAACCACTGCAGACAGCTTTATCATGGTATAATTATGTCAAAACACTGGTCAGTCGTTGAGTGACTTCCGGAGGATGCTGACCTGGGGGAAGAGTTCCTTTTT
>VXAV01009383.1:37783-56684 GCA_013399715.1 Alectura lathami | reverse complement strand
TTTTTTTTTTTTTTTTTTTTTTTTTTTTTTTTTTGTGACAGAAACCAAGAAACTGCAAATTCTCAGGGTAAAAATATTTCTGGTCCTGGGTAGGAAAATCAGGCTTTGGCTGTTGGAATGCCAGGCATCTTCACCATCTTCTGTCCTGACAGCTTTTGTTTGGGGTTTTTCATTTACGAAAGGCAAGGATTTGGCAGGGAGGTGGAAATCTGATGGCAGCGCAAGGAAAAAAGGGGAAAAAAAAAAAAAAAAAAAAAAAAAAAAAAAGGATTTCTGCACGAAATTTGCAATGGAAAATAACCAGAGATTATTTTATTTTTTCTGCCTCCTTTGAGCCTCTCTGCTGGAGGGGACTGAAGCAGCACCACGCTCGCAGGGTTGGCCCCGGGGCTGCCTACCCGGCCCCGCGCTAACCCAGATTCCCCGGCGTCATGCTGCGGTGGCTGCGAAATTGGCAGCGTGTACGAGGCATGTCACCTGGGTGACAGGGTGTCTCCGGCTGCGGGAGGGCTGGGATGCGCTGCACCGTGTGCTAAATGCTCCCATCGCTACGGGAGAGACAGAGAGAGGGAGTGGGAGAGCTCGCAAAGCAAGGCTGGGTTTGCGCTGGGCTGGCTCCTGGTGCCAGCGCCCTGCTGTCCCTGTTCCCAAGCCCCGCTGGCCTTCGGGCACAGGGAGGAGAGCTGGCAGCACCCCGCGCTGGAGCGTCTCCCCGAGCAAGTCCCTCAACCATCTCTAAACCCCTGGGTGCTGGTGGAAGAGAGTTATCTTCTGCTGAGGGCAAATTGCGCCTTTTGTTTGGAAATAGCTGGGAAACCGCAGAGCCGGGCTGGAGGCAGCGCGGGGCGTGCGGTCGGAGGGGCCCCCCCTGCGGCAACGCAGGAGCCAGGCAGGCGCAGGCGGGGAGAGTTGTAAGGAAGCCAAGGAGATGGCCACAGCCCGGCCCTGGGGACCAGCTTGCTCTCAGCTCCCTCCCACACCTGCACTCATCCCTTCGGAGGTGCTGCCGGGTGCTGCGGATCCGTGCTGCACAGATGGGCGCTGCTCCCCATGTGTCGCTCCAGGTGGCCTCAGCCATGCTCTTCTGGACCTGCCCTGTGGCTCTGCAGCCAAGCTCCTTGCTCCCAGCGTTGTAGGAGGGAGACGGAGGCTCGTGGCTGTGTATTCTGCTCATTGCTCACAAATACTAATGGCCCAGAGTTATTAATATTGCCACTGTAGTCATATCTGGGTAATTACTGCCATTAACCACCAGCAGAACTATTGAGTTCCCCTAATCAGTGCATTATAATAATTGGGACCAAGTGTTTTATAGATCCGGACACTAATTCCTCCTCCCTTGCACCTCTCTGTTCTTCCTGGGAGTCGCTCTGCTGCTGGCTGTCCCCAGTGCCGTGCCACAGGGTGCTGGGACACCTGCGTCACCTCCATGCCATGAGATGGAGGAGGCTGCTGCAGGGATCTCCTGCGCCTCTCTCTGGTGGGAATTCCCGGTCTAAGGAGCTTTGGGCATCCCAGTGATCCCAGGGGGAGCTGCCCTCTGTGCTTACCATGCCGCCACGGGCTGCAAAGCAATGGGAGGTGGCTCTGCAGGGACATGGGGTCCCCCAGAACCGCAGCTCACCGGCTCTCAGAGGCAGCAGGACAGGAGGGAGTGCTTCGGCTCTTCCCCTTCTGCAGGGACAGAAATCAGCTGCACAGTCTGCTATTTACACCCATTTCCTCTTGCTCTGGAAAGCTCTTCCCTCCTGCAGCCATCTGGATGCCAAGCCCAAACCCGCTTCCCGGCACTCCACGGGGCTTCACAGGCACGTCTTCTCCCCCATCCCTGCAGATGCTCCTCGCTGCTGCCCACCACCAGCATGGGCAGGAGGGGTCCTGCCTCGCCCTGCTCGCCACAGCAACCTCCATCTCCAGCTCTGCTTTGGCAAAGCTCTTGTGAGCCCTTGCTGCTCCCAGACACAGCCCAGGCAGAGCCAGCCTGGCTCTCAGAGCAGCAGGCAGGCGTCTGCCGCAGATCTTTGGTGGGACATAGTCAGACCCCAAAGAACCCAGAGGTCTGCTGCTTTCAAGAGAGCCGCGGCCAGAGCAGTGCAGTGGGCCTGTGACTAGAGGAGCACGCAATGTGTCATTTAGAGCTGGCTTGGACATAAAAATTGCTGGAAATGCTAATAAATCAAAAACCGGGGTGGGTGAAAATCTTTGGGGGTGGGCTGGGGGTTAAACAAAAGGGTTTGTGGTGACCGAGCCAAGACATTTTCTTCCAACCGCAGCCATTTCACAGAATTTTTTTTGATGTTTAGAGAAATAAAATTAAGGGAAACTTTGAAACAAAGTCATTTGGAAGAGAAAAAAAAATCAAAACATTTCACTCTGAAAATGCTAAAATGAAATGTTTTGATCTTTTGGATTTTTTTTTTCCTCCAAACAAACCATTCAGCAGAATTGACATACTCTTCCAGAACCTTTTGGTGTTGTCAAAGCTGATTTCCTTTTTTACTTTTTTTTTTTTTTTTTTTTTTTTTTTTTTTTTTTCCCTCGGCTCTAGCCAGACCGAATTCCCAGCAGGAGAAGAGTTGTGCTCCATCCTCCGTGGGAGATACTTGGCGTTTTTGGCTGGATCACCCCGTGTCCGCTGCGCTGCTCGGCAGGACGCAGCGGGCCAGGTGGCAGCACTGAGAGGGAAGCACACGGCCCCAGCAGTGCGGGAGGAGGGGAGCCAGGTGAGAGCCTCATCCCCCCGGGAACCAGCAGGTGAGAGAACAGAGCCATGCCATCAATAGTGCTAATTGCAAAGGCAATGTCTAGCAGCAGTAAGATGGTTATTCTGCATCGCTGGGCGCTCTTACAATCAAATCGTCCACAGACAATTAGCTGAGCAGGAGAAATAGGAATTAGGTTTCTAATTGTTCTGCTGGTGAAAGGCATTTTGGAGCGCGCGGAGGGCTGGAGGAGGGAGAGCTCTGCGTCTCCGCTGGGCTGTGGGAGCCGCGGTCCCTGCTGCTGTCCCAGAGGCTTGACCCCATCCTGCACTGGGAACACGCGCTGCTCCCTAGGACATCTCCCACCATCAGCATCCCCACAGAGCAGGGGCACAGAGGCCACGGTGCGGGCAGGCAGGAGCAGAGCCCACGCACCCGCTCGGAGGCACGTTGAGCCCAAGGGGAAGGAGGAGGTGGTGGGATCCTTCTGTTTGTTGTTAACGCTCCAGTTGACTCACGCTGCTGGGTGCTGAACCACGCAGGGGAGCCTCCTGATGCTGCAGCTCCTGGGGCTGTGTCGTAAGGACAAGGGGAAGTCCTCCTGCCTCTGTGCCCCAGGCCGGTGGGGAGCAGCCTGGTGCCCGCTGACTGTGTTGGAGCCTGGCCTTGGGCCCTGGAGGCCACAGCAGCCTCCCCAACACCGCGGCTCCCTCCAGGAGCATCTTCATTCCACAGGGGGTGTGGTGCCACCGCAGCGTCCCGAGATGTCCATAATCCTCCTGTAGGCATATCTGCATCCCTGCTGATGGCAGCACTGCGCCCCTGTGCAGCAAGGACCATGGGGAAGGTCACAGAATATCCTGAGGGACCCATGAGGACCATCAAGTCCAATGACTGGCTTCAGGGCAACTTAGGAATTAACCCATATATTTAAGAGCATCTTAGGCCCAAAGTCCTTCTGATTTTTGGTACTGATCAGTGCAGAGAGCATTTCCCCTTTCTCACATCTCCCAGCTGCTGGTCACCCAGATGTGTCCTGAGCAGCTCTGAGACCTCTGAGGATCTTTCCCCATCCACACTCCCACATCCCCACAGCCTGCAGAAGAGTGCTGGGCTCAGCCGAACATCCCGCAGGGACCCCGCTGGCCCACTTGGCCCACATTTCCCACATCTCAGAGGAAAATATCTGCGTTATTTATGTGTTAGCTAGTAATTCATGTTGAAGGCTGGGTGGCATATCGGGGACAGGGGCAGCTGCTGCCAGGAGCTGAGCGGGGCCTCATCCTGTGCTTCCAGAAGGCTCAGCCCCAGGTGATGCCGTGGGAGCACAGCTGAAGGCAGTCACACAGATCCGTATTCTCATGCTCACACACAGATGTGTATTTATACGACCTCCCTTTGCCTTTGAGTCACCAGTGTTAGAAACCTTCCCTGCCTAGAGCCTTCTGAGAAATATTCCCTCTTTCTCTGTTTCTCCCTCTCTCTATTGCATACAGGCTAATTTTATCTTCTGTCTTATCATCTGCCTGTGTATCTACCACTCCTGACNCCAAGACTTTTAACCATTACTCAGGAGTCCAGCCAGATGCTATAACTCTGCTTAGGTTTTTGAGAGTTTTCCCCCCCCCAAAAAAAAAAAAAAAAAAAAAAAAAAAAAAAAAGGATTTTCACAGATTTTGCGAGTGCTCACCAGCTCTAAAAGCTTTCATCTCCCTCTGACGATGAGTGCATGTCATCTGCTCGCTCCAAATTACAGCGGAGGCCTTCACACTCAATCGGAGCATTTTCTGCCTAATTTCCCAGGCAGCAAGATTAAGTGTGGGCTCGAGGCTCGTCGGGAATCAGCCACAGAGCAGTCCCAGGGCTGGCCCCAGAGCAGCCAGGAGCGCACCTCAGGCTGTGGGTTTAGCTCTGGTTTGGGGGCACTCATCAATATTTACTGTACAGGAAGATGGGCCAAGGTCTTATCATAACAAAACAGCGTTGAGACATTTCAGCTCAGCACCTCCCTCCCTGCATGCCTGCCAAGGCAGGCCTGGGGCTGGGGGTGATGTGCTCAGTTGCTAAAAAATGGTCAAGAGATGGCCAGTGGTGTCACCATCTGCAGTGACCAGTGATCAGCAGAGGGACCTTCCGCCATCACAGTCTTTGCTTCTCACTGAAAAATAACAAGGAGAAACTTAATCTTTTTTTTTTTTTTTTTTTTTTTTTTTTTTTTTTTTTTTTTTTTTTTCCCCCCCAACCTCTCCTCCATTCAGCTCTCCCCATGGCAAAGAAACACCTCTCACAGGTAGGGAGTTCGGCCCAAATCCCATTTTCTCACACAGCCAGTTTAGAGAGGAGTTTGCAGGCTGTGCCCATCGCCTCTGGGCTCCTCACAGCCACATCTCAGCTCCGGTTGCTGCCTGGGTGAGGGCTGTGCTGCCCACACCGGCACATGCCAGCCATCCCCGGTAACCACCAGCATGGTGGCTGGGGCACGCTTTGTCCCCTGCTGCCATTTCTCAGCTGAAGCCCTGTCTCAGCCTGACGGGCTCCAGGAGTTCCCCAGCCAGCGGCCACCAGCCGTGCTGCGAGGTGGCCGAGAGCTGGGAGAGAAGCAGGATAACATCGGGTGATGCAGGCAGGTAGCTCCAACACAACCTCACCGTCATCCCAGCCAACCCCTTGCACTTCCCAGCTCAACACCCTTCGTATGGCACCAGGGGTGCTGAGGCCTGATTCTGAGCTTTTAGGTCTTCAGATCACACCTGGACCCAGAGCACAGGCAGGAGGCAGCAGGAGCAGGGTGGGGGCGTGCACCTCTGCAGGGCTGGGACCTCAGCTAGGGCCCCGCTCCCATCACGACCCAGCAGCTCCTTCCTCGGCTCCCTGGCAGGCAGAGCATGGGCTGAGGAGCAGACGGCACGCTTAGCTCTGCTCGAAAAGGTCAAAACACTTACCAGACACGAATGGCAAGGCTAAAAATACACTCGGCACCTCCCTGGCAATTCTCTCCCAGGGAAGTGACAGACAGGGCGGGTGGGGTGCGGGGTGTGAAGGGGGCTGTGCGCTGCTGGATGGGTGCATGGAGAGGCTGGGGGGAGGCTTCTCCATCGCTGCAAATGGGGAAGGGCAGAGCAACACCCCCACCAGAGGGGTAAGAGAGGTTCTGAGGGGGAGTGGGCCAGGTGGGACGCAGCAAGAGTGGGCTGAACCTGCTGTAGAAGAGGTGGGGGACATGCAGCAGGGAGCAGTGGGACAAGCAGAAGGACAAGGAGCTAATGAGACACACACTGGGATGGAACCAGTGAGGAGCAGGAGACACGAGCCGTGCTTTGTTAGCACACTGGGATCTCCTCACCTGCCTCGGAACAGGCACCCCCTGCCCCACACCCCAAGGATGCACGCTTCAAAGCATTCTGTCGCGGTGCAGCATCCACTAACACCTCTGCAGCTGTTCTGCGGTGCTCGAAGCTGCTATGGGAAGGAAATTCTCAGTCATGTTGCAGCTCTTGGTCCTGCTTTCTGCTTGAGGAAGGAGCAGGCTTGTTCTCATCTTTCTATGCTCATGTGGTGACTCTTTGAGCACTGCTTTTTCCACCAGCCCAGAAACAAACAGCCCCTCTGAGACCTCTGAGAACCACAGCCCCCAGTCCTAGCAAAGCAAGATGCCAGGCTGGAGCTGGGTGTGCAACCTGCCAACCTCTTGGTCTTCAGCTTTAAGGTTTTATTGCTTGCAGAGGCTGGGGAGCTGCAGCACAGGCTGTGGTCAGGGCTTGCTCTGGGCGAGCATGCTGCTCCTTGTCTCCTGTGGTCACAGGGAGCCCAGCTCAAGACCCAAGGCCATCCCTCTGCCATAGGTTCCCATGGTAGAAGATGCTCTGGGCAGGACTGAGGGCTGAGAAATTGGTGCCTCCCCCTCCCCCATAAAACAATCCCACCCAGCAAATCTGGCCAGGCTGTGTGGGAACAGGCAGCGTGGGAAGGCACGGGGCATCGGTGTGACCCAGGGGACCCAGCTGGGATGTGAGCAGCCTCAGCATGGGCTGCGGTGACAGCGAGGAGAAACGACAGCAGCAATTTGCAGCAGGGCTGCTGAGCGCTGTCACTGCCAATCGCTGTCACCACGAAGCCTCCCAGACCTCACCTGGGCAGCCGTTAAGCTCCAGGTCTCCTCACCTCATTAGGAGCGGTTCCATCATTACCGCTGCATCTGCTCCCCGCTGTGCTGTGTGAGGCCCCGGAGCAGCCGGTGCTGCCCCTTCGGGGACGAGGTGCTGGAGGAGATGAGCTGCAGGGTGCTGAGGGATCCAGGCATCCTGCCACTCCCGGGGCACTCAGGGGCCAGGATCAGCCCCAGCAGCTCCCCAATGTCCCCATCATGGGCAGCAGCCACCCTGCTCTTGTCCTCCCTGGCACCCAGCACATCAGTTCCATGGTGCATAGCCTGGATTCACCCGGGGCTGGGGGTTGAATGTCTCATGGAGGATACTGCAACTGTCCCCCTTCTCCCATGCAGCATAGTTCAGGCTGCCAGTGTCCCAAGAGATGTAGCTGTGTCCCTGCCACCCAGCCCCAGTGCCCTGCCTGGTGCCTTGCCTGCAGCCGCGGCATCACTCTTCCAGGAGCTGGCATTTCCCTGGAGCTGTGATGCTCCTCAGGGCCCTGCTCATGGCTGCAACAGGCTCTCCCCAGAGACCAGCAGCCCCCAGGACACTGGTTCTGGTGTCCTTGTGCCCTAGAACAGATCTGTCTTCCACCCAGCTCCCTCCTGGTTCCCTGGGTGTGCAGGGGACACAAGGACCCCAACACCTTGTCCCTCTACTCTTCTCCAGTGAGAAAAGCAGGAGGAAAGACTATTACTCTTTCACCTCTGTTTACCCTTCTTAACCTTTTAATTTCCTTTAAGGCCAGAGCAGCAACCACTGAATGGTGCCAGATCCCTGGGTGCAAAGCCAGGGGATCCCCAGCCCGTGGCTAAGCCCTGTCTGAGCGGCAGCCCACTACCTGCAGGACGGGGACCTCCCTGGCGCTGCCTGCAGCTCCGCTAAAAGCTCTTTGTTCCCCTGCCCCCAAGGCCCCACTAAGTGGCAAAAAGCACGGAGAGCATCTGTGGCGCCCAGGAGGAGCGCGTCCTGCTGGGGAGACGCTCCCTGGGCTGCTTCCCCCGCTGCTCTGAGCAGCACTACGGCTCACCCGTCCTGGCTGGGGTCTGCCCGCAAGGCTCAGCTCTTAGCCCTTAGCCCTGGCTGCTGTCCCACGGGTGCACACGGAGGGGACGGGGGCATCTCCCTGCCTGCACCTCTCCTGGTAGCTGGGTGCCACGCCAAGCCTGCAGACCGAGCCTCTGGGTTAGGGATGTGAGGGCTCCCCACGAGCACCTGCCTGGTGCTGCCCCTTGTGCAGAGATGCGATCGAGGGCTTCTCCGGTGGGTGCCTGCACCTTTAAATCAGGGAGGGAAAAAAAAATAAAAAAATAAAAAAAAAATCCTTCGCCTAGAGGGCAGTGGAACAATTTTGACTTTAAAAAGAGAGCGAGACAGAGAGAGCGAAGTGAGCGTTAACAACTCCTGATCCAGTCCCTGGGCATTCATTAATGTTTCATGGCGCTTTCAATTATTGCCTCCTCTGCCACTGCCGTCATCTGTCTCTTCAAATCGACGGTATAATAACCACTCAAGCAGAAATCCACTCTGCTGTCTGCCCGCCGCTCCCCTCCCAGCCTCCCCAGCTCCCTCTCTCCCACGTTCTCAGCTGCATCTCGCGCTGCTCGCCCTGCTGGTGCCCGTTGCCCCGTCCCCGCACAGTGCAGGTGGCCCCATCAGACCCTCCCATTTCAGAGCAGTATTTAACAGCCCCACGCCTTGGGGTTCCTGCAGGTGGGTTGAGCAGCTCGGTCCGTGCATTGCGGGCAGGTGGTGCACGGGGATCTGAGACCCCAGCCCGCAGCCTGTGCTGCTGGGCAGGGGATGCACGAGGGTGTGCAGGCACCTTGCAGCACACACCCATGCAGGCACACAGCACTGCACCCAAAGCAAGCCAGCGAGGGCTCAGACCCCAGCACACACTCACTCAGCCACGGATGTGTCCCCCCACCCCTCCCCTGCAGAGCTCCACACTGTTCCCTGGGGATGTGGGAGAGCCCCAAGCTGAGCGTGGTCTCCATGAATGCCCAAGAGCTGTGGCTGGGATCCTCTAAGAGGAGCAGGAGGTGCCTTTTGGGCACTGCTACCATGGTGCAGGAACCTTGCAGAGACAGTGAGGCCATGCGCTTCCCTGCAAGGTGCCCTGACTCAGCAAAGGGGGGTGGCTCAGGAGCAGCTGAAGCACCTGCAGCTCCTTGCAGCTTGCATCTGTGTTGTGCCCAGCAGCGAAACAGCAGAGCTCAGCTCTGCCCTTCAGTGCCTGGATAGTCTCAGACCTGCCAGCATCAAGGCTGCAGACCTTACACAAGCCTCCATAAATCTTGTGCTCGCCTTGCTGAGACTTCGGTGGTTGCACACGCAGCATCCCTGAGCCTCAGCACCTCGGGGTGAAAGATCTGAAGCCTTCAACTCGGGGCAAGGCTGCGGCAAGGAGCAAGCAGCGGGATCCCAGCTGCTCTGCTCAGCGTCCCCCAGCCTGCCTGCATGCATCCAGCGTGGGAAGAGAGCTTGTGGCTTCCACCGCAGCCTGCGGTGAACTCAAACCTCCCCATTCTGGTGTCAGAGTGTTCCTGCTCAGGAAGACAAAGGTATTTTTTGTTCATATGAACTCATGTCCTTCATCCCCACCCTGCGTTCACACCTCACGGAGGTGTTTTTAACTTTTATTAGTTTCTCAGAATGGAAATAGTGTTGAAATGCCCTATTTAAATGTCCTCTCTGGGCTGGGATTCATTACCGACAACTAAATAACTCACATCTTGCTGCTGTTACCAGAAAGCCCTTCTGACCCCAGCTCTGGCACCCGCTGCTCCCCACGAGGACGAGGATCCTCCAGGAAGCAACGAGGCCACCTGAGCAGGCTAGTGGCAGATGACATCCAGAGGCTGGCAAGTGCGAGGGCACGGCAGCATCCCACACCCCTTTTTGACCAGCTTTGCAGCCCAACCCCCCCAGCAGAGCTGCTCTGTGGTGCCGCTCCGCCCCTGGACAGGTTTGCGAAGCTCCCAGATCCATTCCACCCCAGTGCTCCCGGTGCTCCCAGAAGCTCCAGCCCTGCTGCTGCAGGAAAGCTTCGAGCCCAGAGCTCCCTGCAGCCCGCCCTGCTCCTCCCTTCCTCCACGCTGCCCCACCGCACTGTGTTCCCTGCAAACTGTGTTCTGCCTTTCCTGGAACTCCTCTGGCTGGAGGAGGCCACGAGCTGGGACGTGGCCCTGGGTCACAGCTCCGGGTCGTGGCTGGGCGCAGTGTGGGGTGCTGGGACACGCAGGAATGCCCCAGCAGGAGTTTTACTCTCTCTTGCTCTTCTAAGGATCTGTCAGAGTCCCTCTGATGAGAGCCAGATGTGCCCCAGCTGTTTCTGCTTAGCGGAGCACTGGCCTGCCTGCCGCTCGCCTGCAGGACGCGCCCGTGTTTTGGTGACGTCACCATGGCCCTGCTCACCACAGCGCGCCCACGCATACGCACGGAGCATGCACGGAGCTGCCAGCAGTGCTGCACGCACAGGCACGCACGAGCACGCCGGGACAGGGGCATGCACTCTTTCCCCCGGCTCGGTTTTGCATGCGCTTTCTTACACATAGGGCAGGGAGCGTGCAGGTGCATGCATGCATGAGCGCACACAGATGCTCTGGGTGTACAAGAGCATGTGCACGCCCTGGGTTTGCACCCCTTGGGCTGATCATTGGGGGTCCAAGGTGTGCAGCTTGCCCAGGATGCAGGCAGGAGAGGGGTGAGGACAGGTTTTCATGCTTGGGGCTGCCTCTGACTGTGCTGGGGCTGTTTCCTGGCTGGACGCACAGCGCGGCAGGAGGCAGCACCCAGAACCAAGGCCAGTCTTTCTGGGTTTTCTTTCCCATTTATGGCCTTGTGCTGCCGTTTGCTGTGCAGCATAAATCTCAGTGACGCCGGGTGACATTTCAGAGCAGGCGGTGGGGTGGGAGGCGACAGCGGTGCAGCAAGACCGAGCCCATCCCATCCGAGGACACAAAACCTCAGGTTCACCCGAGCGAGGTGCCTCAGCCCAGAGCCTGGAGGAACTCCTACCTGTGCCAAGCAGCAGAACCAGGGCTGATACCCACTGGGCACCAAACTCTAAGCGTGGGGGCTTGGCTATGCCTCCCCATCGCCCCCTCCTCTGTTTCCCCCTGCTCACGCTCCCCCTCTCCCTCCTAATCCCCACAAATGCTAAGATATTTAAATGTGGTATTTTCAAATCTAATCAGCGTTCCAAAGCTGTGCTGCCGCCACTCAAATTTAATTTGATCCATTTACCAGCTTTGTGGTGCATCTAATCAAAGAGAGGGAACAATTAGGTTAATGTCAGGGGTCACCCCGCAGCCTCCTGCACAGCTCAGCAACAGGAGGCATCAGCGGCCCCGAGGAACAAAGCAGGAGCCAGGGGTCTTGGGGCCGGGGCTGGGGGTGACCACAGAGGCAGAGGGCGTCCTGGGTCAGGCACATCACAGGGATGGCTCAGAGGGAGGCAGCGAGGGTGGGGTGCTGTGTCCTGCTTGGCTTCAGGGTGAGCAGACGTGGGGCATGAGGGCATGTGTCCTGCTCCAGCCACCCCTCGACCTGTCCGTCCCTGGGCATCCTGTCACGTGCCTGACCCAGGGTTACTACAGCTGCTGTCAGAGCTCAGTGCCTCTTGGCACTGCAACCTGGATCAAACGAGCTTCAGGCACCTCACAGCATGCACATCTGGACCCTGGTCAGGGCTGGGAGAGCTCCAAGTGGCAGAACCTCAGCCAAAGGGAATCCTAGCTTCACCAAGGCTGTAGTATCCATGTCGTGCATGGGCTGAGACCTCTTTGGATCACATCAGCCATCACGTTTGGCAGCTGGTGTTGGGCAAACCAGGTTTAATGAGGACTGGAAAGGATGTCAGTGTGAATAAATCAGACCTCCTGCTGAATGAACAGTCCTACAAAATTGGGGCAGAGCTGAACAAGGGTGCCAGAGCCAGCGATCAGCAGCCACATCCCCATGATGATGGGCCATCAGGGCCTTGAGCAAGGTGAGCAGCCGCAGCATGGCAAAGGCTGTGCCCCCGCCAGCTGGGAGCTGCGAGGCAGAGCTGGCAATGGCACCTGGAGGCCCTTGGTGGGACAGCCAGGACCGGGCATCTTCCCCCCTGCCCTGCTGAAATCTGTAAAGGAAACCTCCCTGTGCTGACATGCTCCATTGCATGTGCTCTCTGTGCTCTTTGCTCAAGCCAGGGTAAGGATCAGCCCCACTGGGGAGGGCACTGGAAGGAGCAGGGGGTGTGGCATTTGTCCCCGTGGGGCTTGGTCTCCGGGATGATGCTGAGCTCTGAAGTGCTGCACAACCCAGGGCTCAGACACAATCAGGAGGAAACAGAGATAAAGGACGAACATGTCTGGTGCCCTGTTTTATAGCCCCAGTAAGGGCAGAGCAAGGAATCCTGTCCTTCCTCCTCCTTCCCTCCCCTCTGCCCTGTTCTGAAGCCTCAGCCCAGCCCCTTGGTCTTCCTCCTTTTAATGTCTTCTTTCAAACACTGGGAGAAGAACCAGAGGAAGGTGCGGGGAGATAGCACATGTGATGCCTGTGGTTCCCCTCTCCCTGCCACCAACCTGAGTCCACAGGGACCCGCTCTGGGGTGGCAGCTGCTCCGGAGATGTAGGGTGGGCTAAGGGTGCCCTCCCAACAGGGCTCCTTCACCCACAGTACCCCAGCACCCAAGGGATGAGCATCACCCTCCTACTGTGGCGCTGGGGATGGCTCTGGTCCAAGCCAGGGCAGAGGTTTGGTAGCATCCATATTGGGATGGAAATGGGCTGAACTTGAAAACAAAGTTTGTTTGTTTGTTTTTCCCACCATCCAAATTTTAGATTCTGTGGTAGAAAAGTATGAATCCCTCAAAACCACAAGGGGAAAAAAACTAAACTCAGCAGGAGTGAAGACTCAGTGTGGGGGCTCAGACTTTAGCACTGGCTCCCATGGATTTCCAACCCCCTCGTGTCCCAAGGACACAGATGGACACCTCCAGGCCCAAAGCATCCTCATGTCCCCTCTGTACTCCATCCCTCTCCCTTCTGCCCTAAAATCCCATTTCCCCAAGGCTGGGGAACACAGCCCTGGTGCAGGTCCCATGTCACTGCTGACTACTGGGGCACCTCTCCGAGCTGTGTCCTAGCCCGCCATAGGGTTTCACTCCCCAAACTGGTTGCAAGGATGTTTCTGCACTGTGTGATTTGAATACACATGCTCTGCAATCTGTTGTGGAGTAGGGGTGTTTGGCAAGGCTCCCTTGCCCAGGCTGTTCAGGGACTCTCGGGCTCAGGCTCAGCTGGGGTCTCCCAGCCTTAACCCAAGCAAGGGGAGGCAGAGGTGTCTACCCCACATCCTCCACGAAGTGGCATGCCCAGGTGCCATCCCAGCCCATGGGCTGCCCTGAGATCCCCAACCCCAGTGGGCTGTGTCAGGGACTTGGGGTGTTGCATGTAGCAGCCCACGTGCTCCAGACAGCACCTCCCTCTGAGCAGAGCTGCCCCTCTGGCTCCACAGAGTCCCATGAAAAACAGACGCAGGCTGAAGACCAGAGCTGGACCTTGAGCCCATTTCCCTACCCTTCAGCCTTTGTCCTTGTGCTGGGCTGCGGAGCGCCGAGCTGCCCGTCTCCTTAAGGACCACGATGGAGCTGGAATCTGTGTCACAAGAAATCGGGAAACATGAAGTTTAAAAACCTGCTGACTGTGCTGGGGCCACCTGTATTTGGAGCAAGTGTTTCTCCTTCCTTGCAGACTCCTTCCTTGAACCCCGTAGCTCTACCCACCTCCCCATCAGCCACTGCCTGTGCCCCACCCACAGCTGCAGCCCCCCTCCTCTGCCCCACCACCACGGTGCAGGTGTCACAGCCCTGAGCTGGTGGGTGCTCAGCAGCTCCATCCAGCCTAGGCTGCAGCTTCTGGGAGCAGGATGAGAAGGGGAACAGGCAGCACAGACCCAGATACCTGAGCTTGGAGAGACCTTCTGGGGTAGGAAAACCACTGGGCTGGCTCCCCCCCATCAGAGAACTGTGAGACTGGGAGAAGGTGCTGTGCCCTGACGGCATGCAGGCCCATATTCTCTTGCATCTCAACCCTCTCCTCACTGTCTTCCACACCTCCTCCCCATGGCTTCTCCCACTCACAGCCCTCTCTCCATCACCTTTCTCCATCACTTCCTCGTCCTCCATCATCCTTCTCCAGCATTCCTTCCTGCTCCTTCATCCCCTTTCTTCTCCATCCACCCCATTCTTCTCCATCAGCCCCTTCTCTCTCTACCATCCCTTCCTTCTTCGTTATCCCCTTCACTCTCCGTCATTCCTTCCTCTTCTATCATCCCTTCCTCTTCCATCACCCCTTCCTTCTCCATTGTCCCTTTCTTTTTTCATCATCTTTTCTTTCTCCACCATTCCTTCCTTCTACACAATCCCCTTCCCTCTCCATCACCCCTTCCCTCTCACACATCCCTTCCTTTCCCCCCCTTGCCTTCCCTTCCCTTCCCTTCCCTCTCCCCCCAGCCCGGTTCCAGCAGGGAGGACATTGATGCCAAGCGCGTGTAGGAGCGTGCTGAGGACATGGGAACAGCATCAGAGAGACAGCGCCAGGGATGCGAGGAACACAGCGAGAGTTTTAAAAGCCTGCCCCCTGTTTGGCTGCAAGGAGTTAATACTGTGATCTGTTGCGTGAGTTCTGATGAGAAGCTAGTTGACATGCAGTGCTGGAATAATGAAACGTAATACACATTAATAGGACCTCCCTCTGTGTGATTGCTTCTGCTCCACTAGCCCCATTGAAGATTTCACTTTTCTTTTAACAGTCAGAATAACAGAATGTGACATTAAGTCTTTTACATGCAGCAATTTATTTTAAAATATTGGGGCACTCAAAACAGTATCCAGAATGTTAAATAAGATATGCATGAGATGGAAATCAGAGCAGCACTGCAGTGAGGAGACAAGAGTCAGACAGAGCCTTTCGCAGGCAAAAGCAAACCCACTTTTCTTCTTAATTGCTGTTTAAGGCACAAAGAAGTAGCCAACTTGGAGACTCATCTTAGAGCATTTCGGGCCGGTGAGGTGCCATCGGGAGCCCTGGGTGCTTGGAGCCTGCGCTTTGGCCGTGCTCCCTCCTGGGAATGCAGACAACCGTGGGGTGGAGCACGGCCCGGCTGACACCGGAGAGGAGCTCGAAGCCTTTGGGACCTGCAGGGTTTCTGCAGAATTTCCTCACGATGGGTCTCACGGAGCCATCTCCCAGCCCATCACAGGCGCGGCAGGGCTCAGACAAGCAGGAGGGAAGTGTGCCCCCGTGGCTGCTTCATCCCAGCTTTATCCCAGCCTCGCCAGCCACCTTTAAGGATCCTCTCATTAAGGATTCAGCCCCAGATTCGACCTGGGTGCTCCTGCAGCCCATTTTGTTGACACATGGCAGCTGCTGGAGCAGATCCTGATGGCAGATGCTCCCCAGCATCTCTGCCAGCACCACTGGCTCCCGATGAGGGTGCTCAGCCTGTGGGAATGTGGAGCCTGCAGGGCCTGGTGCATCCTTTAGAGGATACAAACTTCCAAAGCCTTGTTGGCTTCTGAGTTTTTCTGCCACATTTTCAGGTTGTTCTCTGTGACTTCTAGACATCACAAAAAATGCTCACTCACCCTTTCCCCCAGCAGCTGAGACCAAGGCGGTCAGGCCATGGTGAGGCTGCAGGACACTCTGTGCCCTTCCCCTCCCTCCCAGCAGGACTGGGGTGGTGCTTTCTTCAAGCTGCTCATACACAGAGAAACCACTTGGGGAGGACCCATGACCTGGACTGAAGCTTTGCACATCCCCCAGAATCCCCATAGGATGCCCATTGGAACTCCCTTCTTGCAGGGATTGCAGGGGAAACCTCATGCCCTGCTACGCCAGGCATCCAGTTTGCCTAATGCAGCTCCAGAAGAGCGGCTGTGCCCCGAGAGCAGCCAGCAATCTGCCTGTCACTGTCTGGCACTGCCCCGCTGGCTGCACGGCAGGTCCCCTGCACCACGCCATCTGCCCCGCTGCGCTGGGTGATGGTGGCTCGTTGGCTCCTCTGCCAGTGCTAAAACATAGGGAAAACTGGTGGCTAATTCTTTTTTTTCTCTCACAGGGAGAGATGGAAATGATTGCTGCCTCCACAGACCTGGCCCCCACTCCTGTGCGTGCTGAGGTCTCCGTTCTGCCGGGCTGGAATTTCCCCAGAAATCTTTTCCTGCCAAAACCCTCACGTCCTGCATTCGTCCTCACTGGGGCTGAGCCATGCTTCAAAAGGCAGGGCACTTTTCCAGGGAGGGGACTCGTGCTCTGCAGCAGTCCCTGCGAGAGCCGGGTCCCTGCTGTGCTCTGGCAGAGCCTCCTGAGTGCCTTGGGTTGGTGTCATTGCGTGTCCCTACCATGCTGTGCCCGTGGTTGTGCTCTGGGGACACGGTGACACTGCTCATCCTGCTGGGTGCCGGCAATGGGCCCGGCGCTGCCACAGGTGCCCCAAGCAATAGCAGAGAGGCGATGTCAGGGTGACAGCCACTGTTCTCGGGGCACAGTGTGGCTCCAAGCAGGACACCCAGCAAGCGGAGGAACAGGGTGGGAGGCCAGTGGCCGTGGTGAGCTCTGGGTGCTGCAGGTGCTCCCTTGGGGTGGCCGTGGGGGTGACTGGGGGCAGACCCCTGTTTGGCTCCGAATCCCACAGGTTCTTATGCCAGGTGACACCTCCCTGCTCCCACACACCATGAGCCGTCGCCATGTGCCCTCAGGGGGCTCAAAGCTCTGCCTGGGACGTGGGTAGTCCCCTTGGGCAGTGCTGTGCCCTGTATGCAGCAGGACTATCCCCACTCTACAGCCCTTTGCTGCAGATGTTGAGGGGCGCAGTGGGGCACTGGGACAAGGGCCTCCTCTCCATCAACCAGCCATGGTGCCTGGGGACAGTCACACCCCAGGCACATCAGGTTTCAGCAGTTGATTCCACACTTTGCTGCTCACATCCTGTAGGACAGGCTTTGCACCAGTGCGTACCACAAGCCTTGCTTCCACCCCTGCAGCCTCTTCTGGAGGCCTGGAGGAAGCCCGAGCCGCCACTGCGGCAGGGGCCTGGGAACTGCTCAGTGTCCTTCCTGCCTCCCTGTCCTTATGCCAGCTTCACTTCAGTTTTATTCTAATTTAGGGAACTGATGCAAAAGGCTGTCCTGGCAGTTCAACTTGGCTCGGACTGGGGTTATTTTGGTTTAGCTTCAGTCATCTGAGGACAGGTCACGCTCCGTCCAAGCCTCTCTCTGCATGGCCAGGGTGCACAGGGGGTCACAGCCATCTGCAGAGCAGATTTAAGGAAAGCTCTCTGCCCGAGTCCTGCAGAACTGGGGCACTCATAGTCCCCAGAGTGCAGCCCAGGGTCACTGCACAGGGCTCCAGCTGTGGTTTCAGAATACACTCGGCCTTGCAAGGCCACCACGCTCCCCTGAGAATGCTCTGGAGCCTGTCCCCAATCTGGGAACAGGCTGGCACCAGCACGTCTGTTCCCACTGCCACCCACTCGTCCCTTGGGACATCATCAGCCCTGGGTCAAATAAGGGAGTGCTGGAGTGGGATAAAGCCTGCAACACCTAGGGGCTTGGCACAGAGGTGGCAATGGTCCCCTCTGGCATGGAGCTGCCCAGAAGTGTTTGCATGGTAGATTCTATGTGCCCAGGTGTTGCTAGATTGGAAGGCCAGGGAAAGCAAAACACAAGCCCCTGTGCTGTCCATGGAATTCCCTTAGGCTCCAAATGCTGAGTCTGATCTGTCAGCTGGGCGGGGTCCCCAGCACGCTGCATCTCCATATCCATGTTGAGTCTCCGTGACATGGTGGAAACGTGGTGGAAACACCGGTCCTCTTCTAGGGGAGCAGCTGAGACATGACCGAGGCTGCCCAAATCCAGTGTAGTAGTGGGAACGTGCTGCTCTGCTGCCAAGTGTGATGTGCTGCTGCTGGGAGACTGGGTGGCTGCAGGGGAATCAGCGCTCAAGCCCAAGAAACATGCTTTTCTCTTAGATTTGAGCATGAAGGATCTTCCTTCACACACTGTCATGTTGTCACATTGGAGCCGGCAGCCATGCTGAGCCCTGGTTTCTATTTAAGCAGAGCCACAATTCCCTACTGCTTCTGGGACATCAGGCACGTGCATGCTGCAGAAAGGGAAAAGAGCACTGGGGCTTGGCACCCACAGCTGCCATTTGGTGCAGGGAGACACCCGAGGAGGTGCAGCAGCAGCAGAAGTTTGATGGCTCAGGGAAGGAGCAACAGCAGTGCCATCATGCATGGTTCTGGAATGAAGCTACAAAGCCTCCAGGAGCTGCACACATTGTGGTCTCCTGCAGAGCAGAACTGCACCCATGCCTGCCGGCAGGAGCTGATGCTGAATGGGGTCGGCCCGTGGGAAGGGCTGCAGCTGCTTCGCAGGCAGAGATGTCCCAGCAGATGCAGCTGGCGCACAAGCAGCAGCCCAAAGAGAAGCCCCAGCCCAGATCAGGGTGTTTTGCTGAGACAGGTGATGGCAGGGCTCCATCCCTCCATGCATGCACTCCTCCTAGCCAGCCCTGCTTGGCCATGCACCACAAAATGCAATTTTGGAATGCCATCAAGCACTGTGCAGCCATTGCAACTCAGCAGGGATGGCTCGCACCAAGGGATTAGGCCAAATCGGTGCTGTGCCACTCCACCTGCCCACCAGCTTCGCCTGGATTTGGCCATCAGCCTGGGCTGGGAGGGATTCCTCCCTTCTGTGCAGGAACGTGTTGCCCCAGGACACAGGTGGCAAGCATCGCACTGCACGCGTGTGTGTGTCCTGACTGCTCTAAATGCTTGCTCTATGCGGTCATTAGATGATATTTATGGTCCTTATTAAGCCAAAAAAAAAAAAAAAATCTGATCCTTGCAGGGAGAGCTCGAACCCGCTCGGATATGCAGACAGCAGGCGCCATCCGCGCACGGAGCCCCGACGCCCGCAGCGGCCCCGCGAGGGCCGAGCCCTGCGCCTGCAGCATCCGCACGGGCTGGGGCTGTTCCTGGCAGCGCGGCGGG
>VXAV01009383.1:11358-37716 GCA_013399715.1 Alectura lathami | reverse complement strand
GCCCGGTGCCGGCCGTGCGGCCCCGGCACCGCGGTGGAGCCGGGAGCGGAGCTGCCCGCGTGTGCGGGAGACCTCCCTGCGCGGCTGCGGCTTTGTAGCCGTGGATTTGTAGCCTGGCTGCTTCCGAGCTCAGCATGGAATATACTCTACAATTTTTAATTTGCCAAAAAAGCCCTCTTTTTAGTTTACAGGGACAGAAGGGGGACTTTTATGTGCAATCTGTACAGCTCTCCAGAAAGCACTTACATTTATGATGTTCATGAAATTTATAGCCAGTTGGCAGTGCTGCTCTCTCCTCTCCTCTCCACCAGCCACCCTGGCAGGATGGCAGACTATAATAAGCAAGCCACACATTCAAGTGGCATAAAAGGCATTTCTACAAGTTAGCCTCCTGCCCAGTCTTATAAACTCTTAACAAGTCTCTAACAAGTAGGCAGGATCTCTTTATACCCAGGGAGAAAAACCCCTTTCAGAAATGGCCTTTTCACAAAGCCCACACCTTTCTTCTAATTAAGGTTAAATAGCTCCATGTTTTCTGGCCAATTTCATTCTTTCCCCTTATTCCCCTCTTAACAAGGCAGCCTTTAAAAAGACATCACTAATTGGTGTCTGCTTCTCACATACCATGCGTGCTTTGATAGTCAGTTAGAAAGCCTTCCCCATCGATCAAACTTCCCCTGAAAGGCTGCTAATGTGCTCCATGTGTCTGCCGCAGGACAAAGCCAAGCGGCGGGTCCCCAGCTCCCTGCTCCTCCTGTTCCCACCCCGGTGCCGGGGGTCCTGGGTCGGGTCTGCCCCGGCACCCCCCAGCCCGGCCGCCCTGGGAATAGCCCGGCCCCGGCGCTGAGAGCTGCGCGACGACGTGTGTGGCAATTCGGAAATTAATGGGGAGTGGTTAAATGTTACGGGCAGGATCTAAAACAGAGCGGGTGAGAGAGCAATTGGCATGCTGATGAGGCTGGAGCACGGCCAGCCGGCGTGCCTGCGGATCCCGGTCCCCCCAGCGCTTTCTGGGCTGTGAAGTGAAGTCTTCCTGGGGAGGGAGACGCTGCTCTTCATCCCTCGGCTGGGCTTGGCAGGGGGCAGCAGTGCTCATGGGCTGATTGACCCCCGCAGGCTGCATCCACCCGGTGCCATCCTCAGCCTGCAAAGCGGCAGGAGCGGGTCGGGAGAGCACTGCGAGCCCTGCCCTGCCCTGCCCGCTCCTCCAGCCCCGCCGCTGCTCCTGCCACCCTGCTCTTCTCCTCCATCCGACATCCCGAGGAGGATGTTCTGCTGTGGAGTCATGGAATGGCTTGGGTTGGAAGGGACCCCAAGGCCTCCCCCAGCCCCAACCCCTGCCGGGGGCTGGCTGCCACCCCCCAGATCAGGCTGCCCAGGGCCCATCCAGCCTGGCCTGGAGCACCCCCAGGGATGGGGCACCCACAGCTGCTCTGGGCAGCCTGTGCCAGGGCCTCACTGCCTCTGGGTACAGAATTTCCTCCTCACATCTGTCCCAAATCTCCCCTTTTAGTTTAAAATCATTCCTGCTTGTCCTATTACTACACTCCCTGATGCAAAGTCCCTCCCCATCTTTCCTGTTGGCCCCTTTAGGCACTGGAAGCCCACAGTGAGGTCTCCCAGAGCCTTCTCTTCTCCAGACTGAACACCCCCATCTCCCTCAGCCTGTCCCCACAGCAGAGGTGATGCAGCCCCTGAGCATCCCCGTGGCCTCCTCTGGACCCACTCCAGCAGCTCCATGCCCCTGGTCCAGTGTGGCTGTCACCAGACTGACGGGAATGGCAGCACTGTGCAGGGCACAGAAGCCCTCAGCAGCGACCCAGTGAGGAGCAGGCAGGGGAGACCTGCCTGGAGGAGGCTGCGTGCGCAGGATCACACCAGGGCTTTGCCACGCTGCTGTTCTGACTGCCAGCGCCTCTGTTCCCCCTAATAAATGCAGAGTTGTTTAGGAAAACCTTCCCCAGCTGCAGCTCAGTGCAGGTTGCCAGAGCTCCCCTAGGGTGAAAGCGTCACCGGGTAGGTCTGGAGGTCCCTGGTGGGGCTGTTAAGATCAGCTTTGTCTTCCAGCCTGGCCCCAGGGGCTTTTCCTGGCGCAGGAGCCAAGGATTCTCAGGGGAGGCTTCTGCAGGTGGCAGCCAAAAGCAGGCATCTCGCTGGCATCGCCATGAGACAGGCACAGGCTTGGCACGAGGCACACAGCATAGCACCAACCCGTGGCCGTGCCACAGTGACGAGGTGACGGGGTGTCCCCAGAGGACGGGCACACACGCACAGGCACACTCACCATTTCTCGCTGGCAATTTGTGCTTCTGGAGCCAAGGAGGAGGGAGATGGTCGGCGGCCAGGCGCTGGCTCCCTCCCAGCGCTCAGTGGGGCTTGTCAACACCATAGGTTGTGCAGATGGAGGCTTGCCAGGAAACATTGTCCCCCAGCCTCCCAGGCAGGCTGCAGGTGTCTTCCTGCCTCCGTGGCCAGAAACATCGCTGGTGAGGCACTCGGAGCCATGCTGGGGTTTTGGAAAGCCTCCTGCACGCCTGTAGCCCTGTCATTCCTCCAAGCCCTCTGCAAGCTTGGCACATTGAGGGATTACCTTGGATTTCGTGGCTTCATCCCCATTTTTCTGCTGCAAGTCAGCCTGGGAGCATCTCCTGCAGCCCTTCTGTTGTGTGCCAGTGCCAGGGGCATCTCCTGGCAGGTGCTGCCAGGGCAGAGCACGTGGTGGCCCCGGCCAGCAGGTTGGTGGCACAGCTGCTGGTGGAAGCTCACTGGGATGGCCCTGCTGGCCCTGCTGGCAGCCCCTGGCAGTGGTTAACAGGTGTGAGCGGGTGTCTGCGAGCACACACTTCCCACCACACAGCCCTTTGCTCAGCTCCTGCTGCTTCCCTGGCTCCGCTCCGGCTGCTGAGCTCACAAATCTTCCCCTAATAGGGCACCTCATGTCGTCCCAGCATTCGCTGTCCCCACACAGCACAGAGCCACGTCTTGGAACAGCTCTGTCAGCTGGGGTCTCTGGTGACATGGAGTGGGGCTGGTGAGTTGCTGGCATGTTGCTCTGTCCCCCAAAAAGTGCAGCTCCCCAAAGCACAGCCTGTCGGACGAGCGCCATGTCAGCCCCTCAGGCTCTTTGCAGCACTGTCACTGCCTGCGCTGCAAAAGCAGGCACCATGGGGCGAGGACTGGGAAAAGTGGGGTGCAGGGTGCCCTGGTCACATGGTGCAGGGTGACCCTCAGCATGGGGACTGCGATGGGACGCTGGCCCAAGTAGGCAGGATGGCCCTGCCACCAGCCCCAGCCTGATGTCCTGCTCGCGGTGCAGCGCTGTGAAGAGCAGGAGCAGCGAGGTCCCATGTTCCCTGGGGACATGGGGCTTGGCTGAGCAGCACAACCGGCTGTTTCGGGGTGCCTGTCACCTTCACATCGACCAATAGCTCTTTCCAAGCCCGGTCCTGCTCATCAGGAAAACCAGCTGTAAGCTGTAAGGATGCTGCCATGACGTAATATCAGGTCTGGGGATGCATTTTCCCCCTAATTTCTCATGGTGCATCAGGCATTCATGGCCCACAACCTTCACCCCACCAACCCCAATTTCACAGCAGAGCCTGCCCAGAGAATCTCTGCGGGGCTCAGACCCCCAAGACAGGGCTACCTGAGCACTCACACACCTCATTACAGGGCTGCTGATTCTCCAGGACCAGCTGCGCTGCCCGAACACCTGTGCTGTAAAGCGGAAGGGCCACAACAGGGATGCACGGCACCAGCGCCCTGGGGACCAGAGCTGGCAGGGCTCAGGATCCGAGCTGTCCTCACACTGTAACGAGGTGCCTGGGGATGGGGAAGGACACAAATCATGCTGTGGCTCACCTGGGCACAGCCAGGACTGTGGATGCAGAGCAATTACGCTGCTGACAGCAGGGGTTTCAAAGGATAGCTGCAACCCGACCTCTCAGCGCAGGCACCTGGTGCAATTTGAGAAGCTCTGGGAGACCCAAGACATCCCCATGGGGCTGGTAGAGGTGACACAGGATCCACGGGAAACCCGCGTCCTTCTGCCATAACAGATGGCACCGGGTGTCCCCGGTGGCACTGGGTGTCGTCAGCGCCGTGCTAAGGGGCTCGCCTAAATACACAGGCACTGGAGATCTCCGTGCATGCAGCCGGCCCTGTGAACCTGCAGGCATGTTTTTCAGCTGCCCCTCCGTGCCTCAGTTTCCCCACCTGTGCTAGGGAACCGCAGGGCCTTGTCTGACCACCCCTGCAAGCAGCCTGTCCCTGCACTGGGGTAGCTCCTTGTCCCAGCAGTGCCCAGCCTTGGCCTGAATCACCCCTGGGTGCCCATTCCCTCCCAGCCTGCCCTGGGGACGTGCCTCCTTTCTAAATATAGCTCCTGTGGCTGCTGCTCCCAGCTGCTGGCTCTTGGTCTGTCTTTCACAGTGCGATTGAAGAGCTCTTCAGTACCTGGGATTTCATCCCCAGAAGGCACTCAGGTGCTGCAATCAGAGCACTTCTGATCAGCAGCACGGGCTGGCCTCCTCCTGTCCCTGGTCACCCGCGGGGCTCCCAAGGGGCTCCCTGTCGTGCCCATGTTTCCCCTCTTCCTTGGTCACACAAACACTGCACAGCAGCTCTGCCTGCTTTGGGGGTGCTCTGGCAAGTGGCACCACACTCCCCATTCCCCATTGCCCACACGATGCAGATGGGGAAACTGAGGCAGGGGAAAAACAAAGGGCAGGCAGCAAGCTCACTGCAAGCTGGGAAGAGCTCCTGGTGCCCCAGCTCCTTTGCAGGAGGGACAAGCAGCTCTCACGCAGGGGGCAGGAGGGGCTCACCCCGCTCAAGCCTCACGTGGCAGCACTCAGAGCATCCCTCAGGTAGCAGCAGTACCCCAGCCAGTGCTGCTGGGGCCAGGACTGGGCACACAGCACGGCCAAATGGGGAATAAAAGCACATGTCATCATCGACACAAGACATTTGCTGGTGGACACCAGGCAGGTCCCTGTGCCACCTCTGCTGCCCAGGTCTGGTGCAGCTCCGCGCATGCCCTGAACATGAACCCTGCTAGAGATGCTCTGTGCTTTGTGGTGCGGCTGTAGCGGTGCCACACACCCAACCAAGGTCTTGAATTCTCCGAGGAGAGGTGGGGGCTTGTCTCGGTGGTGGCACAGCAGAAACCTGCTCTCCACATTCTGAGATGCACCAAGGTCAGGGAGATGGGCAGGAGGCACACTGGGACAGGAGCCATTCACCTCCCACCCAACACGCTGTGGGTCTGAAGAGCAGTGGGGTTCCCAGGAGTATGGGTGCTGGAGAGATGTGGGGGTTGGACAGGGTCACCCTGGGGCTGCAACAGGGACAGGGACAGTGACCAGGAGCTCCTGGGGCCAGGGAAGGGCCAGCTCAAGCAGGGAGAGCCAGGATTTCCCTACCAGCCATCGTAATGCTGATTCCCCGAAAAGCAGGGGAACAATTAATCAAACAAGCACTGCAGGCGTGTAGCAGATAACAAGGAAATGACTAACAACCAGCCCAGGATTGTCAGGAGCAAAGTGTGTCACACGACCTAATTTTTCTGTACAAGGGAGCAGCAGGCACGGGGGACGCTGGGCTCCAGTGGCTCCTTCTCCTTCGGCTGAGGAGAGGCCAATTCCCTTCTGCACAGCCACAGGGGAGTGAGTGCCTCCCCGGGGCTGCTGATCTGCAGCAGGGCTTCTGTGCCAGCAGTAGACGCTCCCCAAACAGCATTACTCTCTGCCTGAACACCTTCATCTCTAAGCTGTGGGTGCACGAGGCAGAAAGGTGCACAACCCTACCCTGCCACAGTGCTGTGAGAGCTGGGGTTTCACCCTTTCCATGGAGAACATGAAGCCATTCTAGGGGATCAAGCAGGTGTTTTCACTCCAACATTGCACCAACGAGCGAAACTTTGAATTCACAGAGGAGGACCAGACTCACAGCGAGCATTGCCTGTCAGCTGGAGGAAGTCATTGCACCTGGCTCCCGGAGGGGGGGACCGGGATGGGGATGGGGTTGTGCCGCCTCGGGTTGCAGCAGCATCACACAGGGTGAGGCTGCTGGCACTCAGGAGGAGAACACCCAGCCCTTGACGGGTGGCTGGGGATGCGCCACCTCCAGAGGGGACATGGGATGTCGTGCTGCCGTCACACAGGGGGCAAAGGAGGGGTGTGGGGTGGGGGAGCAGGCATATCTGTGGATAGAGAGATTGATTTGGGGAGAGCTTGCACGGACTTTCAGCAGTGAAACTGGGCTGGATGATGCTGGAGGATGTGGGGTGGCGATGGGGAGGCAGTGGGAAGCCAGGGTGTAGAGACAGAGCAAAATCCTCTGCCCCTGGGAGGGGGGGATGCTCCCTTCAGACCCGCGGGGTGACCTTGGCAATGCCCCTGGGCCACGGTGATGCAGCTGTGGTCACAGGGCTGGTCACAACCTCGCACTCACAGGGGACACGTAACGATTAGAGGAGCACGTCTGTGCGGTGTCACACTGCTAGCGAGCATTGTCCCCACCAATGTGGCATTCTGCACAGAGAACAGAGGAGCAGGAGCTGATAGGCATCCCTGAACTGGCACAATGCCTCTGCCTGGGCCCTTCAGCAGGGGACCTGGGGGACTCAAGCAGGGATGCTGGGCACAGCTGCGGGCCCAGTGCCCTGGGGGCATCCCCAGGCTCCGCAGACATCCCTTCTCCTAGCACTTTGCCGCCGTCACTGGTGGTGGCGGGGTGATTTTGGAGCAGGGATATTCCTGGCATCTCACCCAGCCCAAGATGAGCATCCAGTACCCAACTGGAGCAGGATATGGGCAAAACTGGGGCATTATCAGGGTCACCCCACAAGTGTGAAGGAAGCGACCCTCACTTCCAGGAGCAGAGGATTTCACTCTGTCAGCACATTTCAAGCTCTTTCAGGATAGGCCAGAAATTATGGCAGAGCAGTTCCTGTGAGGAGACACCTACCAGCCAGGAAAGGAGCTGTGTGCCCTGCTTGCAGCCCCAAAGAAATAGGGACAAATGAAGGAGCAGCTGTTTGCAGCAGGTTTTAAAGAGAAGTTTGCAGTGGGGTAGGCAGCGGTGTTATTTATGCTGGCCCTAGATCAGCCGTGCAATGGGGGTGTCATGCAGAAGGCGACTGTCTTGAAGGATGCCTGTGGTGCTGTAATTACCTGCTGAAGGCACGGAGATGGCAGCCAGCCTCTTCTGAGAGCTGCCAGAGCAAGGAGTGCTTGCCTGGGGTAACTCAGTCCCTGGAGCCCTGCAGCCCTTGTGCAGTCCTGCCCCGGGAGACGCCATCCTCACCCCATCCTGGGGGACCAGCATGAGAAGAACGCGGCCATGGAGAACCAACGCAGCCAACAAGAGAGGACAGGCCTTGCTGCTGGAATCAGCAGCCACCTGCGCTACAATACGCGTATGGTTTGTGTCTGGGAGACTTTGCAGACCAGCTGCAGCCTTCAGCAGGATGGAGAGGCCATTGGCCCTAATGATGGGAACTGCAGGAGCATGAAACATAGAAATACAGAATAGTTTGAGTTGGAAGGGACCTCAAAGCCCCCCCAGCCCCAACCCCTGCCTGGGCTGGCTGCCGCCCCCCAGATCAGGCTCCCCAGGGCCCACCCAACCTGGCCTGGAGCACCCCCAGGGATGGGGCACCCACAGCTGCTCTGGGCAGCCTGTGCCAGGGCCTCACTGCCTCTGGGTAAGGAATTTCTTCCTCACATCTCACCTCAATCTCCCCTCTTTTGGCTTAAAACCATTCCCCCTTGTCTTGTCCCTGTCTGCCCATGTCACAAGTCGCTCTCCTCCTGTTTATCAGCTCCCTTCAGGCATGGGAAGCCCACAGTGAGGTCTCCCAGAGCCTTCTCTTCTCCCCGCTGAACACCCCCAGCTCCCTCAGCCTTTCTCCACAGCAGAGGTGCTGCAGCCTCTGAGCATGCCCGTGGCCCCCCCAGCCCCACTTCAGCAGCTCCATGCCTCTTTCCTGACCTGGGTTCAGACCCAGGCAGCACCAGCTCTCCGCAGGACGAGCTCCCACCCAGGTGAGGTCAGCACCCAAGGACAGGGGGGCAGCCCATGCTGCCCCACATGCCCATGTCCTGGGCCAGCTCCTCCCCTTCTCATCTGTGCCTGAGTTCAGCAGGAGGCCAAGACCCAGGTGGTCACCTGGGGGAGAGGGAAATGGCCAGGGCTGGTGAAGGAGGCGATCGTGGTGGAGCGAACACCCTGAAGATGCTCACTGGCCTCGGCTCATTTGTTGCATCGCATGTGTGCGTGCATAAAGCAATGTCAGTGCCAGCAGGCGTTTACAGCTGGAAGTGGTGCTTACAGCACTGGTGACGGGAATGCTGCCGCCAATGCTAACACTGGCAGGGCCGGGGGGAGATCCCAGCTCCTAGCAGACCTGGGGGGCACTGGACTGCTGCTGCCCTGCTCAGACCCCGCAGCTATTGGCTTCTGGAGCGCTGGAGCTGGGCTGGTGACTCCTGAACCCCCCCGTGGCCGTGAGCACGCACCCACCGGTGTGGCAAAGGCAGCCCTGGTGGGGCACCAGTTGTCTTCCTGGAGCCAAACCTGCTCCGCTCCTCCTGCCACGGGCGATGGCCTCCTGCTGCCTCCCCGTGCTGTTCCCCAGGATTCTCGCCGCCACCTCGGAGCGACCGCGCTCTTCAGTTTCATCCGAGGCTCGCACCAGGGCTGCTTCTCTGCATGTGTGGTCCCTTGGACTGCGGAGCGCTCATAAATAAATAAGGGGAAAAGTTCTTAATCTTCATTCGAAAGCTCCTGGTATCACAATGCTGCTGCACAAAAGCCATCTTATTAGCCCCAAGTGCAAAATGCTGCCTTTTCTTGCAGAAGCTCATTAATTGCAGGTCACCATTCAACAAGAAAGATGAGGCACTTGAGTTCTTCAGGCTCTCATTAGCCACAGAGCTGAACAGTATGTGTGAAATTAACAGTCACCTGAGTACCTCTATAATTTCATAATTATTAGGCCTAATGGGTTAGTCTCTGCCAAATGGCTTTAACTCTTCCCTTGCCAAAGCGGGGAATCGCACGAGGTGCCAAGGTTGGCGCATTTCACGAGTTTTACAACCGCTTAACAGCTTTCTTGTGGAAATAATAATAAGGAGGGGAAGTTTCCAGGATCATGTACTGTTTGCATTTTTTAACATATGTTTAGCTTTTAATTATTCATATACAGTGCGCCAAGGAAGCAGATAGCCCGTATCCCGGAGAGTGGGTGAAAGAGCTTTCTCTGCAAAGGGATTTTAATTGGTTTTAAAATGTGTTCTGCGCGTGTGTTTGTATTCGCGCGTGTGTGTGAGAGCTGAGCCTTTGGTTTCTCCTCTCCTTGATGATTACGTTACATTATTTCCCGTCTCTTACATTTCTATTTATCTTAGGCTTAAAAAAGCAGAATCAGAGCTGAGATTCTGTCTCTGCTTTTGAACTCAAAGATCTTGGAATTGACACTGCCTTTTCGTGGGGATTTTCTCCTACTTGAGACCAGCTTAGAGAAGAAGCCTGCTCTCACCTCTGTGTCACTAGTTGTTTCTCTTGCCTTCCAGCTGGCAGCTGGAGTGGAGGCACCTCGTGCCAGGTGGGAGAAGCATGGCACAGTCCCCCCGGCTCGGGGCTCTGTCCCCTCGGCCATCACCCCATGGGGGCAGCCCCAGCCTTCCCCAGTGCTGTAGGATTCAGTGCTCATGGATCAAGCGGTTCCCAAACATCCCTGCACCCACCCCAGGATGGGTCATTGGGGTGCACCGTGGGCTCCTCCAGCACCCGGAACACAATTCCCTTTCCCATTCCCATTGTTTTCAGCCTTGGAGGGGACCCTTAGCAGTGATGTAGGCACAGGTACGTGAGACAAGGAGAGCAAGGGACCATGGAGATGTTGAAAATTCTCCTTAGCCCCCTTTTCAGTGTAAGATGACTCAGCTCTAGGGACAGCGTCATGCTGGCTCCCACTTGCATTCTGTACTGTGTGGCCAGCACTGAGGGCAGGAACATTTCTGCTGGAAGGGACCCACCCAGCTGAGCTCAGGCAGTGGCCTCAGCTGGAAACCCCCAGACCTCAGGTTGCTGAGGGGCTGTGTACGCGAGCGTGGCAGCAGGAGCTGGCTGTGACATGTGAGGAGCGGTGGCCCTGTGTGTGTCCACCTCCCCATTCTGCACCAGCCCATGTGACACAGTACGAGGAGGGGAGGACAGCCGCTGCCCTGCCCGCACAGGGGGTGCTGCAGCACTGAGCTCCACCCGGCCTCAGCCCACAGCCGAGCAGGGATTCCCACAGGCAGGGCTGGTCTGGAGGAACGGTGGACGCCAGCCCCGGGCCTTGAGTGACGCCTGCACCGGGCGCTGCGTTCCCGGAGCTGGAGATCAAGGCTGGGAGGAGGGAGGGTCCTTCTCCGCTCAGGTGCTGCAGAAACGTCTCCTGCGATGATATTTCACCTTACCTCTCCTTGCCACATCTGTCAACTTCTGCTAATTACCGAGTTTGCTATCACCCTCCACACTGATGTGAAGGGTAGGAAAAAGAGAAAAAGGAGGTTAAGGGATTCTACAATTATAAATGATGTCTGGCAGGCTAAGGTACCATATAATGCATTATAAGCACTTAAAAAGCTAACCCATTCTGTCTTCTTTCTTTGGCATAAATAATGGCTGTTTTATGAATAAATCATGCAGCCAAGGTCTCTGAAAATAGCAGGAACCTGGAGCAGAATGTCTCCATCCTCATTTTTGCTAGGACAGCAGAGAAGTCAGCAATCTACTCCATCACCGCTGATAAACCGGGGCAAGCGCAACTCCCAGTAATGAACCAGGCAGATAAAGTTTCGGGAGGGTGAGCGGGGCAGGGGGATTTTTCTGCCAAAGCGCCGATCGCGCCCGGGCTCCAAATGAAGCATAATGGACTCTTAGGAGATAAGCATTTTTTCTTGCCCCATGAATAAAGCAAGACCTCATAACTCATAGACAGGCAAAGCTGCCAGCAACTTAAAAGTGCTTCCTTCTGCTTCTGGTTTGTGTTTCCTTTTAATGAAGCTCCTTGGAGCCGGGGTGGGGGAGCTTAGAAGTGGGGCTGGAAGCGAGCCCTGCCTTTGCGTGTGTGCAGTCCGGCGCAGCGGGCGGCGGCAGCCACCCAGCCCTCGGCACAAAGGGCTCGCAGCTGCGCGGCCGGGGGGGCCGGCGGCCTCTGGGGTGGGCGTCTGTGTGGGGGGGTCTGCACCGCCCCACAGCCTGCTCGGCCTTGCTGTAGAGGCTGCGCTCTCTGGGGGTGGGCATGCAGGTGTTTCCCCCCTGCAAAGCCTCCCAGGGACAGCCCTGGCTCCGTGGGCAGGGTGGTCCCAACCGGGGGGAGAAGCGGGGGGGAGCGTGGCGTGGTTCTAGGGGTGGACATGGGGCTGCAGCAGCAGCTCGGGGTGACGTGGTGCTGCAGCTCCAGGTGCAGAGAGCATGCAGCCTGTGGGCAGGAGGATGCCATCGTGGGTCCTGCCCTGTGCCTGCAGCAAGACAGCAGGGTGGGAGTGGGCACAGCCCCCGGGGTCCTGGATGAGGAGGGTGTCCCCCTCTCAGCTCACACCCAGCCCGGAGCAGCCCTTACTCTGCACGGCATAGGCAGTTTGGCTGCAGGCTGCACTGCCCCAGGACCAAGGGACATGTTTGCAACTGAGTCCTTTCTAGGCAGGGCAGCACAGCTGGCAGAAAAGAGCAGAACCCCCTGCACAAGGGGCTGGTGCTCGGCGCGGAGACAGATTTGCACGCACCTAGCAGCTGCCAGACCTGGGGCCAAGCAGCACAAAGCTGCCTGCTGGCAGGGACCTCTGCCTCATGCACCCGGCTGCCCCCCCCCCAGCACTGTCTGAGTGCCCACCTCCGGGTGCTGGTGGGTTTGGAGGGCGATGCCCTGACCCTGCAGAGGGAACATCACCTGCACTGCTCCCTACCCCCGCACAAGCAGCGCTCTGCAACGCTGCTTTAAAATCCATGCAGCGGCAGCAGCAGCGCAAGGGAGCCAGGAAGGCCACGAGCCCGCAGACTCACTGGCTATTAATCAGCCGGCCACAAGCCCCGGAGCCCTGCTCTCAGCTCTGTGGATTAAATTACGGCTTGGTGAGGAGCTGGAGGGCAGCAGCAGCTCTTCGGTGGGAGCTGGGGCCGTGCTCAGGGCAGCACCGTGCAACCTGCATGGGTAAAGCTGCCCTGGGAGGAGGACTGGGGGTGGGCGGAGGGGAAAAAAGGAGAAAAAGGCAGATAGGAAAACGGTCTTGCTGGGCTTTGAGCCGCCGCTGACCCCGCTGGCTCTCCCTGCAGATCTCCCCCTGCTTGCTCTCGCTGCAGGAAATTCAGGCTCCTTGGGGACGGCCCAGCGGGAGGCCTCTTGCTCCTCCCGGGTCCCCAGACCTCTGCCAGCAGCACGCAGCTTTCCATGCCCAGCAGGCACTGGGGAGGGTGCAGAGCACGGAAGAAGCCCCCGCCCCGCCTGCGCACGCAGCCCCCAGGCCCGGTGGCTGGGCTGCTTCCTTGGGCTTCGTTCAGCGCAAGCAGCTTGTGATGTTTCTCTTTCTCCCCAGGGTGGGCTGCTCATTTTTGCCCCATAAGACAATGCCCTCTTTCAAAAACAAAGAAATTATAAAGTACATATGAACATATGGCAACATATATTCTAGGCTGCCTATGTGGCCAATTTTCTGTATGTTACCATATGGTGCCGCGTATTTAGCAAAAATATAACTTGACTGTTTCTCTTTCCATATGGGGATTCTTTTGCCTTAATTAATAACATTGAGCAAAAACTCTTTCTAAGGTTTCCAAGATTTCTGCAAGGGAATATCTTATGACAGACACATGCTCCTGAAGGCTTTCCTCCCGTTCATCTGTAGCCTTCTGTCCTCATCTCTTCCATGTGCTCTGAGGGTGGCTGTGCCTCAGCTCCTGTCTCTGTCCCATGGGCACCACTGTCCCCTCCCCAGGGCTGCCAGCTCCAGTGACATCGCCACACGGTGCCTGTGTCCCCGGCTCGCCCAGGGGCCCTGAGGAGCTGAGCTAAGCAAGCACAGGGCTAGCGGGGAGGCCGCTGGTGCAGCATCCGTGGCCACGCAGGGACTGCTTGCTTCAAAGGAGCAGAAAGCAGCACGCTTCTGCAGCTCTCCAATTAAGCCTCTCAAGTGCCAGTTATCTCATAGAACAGCAAAATGTGTCAAAGTATCCTCTCAGGACAAGCCTGCAGCCAGCATTGGCAAGACGGAACCAGTCTTGGCCCCTGGGCACCCTCCTGCATCCCCGTGAATGAAGGCGAGTGCCCGCTGCCCATGGGGTTGCCTCCCACCAGCCCCAGCCCTGAGGATGCTTAGCTTTAACGCTCCCAGATTCCCTCCTCTGGAACCAAGGGTACAGTCCAGGCCACGTCTCTGTGTCTCTGCCTGGTGCCACTGAGCTTCAGGAGTACGCCAAGGTGAGCTGTGGTGGACAGCTTTGAGGGATTGGATGGAAAGGCAAGGCTCTTGTGGACTTTTTGCTTTGTGCAACTACTCAAAGGGTTCCTTGGCCAGTCGGGGAGATCCTGCGTGAGGTGCCAAGTCAGCTGGCGGATTAGCTCTAGATCTTTAGCCCAGAGCTTTCCTTGTCATGATTCTGGGCTCAAGTCCCACTCAAGTCTCTGCCCACCCCACTCCCATCTCCTTCATGGCCAGCTGAAGTCTATCCTATATCGTAGAATCAACCCAACCCATGGCTGGGTTGGAAGGGACGCCACAGCCCCCCCAGCCTCTGCCCCTGCCGGAGGCTGGCTGCCACCAGCAGCTTGCTTCATGGGAAGGGAGCTGAGGGGTGAGAATGTCCCTGGAGCAGGAGTGGGGCTGGGTGGGAGCCCAGTCGGTGCGGTGAGAGCTGTGCAAGGACCAAGCCTGCCAGCTCCTGGCCATGCTAGCGATGGGACATGGCCCTGGGAGCAGACTTCCAAGGAGGAACCTCATCCAGGAGGCTTGGCTCCAGCGCTGCCACTGCACTGTGGTAAGGCATGGAGCACATGGGGATTTCCATGGCCCTGGGAGAAAAGTGGAGGTTGGCCCAATATTTTAACAGGGGAAACAGGACGACGCGGGTAATTACAAGCCTGTCAGCCTGACATTGATCCCAGGCAAAATAATGGAAAGGCTGATATGGAATGCAATGAATAAAGAATCAGAAAGGGTGATATAATTAATGCCAATCAACGGGGATTTATGGAAAATAGATCCTGTCAAACCAACCTGATGTCTTTCTTCCTGGATTTTTTTTTTNTTGTTTTTTTTTTTTTTTTTTTTTTTTCTTTAAACCAGGATTACAAACTTCCCAGGTGAGGTAGTGGGGTTCACTGAGGACACAGATAACAGCACTAGGCACCTGGGCACGTTGCCATGTTCCATCACACAGCTGTGAAAATGCCCAGGAGAAGGGGCACCAGGCTGGGAGGCCACAGGCGGGTCTGCCAGCAGGGGGCTGCAGGTGGCCCTGCAGGGGACCGCAGTAGGGGCCAGCCACAGAGGACATCCTGCTGAGACATCACCTGCAGGGCTGCGAGGGACAAGGAGGACAAGTGTGGAGAGTGCTGGACACCAGGTGGCTGTGGAAGCGTGGAAAGGGACAATGCAAACACAAGTTCTGCTTCACCTGTTGGTGCCTTCTGGAGTTGCTTCTCCAGCCCCCACACCTTGCACTGGGCGGTGCAAATCTGGGCGGGGGCAGGTGCCTGCTCTTCATGGGGTGCAGCTTGGCTTCGTGTCTCTGGGGCAGCAGGGTGACACTGAGGAGCTGGTGCTGTGTCCCTGCCATGCTGGGCACCGCCGGTGTCCCCACCTCCTGTGTGTGAGGGGGAAGTGGTGCCTGGGGACAGCCTCGTCTCTCCCATCATATGGACCCCATGGGAGCCCCCAGATGCTTCCTGGTGTCACTCTTGGTCTAACCCTGGCTGCTCCAGCCTCGGTTCCGCCCCTTTTCCTGCACAATGCCAAGCTAACCCTGCTCCAGCAGCGAGACCCAGAAGGCTGTGGGAAGCACCTGGCTCCAGTGTCCCCTCAGATAACACCCTGGGTGCCCCCAGCCTTTACGCTCCATGTGACCATCAGGTCCCCCAGCAGGTGGACCCTGTCCTCCGCAAAGCCAAGGCAGTCAGATTCAGCATGGATTGTGTTCTCTGATGAGAATGTCCTCAGCAGTTGCAATCCCTGCTCCCCTTCCACCACTCTGTGCAGGACCTACAGAGAGCAGCCGGTGGGGCTGTGCCCAAAGGGAGCACCCCCGAGATGTCACTGCCCTGCCATGCTTAGGACCTTTCCTCTGAGAGAGTAAGGCCATCCATGGGCACGAACTGGGTGTCTTGAGCCTCCCCACCAGGGCTCCCATGCCCTGGATACATGGCTGTGACATGAGGACCTTGCTTGTGGGCTCGGTGCCGTGGTCCAGATGAGCTGACCTGATGCAGAGGGCTGCCCCACCCCTTGGTCTGCTGCGTGCTGCCCTCCCTGCACAGCCCTCAGAGAAGCCATCCAAAACCCTGCCCGAGGAAAACGCAGGAGGAGGACATGCAGATGGGCACAGGGGTCTCAGAGGGGACCTGTCCCCACAGCAGCAATATTCTGCTTTCTGGCTCTGAGAGCCCCTCGAAGTGCTTTCAGCTCCTCCAGCCTGCTTGGATGAGTGCTGGGAGGCTCTTGGGTGCCTGAGTGCTGCCTCTGGGGACAACTGAGGGGCTGAGAGCAGATACCCATCCCTGTCCCAAGACCCTACGTCACCGCCAAGCCAGGAGCTGCAGCCACTTCAGGGACTTTTTCTGGGGCATGATATAAATTCACCCACTAGAAAGGGAACCTCCAGCCCAGACAGCTCTTTAAAGGGGGATTTCCCTGCACCCATGAAACCTCTACCCTCATCCCATCCTGGCCACGTGTAAGTACCGAAGCCAGCAGCCCAGCCTTGTAATATTTAAAACAATTTTATTCATGAAAATATGCTGTACAATGCACTATACACAGTTCTTTACATTGCCACATACACAAACTCTAATAGCACAACCAAGAAAGTTACCATTGCCTACGATAGATGCGCGGTGAGAGATGACGCCTGTCAGAGACCCTCCCCCCAAGTCTGTACAGCTATAAATACGAGGGAAAGGACGGACCCAAGCCGCCATACGAAGCAAACCGGTGCCCCCCCGCCCGGGCTCTGGGCAGGGCTGGGCTCTCTGGGCTCGGTGGGCGCAGGGCCGGGAGCCGCGGGTGCTGCCCGCCCCATGGGGGTATCCCGTGGGGCAGGGATGGGGCTGGGGGAGCGGGGGCGAGGTGAGGTGCAGAGGTCGGCGCTGGGGGAGCCGCTTGCAGGGGTCACACACCCAGCCCCGCTCTCCCGTATGGCAGCTGCGGGGCGCTGGGAGCATCACCCCGTGCCACTCGCCCAGCTCCGGCCCGGTCCCGTCCCCTCCACCCAGAGCCCTCCCGGCTCCTGGCCGACCCTCCCCAGGGTGCTCCGGGGGGGGCTCAGCCCCTGCCCACCCTGCGCGCCGTCCCTCGCACCGCACGACGACTGTACACACGACGCTTACCAACACGACTCCACCGCACACACGACAACCCCACGGTCACGAACCACAAAGACAGCTTCGCAACGGGACCGGGACCGGCCCCGGGGGGGGCACGCCCGGGGGCACCGCGCCGTGGGGCAGGGGGAGGCGGACGGGGCCGGGGGCTCTTTTTGTCCACCTGGGGGCTTCGGAGGGACCCTGTGCACGGGCATCCCCGGCTGCGTGCCGGGTGCTGGTGAGCTGCTGGGTGGGCCTGCGATCCCCCTCGTTCCTCCCCGTGGGGCAGGACCCCCCCCCTTCTCTCCAGCGCTCTCCCCGCCTCCCCTCGCCAGCTCCTTCACAGCGCCGTGCAGAGCTGGGGGCCGGTATTACAGAGCCGTTTGCAATCGCAGTCGGTTTCCGATGACTTAAATACGCCTGAAACAAGAGGTGCTGTATAAAACGGATGATCCTGACCCAAAGAATAATCCTTTTTAAAAAAGCATTCAAGAAAGATTATATATAATAGAATATATTAAATTCTGTACATGATCAAATAATGTAAACATAATTAATTAACCTGTAAGAATGTCTTTAGAGACTACACCCGCTGTGTGCCTAGGGTGAAGGTGAGCGGCGGCACGCGGGGCTGCTCTGGCACGCTCTGCCCCAGGGCCCGGGGATAGCAGGGGATGCCCACCCACGGGTCCCCCGCCCAGCAGCCTGTGCCTCGGTGGGACCCAGCGCCAGCACCGCAGTGGGGAGGCGATGCTGGAGCGAGGAGGGAAGAGCTGGGCTGGGAACATGTGCTGGCTCCACAGCACGAGCCTTGCTGCATCCCAGGGGCACGGGGCGTGAGGAAGCCCGCGGTGCCCAGGAGGAAGGCAGGTCCCATGGGAAGGAGCAGCAGCTCCCACTGCCTCTCCTCCCACCTCCAGCCCCTCCAGCTCCTCCGGACCATGCACCTGCTGGCACGGGGCTCGGCGGGGCAGGGTGGCAGGGATCTGCGGACTTGGTCCTGCCCCATCTGAACCTGGTCCGGATGCCTGTGAGCACCAGGCTGGCACATTGGGGCTGACCCTCCTGCTGACATCCCCCCCCCCCGCGCCCTCCACCAGCAAGCCCCTGGGGATCTGAAACCAGTAACGACCCCCAGGAGCTCCTGTCCCTGCTGGGAGCCCCACGGCACCTCCCTGAGCTCTGCCCGCGGGGCCAGCATTGTGGGTCATGCTGGCCTGGGAACCTGGGCATCCTGCTCGCACCCACGGATATGGCCCCGGGGTGACCCACACCTCAGCCCCCCAGCTCCTGCCATTGGCCCCTGCATTGGCACTGCGGCCGATGTTGGACTTGTGATGGGCACTGCCCTGCGCTGAGTGCGCGCTGCTCACAGCCCTCTCCTCCTCTCCCCAGTCTCAACCCTTCAAATGCAATAACTCAATGGCAAAAGAGTGCATGAAATCAAATAAATATGCCCCCCTCCCCGACCCTGTGACCACCCCTGGCCTGTGCTGGCACAGGGGACCCAGCTAGCAGCACATCCTCCGGCACGGCCACCCCGGCACAGCCCACGCTGGGCAGACAGGGCTGGGCACCGCGCACGGAGGCTGCCACGCCAGCTGACCCACAGCCCTGCAGCATGAGTGCGGCACTGCAGAGTGACTGTGGCCCTACAACGTGACCGTGGCACTGCAGTGTGACCACAGCTTTGCAGCATGATTGTGACACTGCAGCATGACCATCGCACTGCAGCGTGACCGTGGCCCTGCAGCGTGTCCGTGGCATTGCAATGTGCCCACTGGCGTGCACAGTGCTGTGTGCTGCTGCAGCGAGCTCACCCTTCCCTCCACCACCAACCCTTCCTGCTCTGCCCCTGCACTAAGCAGCGGGCCCCTCCCTGGGCATGTGGGCAGAGCTCAGGTCCCTGTAAGGATTTCAGGGGTGACAAACCCCCTCAGACCGGGGAAGGCTCCCTTCTCCTGACACTGCTGCTGCTTGGAGGACTCATTTCCTCGGGTGTCTCCCAGAAAAGGGTCCCCTTCCAGAAAGTGACACACACAGGGCAGGTCCCTCACCACCGGCCACCTCCGCTCCTCCTCCCAGCCCGAGGACCGCCAGCACAAGGACAGGCCAAGCTGGCACCAGTGCTGGGACCCCCTGGAGAGGGTTTCCCTTCCCTTCCCGCTGCCCTGGGGCCACCCAGCTCTGCCACCTCCCGCCTGCCCCGTGTCCCCAGCGCTGGGTGCCTGGCCGGGGCCGGCACCTGCCCCATCTCAATTTGTGACCCTAGGGTTTGTGTTTCCTCGCGAGTTTGACCCGATGGCTCTGGCCCATCTTAACAAATAAAGGCAGAAGAGAAAGGAAAAAAAAATAAAGTTTGTCTCAGCGTTCCCCTCGCGACGTCTCGGTGGCGGGCGCCCAGGTGGGCGTCACCCGGGCACCCAGCTCTGGTTCGTGGGCTGCGGGCCCCCGGGCAGCGCGGGCACATTGAGCGCGTTCTGCGGTGGAAGCGCCGAGTCGAAGTTGAAGTCCATCTCGTCGCTGTCCATGAAGTCGTTCAGGATGATGGACTCCACGTCGCACTCCAGGCTCCCATTGAACATGTCCAGGTCCAGGTCCGCCGGGAACCTGTCCTGACCCAACACCGGGGGGTGGACGGCCCCCGGGTAGGGGCCCTGCAGCGAATCCAGCAAGCTCATGTGCGCCCCTTGGGGCGCGGCGTAGGGATGCGGGTGCCCGTGGTGCGGCATGGCCGTCGCGCCGCACGCGTCACCGGGCAGGCTCATAAGGCTGACGGGGTTGGCTAAGGCACTGGCGTTGAGCGCGGGGTGGTGGCCGGCTGGCGGCGGGTGGTACAGAGCGCTGCCCTTCAGCAGCGGGGCCGGGTGGGCCGGGTAGGCCAGGCCCTGCTCCCCGCACAGCANACGGCGGGGCCGGCCTGCGGCGGGGGCAGGTCCCCAGGCACCATGCTCTCCTTGTGCGCGTAGGAGATGGAGGAGAGCAGGTCCTGCAGCGAGGCGTTCCTGTAGGGGCCGGCGGGCGAGAAGGTGGCCTGCTTGTTCTCCTGGATGGTCTGCATGGGCAGGCGCCGCATCAGGCCCAGGGCCGGCTGGCTGTAGATGGTCCCGCAGTACGTGTTGGCGGCGGGCCCCATGCTGGAGCACTTGGAGTTGAAGGAGAAGCTGGAGCTGCGCTGCCGCAGGGGCAGCTGCTGCGAGGGGCTCATGCCGTAGCCGTCCTGCAGGTCCTCCAGCAGGCTCTCGCCGAGGCTCTCGTTCAGGCTGATGGTGCCGGTCAGGTCGGTCAGCCGGGGCAGCTCGACGGAGCAGCGGGCGCTCAGGGAGGGAGACACGGTGCTGGAGGGGCTGGGGTACATCAGCGGGGAGGACGGCGTCCCGTCGTCATCCTCCAGCTCGTCGGGCTCACGGTTGGCCATGATGGGAGACAGGCGCCCGCTCAGCGTGCTGGCCGAGGAGTTGGCCCGCGTCCTGAAGTCCGCCCAGGCGTCGTACTCGTCGCTGGCGTGGGACGCGGGGCTCCCCGACCACTTGGCCTGCTGGGAGGACGGGCTGTCCTCGCCGCGCTCCTGCGTCGCCTGCAGCTGCTTCTTCTTGCTGGCCTTGCCCTTGATGCGCAGGAACTTGCTGTTGTTGTCCATGGAGACCGCCCGCCGGCGCGGCGTCTTGCCCGTCTTGCCGCCCTCGGGGTTCAGCATCCACCAGGAGCTCTTGCCCGTGCCCTCGTTCTGCACGCGGATGAAGCGGGTGTGCAGGGAGAGGTTGTGCCGGATGGAGTTCTGCGGGGACAGCAAGCAGAGGGGATGTCAGGAGGCGGCTAGCGGTGGGGGGGACCTCAGGACCAGGGCTGCAGCCCCTGGGGTGGGGGCTGGCCAGGTGAAGAGAGGGGCTGGGGTGGCTGTGAGCTTCTGCATCCCCCGGGATGCTGCTCCAGCTCCCTGCCTTCACCAGGGGGGATGCAGGAGGGGAAGGATCCAAGGTGCTGGGGAGAAAGTTCGGTGCCGTTGCCGGCGTACAGTGGAATGCTAATGAAGAGGCGAGCGAGCTCCAGCCTCATCTATCATATTATGTAATGGCTTACTTCTCTGCACTTCATTTATTTGGAGATTGCTCCCAGGCTGGCTCCTCGCCAGCAGCCACCAAATCCAAGTCTACAGAAATCAATCTCGCGCTGACTGATTAAGCCGTGTTTAGAACTAATTGCTCCTTCGTGTGTGGGGAGAATAAATTACGGGCTTTAATTTCACATCTTTAAAATGCGACTGCAGGTATGGGCTAGCCGTTAACCCCTTCGTGCACGGCCCCATGCGCAGCTGGGGAGGGGGCAGGCGGTGGCGGAGACTGCTCGGGGACAGGATGGGACATGGTGGTGGCCACCTCCAGCCGCAGCCACGCCAACAAGAAGGAAGAGCTCCCCCTGCACCCAATCCGCTCCCTGGGGACACCTGATGGCCCAAGGCCTGCACCGTGCAGCCATGCTGCAGTGCAAACTGCAGCGGACCAGACTGGAGCATGTGGCTGTCACCAGGTTTGCAGGGCCATCAGCAGCTCGATGCCACCTTGCCCCCAAACAGGAGCTGGGGACAGCCTGGTGTTGGGGACACCCAAGCAGGGTTGCTGGGTGCTCCGAGGGGACCCTGGCACGCCACCGCTCCCATTCTGCCACGTGGGAAATTCCGCAGCCCTCGGAAGGGTGAGCACTGGGAGATGGTTTTTGGGGCCCTTCCCATCCCCACAGCTGAGACAATCGCCTCCCTCCTGCTCAGCTGCTCCAGGCATGACACCGAGCATGCTGCACCCCACATCACCTGTGCTCAGGCTGGCATCAGGAGGCTGGCAGCGGGGAGAGGAGCAGAGGCTGCAGCCTCCTCTGCAGCAGAGCTTCATTAGGAGCCAGAAGACAGCAGCAATTAAATGCGAGGTGCAGCGACCCCAGCTCTCTCCTCATTAGCACCCCGAGCGCGGGGCAGGCGGGAGCTGATTAGCGCAGGCGAGCAGGGACCTGCAGCACCCACCCAGTGCCCCCGCGCAGCCCCATAGCGGAGGGCAAGGCCCCCCCATCTCCAAAGCCGACCCAGCCCCTGGGGGGTCTGACAGCCCCCCGCCACCCCAAGCAGCACCCCGGAGGGGCAGGAGCTGCTCCGGGCCGCGCCCGCTGCAGGCAGCCCCGAGCCCTGCCCCGGTGTGGGGCGGGCGGGGGGGGGAGCGGCTCCCACGGAGCCTCGTCGCCCTCTTCTCCGCCGAGCTTCATTGTCAGGGGAACGGGCGGTGTGAAATCGGTCTGATTAGCAATTAGCCCCATTGTGCAAGGATTAGCCGGACCCCACTGTCTGGCTGGGTGACTCGGCGGGCAATTTGCATCTGGCTGCGCTGGGAGCTTTTTCCCCGAGTCCTTTGGAACGTTCTGGGAGGGGGGAGCCCAGCGCAGCGAGATGGGGGAGCCCCGGGGAGCCCCCAGCCCAGCCGCCCCAGCCAGCAGCATCCCCAGCACCATGCTGCTCCCCAGCCTCGGGGTGCCCATTGGCTTTGGGGTGCAGGGGGGGGCTGACACCCCCCTGCGTGTCCCAGGGAGCGCACGGGGCATGGGGCGAGCGCAACGCAAGGAGAGCCGGCTGCACGGGACAAGCCGCTGCCCCTCGGCCTGCCACCCTCACACCCTACCTGCGGTCACCCTGAGCAAAACCCTAAAAAGTCCCACGCCCCAAAACCCCAAACCCAGCCCCTTTCCTGCACGTCCTGCGGCCCCACGGCCACGGCTGCAGCCCGCTAATGAGCCCGTTCCCCGGCGGGAACCCGCTCGCTGGCTACCGGGGGAGGCAGCGGCAGCCGCTAACGAGCGCTCCGCAGCCCGCTCCCCCGCAGCACGGGCAGCTCCAGGGGTTAATTGATGCTTATTTACTCCTAGCGCACAGAAATTGCCACTATCCGAGGAAGCGGTCGCGGGGGCAGAGGCTGCTGACGGCTCCAACAGTGCCCCGTCCCAGGGGACGTTGTGTAGGGGTGACAGTGGCCACGGAGCACTCATCGGGGGGACGACGGCACAGCCCACGTGCGGCAGCGCTGTGACCTCCACCGCAGCCACCGCCTCCTGTCCCCATTCCCGCTGGTGGCGTCACCGTGCCCAGCGTGGGCGCATCCCCTGTGCACAGCCCCCAGCCCCGGCAGCATCCCGAGCCCACGCCAAGCAGGTGTCAGCGGGCACGGTGCCCCAGATGCTCCCTGGGGATGGGACAGCAGCACCCTATAGCATCGTGCAGCAAACCTTCTGTACTGCCCCACTCTCCGCATCACCCTACAGCATCCTACAGCCACCTTGCAAACACCATAACACCCCATGGGGACTGAGGGCTGTCCCTACTGTGTCCTTCCCCACAGCCAGGCAAGGCAGGGGAATAAAGGGGTGCCCCCAGGAAGGGCAGGGGGGCTGCCAGCTTCCCCGGCATCCCCACATTGCACCCACTGTGGGGGTCCCACTGGCGGCTGCTGAGCGGAGGCAGCGTGTTCGGGTCAGTGCCTCATCTGAGCAGAGCCGGGCTGACGTGCTGCTGATTGAACCCAAAGCCCATTAGAGGCGTGACGGGCCGGGTCCCGAGCCCCCCATCACAACTTGAAGGCTGTCACGGGAGCAGCTCCTGCCCATCACACGCTGTGGCTGTGCAAGTCTGTCCGACAGAGCCCGGACAGTGCCTCATTAGGGGCCACTAATCACCCTGTGGAGTGGAGAGAGCTGAGCCTGGGGCACCCCACGTGCAAGGCTGGGGGTCACGGGCAAAGCTGGTGCTTTGGGTCAGGTGTGGGGGCCCAGCTCTGCCCCACGGATTGGTGCTGCCATGGGGCTAAGGGTAGCTTCGGGCCAGCATCAAGCTCTGGGGTGTGGGAGTGGGGCTGGGAGATTGCCCCCGCCTCCTCAGCCCACGCTCCCCATCCAGGGCTGGGTCACGGCGTGCCCCACTCCCACCTCACCTCATCCAGGTGGAAACTGACACTGGGACCCCGCAGCCCCATCCAAAGCCCCAAAGCTGGGAGCAGCCTGGTTGCACTTCCCCTAGCGCTGATCCCAGAGCGGGTCCTGCCCCACCTTTGCCCCACATCCAGTGCTTGCAGTGGGTCCTAGCCCCGGCCTCCACACACCGCAGTGCCAAGCTGGCAAACCCCAGCTGGGTGCCAAACCACAGGGCAACAACCTACACTGCTCAGCTCTGCCCCTCCAGCACTGCCCAGTGGGGGGCCAGGGGACACGGAGGTGGCGGGGGCACCTCCTCGTCACCAGGAGGCTCCTCCCGCCCGGCAGTGGCGGCGGTGCCACCAAAGCAGAGGTGGCAGGCGCGGGGCAGCCGAGCATCCCTCTCCCGACCCTGGTTACGCTGCTGCCAAACAGCTGGTTGCTAACGAAGTTCTGCAATGGGAGTGTTGCCGTTGCCATGGCAGCAGATTTATTTTAGCCAGCTGCCACCACTCCGGGTCCCCTCCAAAAACACGAGCAGCATCCTCCCCGCCCCGGGGTCCTGCCGTGTCCCCACCTCCAAGAGCACTCACCCGCAGTGGGACAGCCGCTCCCCGCTGTCCCCACAGGGACAAGCCTCGTCCTCACCTCCTGCCATGGGCACTGGGGTTGGGATGCATGGGGGCAGCACGGACCCCAAACCCACCAGAACCTCACTGGGGCTCCACGTGCCTCCTTCTCCTCCAGCCACAGGTACACCCAGGGCACAAAGCGGGCTGTCCCCAGTGCTGCTGTCCTGCCACCCTGGGGCCACTGGGGCCACCGCCATCCTCCAGTCCCCCAGCACTGTCTGTGCCACCCAGCGTGCTCCCCAAAGGGCTCGTTAATGACAGTGGGGTGGGTTGGCCTAACGAACACGGCACTGTTGGGTCCCCTTGGGCAGGGACCCTCCATGGGGGCTCAGCAGGTGGTGGCCAAGTCACACGGTGGTGTCACCATCCCCATCCCCTCTGCAGGAGGGCACACGCTGCATTTCTATGTCACTGAGCCCAGCTCCGTGCACCCTGCCTATGGGTTCGTGCCTGCAGCCCAGTGCCAGCCTCCAGCCCCACACATCCCACATCCCTGCCCCATATTGCAATGCCGGGAGGGCCTCTATGGGGCCGTGCACCGCACACCTTGAGCTGCTGCTCTTGCTGCAACCCGGACCCTCCCCGGGGCTGCTCGGTGCAGTGCCCATTTTCAGCTGCGGGGCTCTGGGACTCAGTGTGTCTCCGCCAGCAGCCCCATCCCACCCACCCGGACCCCTCCTCATGCCGACCCAGCTGGGACGCCTCGGAAAGACCCTCTCCACCATCAGCCACTTATCCAGTAATACTCTAATTACACCCCAGAGCTGGCCACCAAAATAGCTGCAGTAAATCACACGGAGCTGCCATGTAATTTTTGCATGAAATTACAGTATTTTTTCCCCTGGGTTCAATTTCCTCCACACCAAGTTCTTACCGCAGCCAAACAATTAAAGCAGCCGCGCTCCCTTTTCCTCGGGTGCCGTTTCAACTCCCGCTGGCAGACACCAGGGCAAGGCTGGCTGGGGACAGCGCTGCAAAACCCCACAAAGCCCCATTTTGGGGATCCAGGTCCCAGCCACACGGTGCCCCTATACCCTGTCCTGCCCTCAGCATCAGCAGAGACCCCAAACCCAGGGGGCTTCGTGGCCAGCCCTGGTGGGTCAGCCCCTCTGGGAGCTGCTCTGCCCTTCAGGCTGTGGGCAGCACAAGAGCTGCGCTGCACCCAGGAGCAGGATGGGGCCTGGTGTGGGGCCGTGCGCCGGGGCTCACCAAGCCCCCGAGCAGCGCAGCAGGGAGGCTGCCCCACAGCTCTGTCCCACGGCCCCACAGCCCCAGAGCATCCCTGGGACCTGCACGTGGGGATGCCCAGAACAGCAGTGAGCCCCTCGGTGCTCCCTGTGGGGCTGTGCCAGACCCCCTGCTCTGCTCCAGCCCCAGTGCCCTCCCTGCTCCATCCCTGATGACCTCCCTGCTCCACTCCCGTTGCCCCCCAGGTCCCACCAGCTCTCAGCCCAAGGTGGGGGGGGACCAGGCAGTGGCCGGGGCAGTTGGGCCGTTTCTGCCTCAAAACTCTCCTGGCCCAAGGATGCTCCGTGCAACAGCTCCGTTCTGGTGGATTTTCCCAGTTATTCAGAACCCAAAGCAAGTATTTGTGCAACTCTGCAGGTTTTAGCCCCAAAGGTGGGGGCTGGTGATGTCAAGCCTTTGGGTTAGAGGAGCAGACATTTGTCACGGGGCCCTGCCCCATGCTGCTGCCCCCCCTAAGCCAGGCACCAGGCTGGATCCAGCCCCCCCACTTCACTCAGCATCCCCCGTGCTGGCTGCAGCCCACACCGAGCACGCTGCTGCCAGGGTTGCAGAAAGCAGCAGCAGAACAACACGGCACCCCTAGCACAGCCCAGCCTGCCCCATCTCACCCCACCAGTGCCAGCCTTCCCCCACGTCAGTCCCTCCAGCCAGCCCCATGGCCGTGTCAGCACACAGGGCAGCACAGATACCCATGGGAAAAAATACAAAACAAAAATTCTAATAAAAAACCCACCAGATTTCCAACAGACCCTGCTGTGAGGNCCCCTCCTCCAGCCTCCCACTGGGACGAGCCACGCTTGGCGGGTCAATGTCGCACCAGTGGAGCAAGGTCACCACCCAACCGCAGGGCCCTGGGGACGACGCTGCTCCCACAGCCCGGGGGAGGAGGGACACTGCACCCCGGCCGAGCCTCCCGCACGGTGCACACCCCCCCGTGCACCCACATGAGTGCACGCGCATGCACACACC
>VXAV01009382.1:83098-93125 GCA_013399715.1 Alectura lathami | reverse complement strand
AGTTCTAGTGGTGAGATTAACATTAGGGTGCCTGGTTATTTTATGATAAGATTATCTATGATGATCTGACACAAGAGGCTGCACAGAGCTCCTGGTCCCCCAAGGGCTGTGATTGTTTTATGGTTTTATCTCATGATAACCATGCTTTGGTTTTGCCCTTTACTAAGAGTTTCATATAGTACACATCTCCCCACCTCCCCCCGTAAATTTGTAATTTAACACTACTAGAGGAAATGGCAAATCAGCGTGAAACTATTAATCTTATCTCGTATCATGAAACAGACACTGATCCAAAAGATCTGATTACTTTGCTTCTGGTCATTATCCAGAGTGAAAGCTTGGCTTGGGCATTTGTATCATCAACATTTCTGTCATCAGAGAGCGAAAGATTTCAAAAACAAAGTGAAATTCTACAATCAATCTCACTTAGCGTTTCAGGCCAAAATACCGTGTGGCACCAAACTCCTTTAATTGGTCACTTAGTGATCAGCTGCAGTATGAAAGCCCTCGTTTCTGCTCAATGTCTAAAGCTTCTTTTCCTAGTCATTAAAAGCTTGGTAAAGGACCTGAATGTCAGGCATGAGGGCTTTAAATAATCTGTAGTGATTTTAATGAGTTCAGTCACAATCGCCACAGGTTTGTCTTGCCTCGGATTTCTGAGATGGAGCTTGCAGTCAGACTCTCTGCTGCCAAGTTGCTTTTCGATCTTTTGAGAAGGATGGAAACTGGCTCCTGTTCAGTCCTACAAAACTGAGTCTGTGTTAGCTTGAACTACTCTGGAAATAGCCAGCTGCATCCCCTCCCCTTCAATGAATATATTGTGAACAGGAAATTCAGTTTTAATTTGTATTCCAGTTTAGCTAATTAAAGAAAACACATTTTAAATACCTGACTGATCCAATGTGATTTGACTTTCTCCTTTCCTTTACTCTTGGCCTTTCATCTTGTTCACTCAGTTCCTCTGAATACCTGCAACTTCGTATCTTCTCTCGCATGAAGCTTATGACACTCAAAAAGAACTGTATCATTTAATATATAATTATGAGGAAAGCTCAGTCTCTTTCTTGCTTCTCCAATAGGACAAAGCTTTCTGCTGTGCAGCAATACTTGGAAATAAAACTTTTTACAATTTACAAATCTCACAGGATTTTACAGAGGTAGAAACACACTGTAAGAATTTCTTCTGTGCTCAGCTGGATGGTTCAACTGTTTCTGGAGAGAGTGAATTTTACTGTTGACCTAATTCTGCTCCCATTAAAGTTGGCACTGAGTGGTTTTAGAGATTTTCAGCCTCAGAGCTTTACTACTCTTTGTTGAATCCAGTTTAGGAAGAAGAGCTGAAGTGCAACTCTTTTACATAGAATAAGGAAGGCTTAACTTGATATTCAGAACATTTATTAACCAACTCTATACAAAGGAGTGGCCTAGGAACTCAGCCAGAGGAACCTTCCACTCTGTATTAGAAATTTGTCACAGCTTCCAAAATCCGTAATTTTTGTCACTATAGACTGTATTTGTATATAGACTGTATATAGATTGTATTTTCTTTATTTGTGCAGATGATTGTCCAGATTGGGCTCAGAAACGGGGGGATGATAAATACAAAACCACAAACTTCTACAGTTTTTCATGTGAAAAAGTTCATTTGAAAATAGTTTTTAAGGAGGACAACTGTTAGGGTACTGGTTGGAAAGAGAACAGAAGAGGTGTGTAACATTTGTTCATAGCTATAGAGCCAGTGCTCTTAGATTAGCACACCAAATAAATTTATGGTTCTATATTGAAAGGTCTACATCTCAATTCTGACAAGAGACTGTACTGTTCAGGTTCATAATTGGGAACTGTCCTTCCCTTTCCTGCCCTCAAGATTATAAGCAGGGCACAATGTTTTGTTAACTATTAACATAAGGTTCCCTAAACATGTTTAGATTTTCCGCATATTTTTGTGTGCTTATGACAAAGGCTTCACGTTGTGCAAGGATTTTCTCTCAAGCTCTTGAAAATACTGACACTTGAGAGCTTTTCTATATTAAACTCCCTCTAGTAAACCTCTGGATGGGTTTCATTTGGTCTGTTTGTCCAGACTGCAGTATCTCAGAATGAAGGCGATTGCCTCACAAGGTCACTGCTGTCTTGGAGTAGTAGAAGGCCTTTCAATTTATGCTTGGTCATGCCCTTTTAACTTAATGTTCTCCTTCGCACAAGCTGGTAGTGATGGATGTCCCTTCAGACAACCTAATGGCCTATGGTAACTATAGAAGAGCCTTTATATCAATATTCTGCAGCTGAGACCCGTCAGGACGGACTGTCAAACTGCCCTACACCCCATCTAGGACCATTTTATGCAAATAATAACAGCGATACCATTGCTATACTTCACAGCTTCAAGCAGTACAATAAAAGATCATTTCCACAGGTCAAGAGGAAGTTGATCTTTGTAGCTTGATATATCAGAGGTCGTTTGCTGCTGTCAGTTGTCTACCTGCAACATTACTAAACCCACTGCAGACTGACCTCAGCTCTTAAGGAACCTCAGCCATTGAAGGAAGGTTTTCTGGGACATCCTCTGTGGCATTTCAAGTATATTGAAACTATTCTGAAGTCAGAATCTCCATGGTTGGCTTCCAAAGGAAACAGCTGGGAGGTTGTTATTTTCTCTATACCTGTTCCTATTCCTTGATTCAGCTTCTCCCATAATCTTTCATTAGTTAATTTGCGTATCTGAAATCTCACTGAAATCATGGCCTGTATGCTAAGAGGACCTTGAACATTTATGTTCAGAGAGTTGATCCTTCCAGACTCAAGTGAGATAGTTTGCCTCTGTTGCTTAGAGGTCTCAGGGCACACTTGTCCCATGCACAGACTATCAAATTATGTAACAGACTGAGAGATCGTGCTGTGCATGATAGATGTATTTTGCACAAAGCTTCTAGATACGCATGTTCTTGGTTAAAAATGTCCATGTCCTTTCCAAGTGCCCTCTGCACTTCCATAGATTTTCTGTAGAACAACATAAGAAAATGTAACTATATATTCCTGTATAACTGCAAACTAAGATGTTGACTCCCAACAGAAATTGAGTGCTTGTTAATGAAAGAGAATCTGACAGCTATCTCATTAAATAGGTATATGAACTATGGAAAAACTGAAGCAGGAACTGGAAGCATAATATATGCAATATCTGCCTGTGATGGAGCCCTGCCACCATCCAGAGAAGACTCTTAGCCTTTTAAGCTTGTTGGCAGCAACTCCACAGCTACCTAGCTACCAGTTGTCCATCCGTATGTTGCACTGTACAGTGTGCTGAGAATGTACATGTTTTCTCAATATCAGCATAAAATAGAAATAGTGTACACTTCAATTTCTTAGTACTCTAGCAGACCAATTTGAGGTTTCCCCACTCCCTTGTGTGAAGAACTTGTTACTGGTGGTTTAGTCACCTTGGCATAACAGCAAGCTTCTTCATGTCAGCTGCTCTGGACTGGCCATTTTGTCTCTTAGCTTCACTCGTAGTGATAGAGACACAAGCTACGTGATAAATGCCATCTTGCGTTTGCGAGGCGATAGTGTGGGTAAAAGCGTGCAAGCTGTGAGCAGGCAGTGTCTAAGCCTTTAGAGAAAGTTTTTCTAATACATAGCACATATATTTTTGAATGTGGAGAGGTGAAGTGCCATGGTTCTTACTTGACTTGTCTCAAGAACTTTATTAATTTTCTTCTATCGAGACTATTTACCACAAAATCACTGGGCTGCCTACTGTTCTGTTGCACTAGCCTTTGGCCAGTTAATATAAAGCTAGTTGGAATATCGTGTGGGTCTTCTTCCAGCCTTTGTTCTGAAGTACAGCATCATGACAAAATGAGGAAGTCCTTCTAAAAAGCTTTTATTTCTTCTATGTGTAACTGCTACTTTGACGAGATGAAGTGAGTGAGCCTGTCTTTAATGGGATTGCATTGAAATGTCTGCTTCCGTGCAACTCTTGTTGTCATTCCTTGGCATGATCGTTACTTGTGGGGCAGCTTAGAGGTCAGTCAGGCAGAGCCACGGGGGCACCCACAGCTAGCCTCAGGGTACTCCCTACAAATGTAAGATCAAAAGGGCAGGCACATGAAAATTACTGTTTACTTTTTATGAATTATTTCCCAGAGATGGGATCATTAGCAGAATCTAAATGCTGGCTGGCTCGTATTGCAAGGGCACTCCTGACAGAATGTGCTCACTTGGGCACACCTTCCCATTCGTTTAAAGTCAAAAGATTCTCTGTTTTTGTCTTTGTGGGATTTCTGTTATATTTAAATAACTTTCTAGTTGTATGTTTTTCCCCAAAATACTGTTCCTACCTCTGCACATGCTTTTAATTCTTAAATGTCTTCCACCTTTTTCCTTTGTTCAAGTAGCAAATTTCAAAGCCTTACATCCATACCCAGGGGAATCCGCAGGAGACATCTAGCTTCTGAAGAAAGTAAAACTTTCTGGTAATCTTTCTGAGTGAACACTGACTGGTACTTAAAATTCATCACTGGCCAATGGGTACCGCAGGTATCCCTACTGTAGATGCAGGGAAAAGGTGATATTGGCTGTCATGGTGGGGTACATGTTGGCAAATGCTGATTCAATGTCTGCTCCTGCAGTAGTCTTCACACATCAAACTCTACACGTTCTTGTCTGTATAAAGCATCTGGCTTCTGCCTGATCACAGTAATCAGGGCTATTTAGAAGGGTCATGGAATATTTGCCCTTTTGTCTTGTGTCTGGAGCTACAAAAGCATGACTTTGGAGCAAATGTTGATTGAATTCTAAAGAGACTGGCAGTAGCTGGGAACATGTGTAGCTGCTGATATGCTAAACTTGTGATTCCAAGTTAAAAAAAAAAAAAAAAAAAAAAAAACCCTTTCTTTTTAAAAAAAATTTAAANAAAAAACCCTTGCTTTTTAAAATAACTTTGAAAAAGTTACCTTGAAGGACCAAATACATGGTGGATATTACTCATTAATGAAAACCTATATGAACTTCCCTCTTATCATCCAGCATGTTACTACCCTTAATGTGAAATAATCAAATGCTGCCCAGTGTAGGAATGAAACTAAATCTGGCTGCTAACCAAAATAATATCAAAATAATATAGCTATTTTTGTGTGTTCTTGAAATGTGTGCTGTGAGATTAAGCAGTTGTCTTTTTTTCCCTCCTCTTTACTACTTTTTTTTAGATTTTAGAAGAACACGTCCATACATATATATATACACACACACATATATACATATACACATACATACGTATATGTATGTGTATATGTATTATATGCTCTCTTGCAGCCCCTTCACATGCTGAGGTTGGGGAGCAGATACCCAATGCTGTGTTCTCTTCCCTGAATCCTTATTCTTCGTAATCTGGCTAGATAATTTGGATAGGTATGTTTTTACTTATTTGACACGATGTTTTGTCAACATTGCTGGTTTTTTTGGCGTTCATATGAACAACAGCAGCTAGAGAACTTGCTAGTGTTTGAAAGGATAAAACTAACATTTCCTATTCCATCTTTTCCTCTTACATTTGTGCAGGAAGTTTTTAAACCCTTGCAGAGCAGTGGGAATGCAAAGAAAACTTGTGTGTGGATGAGTTGGGTCATTGAGTTCTCCAATACAGGGGTCTGCAAGGGGCCATCTGCAAGAGTGGGTTTAGTACCTCAGTGTTCAGAAAGCAGAGGCACAGATGCTGTAAGAATAAACCAGTTGGCGCTAGGCACAGTTTATTGAGCTCAGTACAAATTGAGCTGCAGACAATCCCAGAAGTTTTCTTAGGCTAGATCAGCATCTGAATGCGTCCCTTCAGTCTTGAAGCCATGCTCAAAAGTTCATGAGATATCTAGGGGCAAATGCTTTGGAGCCAAGATCTGTCATTCTTGCTGTGCATTTCTTGCAAACTTTACAATAATGCAGTTCTCTAATTGTGCTGTTCATCTCGATCATCTTTATTGTTGAGATCTTCTTGTCCTTCTTGCAGTCATCATGGAAAACAATGGTTTTAAGATATCTTCTTTGTGCTTTGGAGGCTATCTCCTCTCTTTTTCAAAATACACTGCACAGGTCCTTAAACCTTTCCTCTAAGGTTGTACATCTTGAAGCTGATACCCAAATTCAGGTGGGTTTCTAGCAGAGGTCTTCTCAGTGCTGCTAGGGCAGAAGAATAGCGAAGACACTTTCTCTACCCAGTTGCTAAGGAGTGCAGGGCATACCTGTCAACTGATAGCTGTTAAATTAACGTTTCCATTTCCCTATGTATAGCCTTATCATTACAGACAGGTCTAGATGTGTTGGGAGAGGGGCTATATTTGGCTATATTGTAGGAGAGCCTGAAGGTAATGAGTTATGTGTAGTAAATCTTGCTTATTCAATAATTTCCACTACATTTCAAATTAAGAGCCTAAATTAGGGTTAGTGTCAGGCTTGCTCTTCTGCTATGTCCTAATTTTGTTTTAAAAGTACATAGCTAAGGACTTTAATATGTTTTAGATTCAATGCTTGTAAGTTATACTAAAATCCCTAAGGGAGCCAAAATAACTTATTAAAACCTTGCAAATGTTTTTGACTGCTGCATTCTATTATTTTCTATTCCAGTGGTAGCATACAGCCTCTGCTGCTGATGGGCGGAGGAACGTAAACCTCCAGGGCCCATTAGACTTAACTTGTTTACTGCATTGATATCTATATGTTAAATGACAAGAGAGTTCAGGTTATTGAATAATTTAAAATTCAGCTCTAATTGGTGTCATATGACCTGGAAAAGGCCATGGATGACGCCAGGAGCATGCTGTGAAATTCTTATAAATAATTCATAAATTAGATCATTCATTTGCCTGGATGTCTTGTTAAATGCAGAAGTTTGTAAGTAATAACTGATGATATAACACCTGTAAGTATTTAGTTCATATGCTGGAAGGTAATCTACCTTGATGATCTTCTAGCAAAACCTGCCAGAGTATGAGAGTTAATTGCACTAGGGAGAATGCACTACATTTATTTGGGATGGGGCTTTGGCAAGGCTTACTGTGCAGATGTTGCTTTACGCATTCTCTATCAGCTAGACAACTATTCTGTGTATGCCCATGTTAAAAATGCAGCTCATCACTCTTCTGCCCTTATTTCACATGAACTCCAAATGCACTGGGAAATGGTAGTGACCTGCTCTGCTCACAAATAGTATAGTTTTTGAAATATTTATCTAGGTCTTGAACTACTGATTCTTCAGTAAAATAAAGGGCAGAAGTAAAAAATTGAAGTCAGAAGATTGTGATTTTTCGTTTTTATAATGTTGGCAGCACACTGAATGTTAATAGTTAGACCTGGTGCTGTCAAGATTTGTACAGCAGCATTTTTCTATAGTGCAAACAGGTCTGATATAGTTTGTTTTAGAATGCAAACATGTTTGCTTTATTTTGGTGGCCAGGTATTGCATTGCCATGTGTAGCTACTGTTTTGGCTTAATGGGCATTCTGCTTACAATGACTTCCAAGACTAAATGCAGGAGTGCTACACTTCAGTTTTCTTGGAGCACTGTAAAATTAATGACTGCCTGATCAGCCAGTGTAAAACCAGTTTGCTGATCTGAATTGGAAGCATTTGTTAGAGATTATTAGAGATTAAAAAAGTAGAACTCAGGAGTTAAGATAAAAACTATTTTACTAAAATAGCTAAGGAACAAGAGATAATAGGTGCAGAGACATATTTGTGTAGCTGGAGAGAAGGGTGGCATGTTTATGAATGCAAAATATACACTTAAAGCTGAGTGCCAGCAAATGCTCACTTGCCACTTTGAATGCAGGTTTTTTGTGCACCTGGCATCCCAGCTCAAATCCTAATAACAAAGGGGAGAAAAAAAATTAAAGGCAGCAGAAACAGAGGAGGTGTTCCTCTGCTGTCAGCTAGCAACTCTAGATTCATTTTTTTTGTGATGTGATCCTATTTTTATTTTTGTTTTGCTACACCTGCTCAGTATATTGAATTCAGTAGATTTTTACAGGAAAAAATATAGGTTTGTGGCTGTCATTCACATATTGTTTCTTTGACTTGAGACTACTTGTTTTATTCAGTGGAATGTGGCAATCATAGCTGTACATAATTACTGCAGAAAATGGTGCTTTATTTCTTTCTTGAAAAACGGTCAGCTCACTGAGTTATCTGCTGCATCTATCTTAGATGCTAATAGAGGCAGTTGCTGTGTTATTATCTGAGTACCATGTAATGACTGATACTAGGTTACTTATGTTAGAGATTTTAATAAAGTATTATATGATTTAAAGAAAAAACATTGATAGACTTCAACAGGTCCTACTAATTTTCTTTGAAAACTTCACCATTTTTCTCTAGATAAATTCTTACAGATGCTTGGAAAGAATAGCTCCTTAATCACTAGTAATGCATTTCAAATAGTCTTATCATTTGAAATAGTTGTTCTTGTAATAGCTTTTCTGTTGCCCTTATAGCCTACCTGAGCTTATTTATAATATATTCTCCTTATTCCAGTGACAAGAACAAGTGCTTATGCTGCTGATAGATCTGCAAACCCCAAATGAACTTTATTCAGATGAGAGCTGTACATCAGCAGTGTGTAGTGCTGACTGACATCCAGGTTTAGGATGCATGCCTTAATGAGTGTGTCAGCTAGGTCACTAATGCATGCTCTTAACACTCTTTAAGGTGTCCCTGTGTATGGTAGTCTCTCATTTGCCCTTTTAGAAACTCTTCCTTAATCTTGAAACATCTTTCAAGAAACCCAGTGTTTCTTGCCTGGTTGCTGCTTCTGTTTGTGCTTGGCTCCCTTTAGGCTCCCTGTTCTGTTCTGCACAGAGGAGTACTTCTGAACTTGCACGTTCCTTCCTATGTTTCTCAATCAGCTAAAGAAACCCCAAGGCTTAAAAAACCCCAGGTGAGAGAAGTGTGCTCAAGATGCCATCAAGAACAATTTTAGCCTATTGTCTCTCTGTATTCAAGTATGTTTCAGCTACGAACCATAAAGCCAGGTGCTATGGGTTAAACTCTGACCCTGCTGACATGTACATGAAGTTTTGCTGTTAACCTTAATGGCACTGTATTTCTCCCAGTATATGCAAGGACCATAGCTTTTGTCAGGACCTTGCCTCTGTGGAAGTTGTAAGATCTGATCTGTGCCTGCTTAGCCTTGGCCATTACAAAACCCTCTGTGCTGGAATCAGTTTTTAAATGTCTCCTCTATCAGTGCTGTGCATTAACACTGCAGAGCACACAAGCTGTGTTTAAGAAGAATTTGCAAATGCTAATGCTGCATGCATAAAGCTTGTGTGCTGTTTGTCTGTTTGTAGGAAGTTTTAAGGACTGGATGTTTGTTTAAGCTTTGCTCTGAATCCCAGAGCAAAAATTACTGCAATTGCAGTAAGGATTTCTTAGAGCTCCCCACCTGTCTTCCTTTTTCAACCCTTCTAAAGATTATTTGAACTATTTTTTAATGTCTCCTTGTTTCCATGCAAGTGTTTCACATCTAATCAAGTCTTATTAACTCCGTATGCTGCAAGGAGCAGTCTGAGTTTTTGTTTGTTTGTTTAAGCCTCAGTTAAAGGAAGTTGTATCTTTAAATACCATACAGCAAGCATAGAAGAGCTCCACAGAGGGGAAAGCACAGCTGTTCCATCATGGTCTGTCATGGTTTCCATGCATCCCGTAGGTAATATCTTTCTTAAACTCATCTTGTAAAATTACTTAATTCCTTATGCTTGCGAATTCTTAGACTCAAGGTAGTAGGTACATCTTTAAAAATTTTTTTTTCACTCTTCCCTTTCACCTGGCCAGCATCATACAGGTTTGTCCTAGCATGGTTTTGTTTTGTGATCATTTGTAAGTATAGAAGTCAGGCTATTTCCCCTGCAGCCTATATCCAACTGTAGTTTTCAATTAAAGTGCTAACGGAAAAACACGTATTACTTACAAAGTTGTTGGTTCACAGTGGTTAATTTTTCTTTATGATTAGAACTTGCAAAGTAGTGAGTAGCCTTCAAAG
>VXAV01009382.1:58374-83075 GCA_013399715.1 Alectura lathami | reverse complement strand
AGGCGTGTGAAATTGGAACTCAGTCTTCCACCTAATATGACCCCTTTCTTCCAAAGGAATGAAAAACCCCATTCACATTCAATGACATTAATGAGAATTTTCCCCCCTGCAAACATATTGTAACTGTGAAATAACATTAAAGTTTCCCTGCCTTGTTATGAAGTCTTTAAATGTCAATGCCATTTCTGAGACCATCAGGGCAGATTTAATGGTGGCCAAGGTCAACAAATGCTAACTGGTACTTCTCTTTTAGGGCCTTCGGGGACTCTTAATGGAGTCTCAGCCATGAAGTTAATTTGCGATGTGGGCCTTTATTCTTAAATCTGATCCTGATGATTATTTTGTCCCATCTCCATGTACAAAGATTTCTTAACATTCTCTTGTGTCTTCAGTCAATGAAATAAATGGCTAAAATAAAGAAATTTTGTCATTCCATGTTTTGCATCTTCTTTTTTTTTTTTTTTTTTCCCTCTTTTTACTTCAGGGCTGTTGAAGGTTAGGTGTATTCCTTCTACAGGCTACCCTACTCGGTTAGCTCTGATAGGATCCTGTAAAAAAACTTCTGAATCTGCCACCACTTGTTGTCTTAGGGGTCTGGACCACCAGATACATTGGACTCCTTTTTCTATTGTTGCTCTAAATGCTGGGCTAGAAAAAGCGGGTGAGGTGGGAAACATGAGACAGAATTTAACTGCAAGATTCTTTCCCTTTCCTTTTTCTGTAATATTCCTTCCTGTTGCTGGTCACCCCTTTATGTATTGTCTAGATTAAAAAGGCTTTGTAGCCTTTATTTGTCTAGAAAATACAGCAGACAAGGATGGCACAATGCAAATAATAATAATAAAAAAAACCTCTGACTTTCTGGCAGCATGTTGCATTTCTGCTCAGTTGCCCTGCCAGCCCCACTGACTTTAAAATATTTTAATGTCCTGCACTTTTCACCCAGTCCAAGCACCAGACTTTCCTCAGACATTTAGCACTGACATTAATGCAAATGCCTCCAACTCAGTGGGCCCTTTGGGGCAAAACATGACATCCCTGGCTTTCAGTCAGATGGCGGAGAGGATATTTTTATATCCACAGAACTAGAAATAATAAAATATCAGTATTCAGGTGCTAATCCACGTTAATTTACATTCTGTGAAGTCTAAAAGAAACTTGTAATTGGTTGTCTTGAAGGGCAGCAGAGTATATTTGGCATTTTGTTTATTTATAAAAAGGAATTTAAATTATAGATATAAACACTGAATAGATTTGGATTATATCTCTCTTCTAATCATCACTAGATGCTTGCTTGCATCCTTAAATTCTTCTGTTGTGGGGCTTGCTGACTGTCTTTCACTGTATGTGGGCCATACTGATCTGTTGCAAGCACTGCTAGAGTGCAAATAATACTTTTCTCGCTATCTGTGGATACTGGATTTCACTGCTGAACCACTTTCACTGGAGTGGTTTCATTATTCTAAGCAAACCTGGGGTCTGTAATTAAAAAAAAAAAAAAAAAGGAAACAGAAAATAAAAAAAGAAAAAGAAAAAGAAAAACAGAACTTTGTGAAAAGTCCCAAAGGCATAAGGATTTAAAATTCAGTATGTTTTTGAAATGAATGCACAGGTCTAGCAAAAGAAATCGTAGCATCATAGAATGGTTATGAGTGCCTGATTCACTGCCATTCTGATGTGCATAACAACGCAAATGCTTAACTGCCTAGATGAACCACAGCGCAAAGATACACTGGAATGTAAGTAGGATTTTGATGTGTGTTGCATCACATCCATGTGTATAACAAAACCACTAGAATTTGCTTGCACTGAGTTGACAAATGTGAATTACAGTTGCTTTCTTTCTTTAGAGTTTTATCAGGGTATAATCACTTGCCCAGCTTAATTGAAAAATCACTTACGTTTATAGCTGAATTTAAACATGTTTTGTATTTAAATGACAGCTTTTGATGTACAACCATTTTTTACAGAAAGTAGTTGGTTTTTATCTGTGTTTCTGTAAAGATATTTCAAAAACTCTCATCAAATTTCCAGCGGTAAGTAATATCCCATTCAGTGCAAGGTGAAATGTTTTACATCAAATCTCCTGCTGTGTAATGGCCAATCAAAGAGTATTTATAGTGGCTGAATGGATTTTTTGGCTCGGTATTCAAAATTAAACATTTTCAAACATTAACATTTAATGTTTTTTGCCACTCTTCAAGTTGATTTTATGTAACCCTAGATGCTCACAACTACTTGATACTCTGAAGCGACTCATTTTATGCTGAGGATCCTGCAGGCAGTAGTTTTACATTTATTACAGTTGTGTAGATTGAATGAAATGTAGATTTGATAGCAGGTCTATGTCTGTCTTTTGATAAACATTTTGTCAAGGTGGATTGTATGTCCATCAGCACAATGCAGTGNTTCCTCTTATTTTAGGTGTCCAGTAAGGAGACCTCATGCCAACAACCACCTTTGGAGCTGGATGGTTCGTACTTAGGTATTGGGAGACCACAAACATGTTATAAGAACAGCAGAACAACAAATGCTGGAAGCCCAAACTGTGTGGCATTCTCTCAGCCTTGCAGGAATAATCGCAATTATGGGACTGAAATCCTTTACAACCATCAGGAGTGTCTGAAGGAACATCCAGTGGAAAATGGCTTGAACAGGAAGTGTAACAATATGATTTCCTCAGTCAAGCAAAGGAGCCCTCACCATGAAAAACCAGCTGAGGAGATCGACCAAAAAGCAAATGAATTTCAGAGCAAATGCCCTTCCCAAATGAGTCATGGTTGTGGCTGCAAGCATGTAGGGAGCTCAGGTAGGGTGCAAAAGAGCAACCATGTCAGCCAGCTACCTGGAAGTCACTCCAGTCTAGTCCACAAAACCTGTGATTATTCCAGGCTCTCTCGAGCTTCTGGGCTGAATGGCAGCATGAATTCAAGGTCTAAAGAAACAGAGCAAGCTAAAAGGTTGTCTGAAGAAAGACGTCAGCAGCTGCTTCTGCAGAAAATGGAGCTGGAAATTGAAAAGGAACGTCTCCAACATTTGTTGGCTAAACAAGAAGCAAAACTGCTACTAAAGCAACAGCAGCTACACCAATCCCGAATGAATTACAACAGGTGATTTTGAGATTTAAATTTTAAAAATAAATTCTAAAATTTCTAATGAAGATATGGGCAGAAGTTGTAGGGGGAAAATGGAATTTATAAAATTAGACAATAGTTGTGGCACAGTTTCTCTCTAACAATGATTTACAGGAGAGCAGACTTTTTAGTACATTAGCATATACTGTTGGGAAACAGCTGTGGAAAGCAGCAGAGAAAAACAGTATGTGGTAGAAAGAAAGGCACAAGAAAAGCAGTTCTAAGAGACTAGGTAGGAAAAGAGTAGTAGAAGAAAGTGAGAGCTTGATCTCAGTGCAGACATTAATGTCTGAAATGTAGGCATTTGACAAGAGAGCACTGTGTGTAGATGACATAGACGTGGCATTCCCCTTCTTTAGTTTCAGAGATCATTTTTGAAATACTGCACCTTTCTAGGTGGGGATTGGAAGAAATGTCTTGTATAAAACGATCTTCATCTTTTCTGTAAATTTTATACGTATACGTGGGAAAAGTAGGAAGTCCTGCAAAGCAGGGGAGTTTTCTTTTCAGTGGTATTTGTGTAGAGGAGGATGCCAACACTGAAGCACAAGACCTGCTTAAAAACTAGAAGAACAGGAAGGCAATAATCAGAGAAATATGGTATGTGTCTTGAAAGGCGCTTGAGATTGTTACAGAATGTGAGATAACACCTTCCTGATAATGTAAATGGGAACTCTGACGATTTATTGGTATCAGTAAACCAGGAGGGAATCAGTGGAAGTGGGTTGGGTAAAAGCCACAGAAGAAAAAGTAAAATTAGCCAGCGTAACTCAGTTGAGTTACTAACATTTCAGCATTAGGAAGTGAAAGCAGTGTGGGAATCTAGCAGTCTTTTAGAAGAAGCAATAGGAGGGTTTCACAACAATGTTTATTTCCATACTATTGTAATGTGGTAACTACTGACAGCATCCCACAAGAGTCTGCAATACTTGACCCACTTCCTACATGCATGCATTATAACCAGCACAGAGGAACATACCACTTTCTCTTTCCAGTGCTCACCCCCTGGTTACTTTTCAAACTTTAGAAGAGAATACAATAACTTAGATGGTCTTTTGTTAGACTTCTTGGACTCAGCCTTACACTGATGTTTAGTTAGTCTTTAAAATGTCTGTTTTGTCAGTCAGTCATAATTGTGTGTGTTGAAAATGGCTGAGGTTACAAACAAAGGATTATAATTTAAGGTGAGAAAGAAGTAGGAGCAGATGGTTTCTTAATCATCAAATACCTTAATTCTATGCTAGCATCCCTCTAAAGAAAAACAAGTAGAATATGAGGGATATACAGACTAAATCTTTCGGTGTTTTGTTTCTGGTAGATAATTTCCAGACTTCTTTGAGGCATTATCTACCCAGAAAAAAATGGACTTTAAATATCTCTGTAGTGATGTGCTTCTTAATACCATTGTGCCAATTTTAGACTTTTCGGCCCAAAAAGAAAAAAAAAAAAGTCAATTTACAAAACTCCAGTTACTTTAAAAAAAAAAAAAAAAAGCTATGAAAAAAATTAGATGTGATCACTCGGAGCACTAAAACTGTTTTTGTGATCTCTTTTTGGAGGTGCAGGTGAATGCACATTTGCCATTCTGACTCTAAGAAATGCAACTGAACTATAGTGTACTTGGTCCCAAAAAATACTCGATCTCTAGAACGAAATGTTTTGTATTTACAGGCAAATCTCATAAGCATCACAGTTCTAGTTCAGTTTTAGCTATGTAATTCTTTTGCACTTTATAACAGGGTAATTTTGTGTACTACAACCAATAAAAATTTGTTTAGCCAAGCTCAAATACCCTTTGCTTCTTTGGCAGGAAAATCTAACCTAGTTCAACTCTTAACATCATGACAGTTAAAAAAAAAAAAAAAAAACAAAAAAAAATACAACAAAAATCCATTTCCGTGTAGTGTTTATTTTTGCTTGCCCTTCTGAATGGATGGAGTACTGGTTAAGGTCCATTTTGAGCTGCTGAAAAGTATTGTCATTCAGTGACAAGTAAAAGGTCTGGCCATTTGTAATTATTGGCTATTAACTCTTCTCTTTTAGGAAAAATAGGAATTGAGCCTTTTTTTGACTATGCTGCATCATAACTGCATTTTAATTTCCCACATTTCTCTATTTAGTTTCAAGTGAGCATAGTACTTTCAGTCTGCCATTTCTCTGGATGTGAAATAGATGCTCAGCTGTCAAAAATGGTGTGTGTGCTGGGAAAGTGGCAGATCAGTGACTTCTGATGCCAACCAAACCAGAATAGAGTAGAGTTCCAAGAAGGACAAAATATTATTTCTTGTAATGTGGAGAAATCTGGGTAAATCCTGGAAACAGCAATTTTATTCAAATAAAGAGGGAAAAATATCTCTGTTACTGATTTTTGTTGTTGTTCAGTCTGCACTGGAAAGAAAGGAAAAAGTGGGGTCATGTATTAATAATGGAGCATTATCTGTGGGCCTGTAGTTTCAGAAGACACAACCATATCAAACATATTCTACATTTTGTGCAGCTTATACGATGTCTTTCAGCTCTGGTGTTGACGGATCTGTAATTTCAGCCAAAAAGGGATGTTTGCTGTTTGATACTGTGATCATTTTTTCAAGGGGGCAGATGATTCGAAGTCAGTAAATGAAATTTTTCTAATCAGTTGCCCAATGGAAACCTACAGAAGGAAAGGCACCGTACATCAGAAAACCTTACAAAGCAAATCATATCATAGAATCATAGAATAGCTTGCGTTGTAAGGGACCTCAAAGACCATCTAGTTCCAACCCCCTGCCATGGACAGGGCTGCCAGCCACCAGCTCACTGGATAAAACTGCCCAGGAACCCATCCAGCCTGGCCTTGAACACAGCCAGGGATGGGGCAGCCACAGCTTCTCTGGGCAGCCTGTGCCAGCGCCTCACCACTCTCTCAGGGAAGAATTTCTTCCTGATGTCCAACCTAAACCTCCCCTCTTTCAGTTTTAGCCCATTCCCCCTTTTCCTACCATTATCCACCTGTGTAAAAGTACATAAACTTACAAAAGTACGTTTGAAAGCATGAAAAGAATTGTGAATGCTTCTGCTTTAAACATGATTAAGTGCCTTTCTTCTAGACACAAAATTCACCCTTTTATGGCAAATTCCTATTATGGTGATTTGGCCAGCTGCAAAAACAGCTATTTCTGCTTTTTCAGGTTTAGAGGCCATGTGCCTGGTTCAGAAGATGTGCCCATTGATGAAGCACCTGGAGAACTAGCTCTGATGATGAATAGCAACAGCGTGGGGCTAAGGTAATTTTTCTCTTCTTTAAAGTACTTCACAGTGTCAGTGTATCTTCTTGACAGTGTGCTATTGGCTGCCAAGTGTTTGTATGTTTGTTTCAAGTTAAGAGCTTTTCCAGAAAATATTTTCCCAGAAAATAATAAAATTCTGTGGTTATTGAATTTTATGGGTGAAGTGCTGAATTATTATTACCCAAGGCATAGGGGTTGACTTCTGTAGAAGTCTCAAATTGTGTGTATCATATCTTAAGGACACTGACCTAGGACAGGGCAAATTGGAGTTTTCACAAAATCTTAGATTTCTTTCTCTGCTCTAGGCTTTGCTTGTTATTTTTCAATTCAGATCGGAACATTTCTTTAGTTTTGATTTGGATCTGATGTAAAATATACATTAGCCTTTAACTGTGAGATAGAGATGGTATTTTATCATGATATTTGTTGATGCTTGCTTGTTTTTTAAACAACAGTGTATTGTACCTCTGCTCCAGTATAGTCAGTGCTAACTACCACTGAAATAACTAGAAGTAGAGATAAGCCAATATTCAGATCTTTTCTTTGCTTTTAAAACTTTAATCAACGTATTGTCATATTTTCTTCCAATTCCACCCAGCTACATTTCATGTTTCCACTGGAAGAAGGGTCAGTCCTATTAGAAAAACAACAAATTAAAACTGGATTTTACACAGCTTTTCTCCTATTCTCAAAAATGTTTGAGTTCTATGTATGAAGTATATCTGTTCTGTCAACTCAAGGACCCTGTCTGTTGGACAAGAAGAACAATTGACCTTTGTGTAGCCCCCTCTTTAATGACAAGAGAAGACTTTAAAATAATAAGCTCTTTCCTCTACTTCTGGTATGATTTTACTGGAGGAAATATTAATTTATTTACGAACTAAGGGTCCAATATGTTATTTTATTTTTTAACTTCAAATGATGATTCTGTTTCACTTTATTGAGATCTCTTTTCACTGGAAAGGGAAGTCAGGTAAGACTTCTTTCTCCAGAAGAACAGAAGTTGCTAGTTTCCTTGGAATGCTTCATTGCTAAACCAGGTGTTTTGTTGCTAGGAGTTACAGGCATATCCCTCAATGTATTTTGATGCTAGTTTGTTCCATTTTCACACAGACTGAAATGATCAAAGTGTGATCACTCTTAAGAGATACAGAGTCATGATATTAGCATGCAGTAGTATTAAACCCTTGGAGGAAAGGTGTAACCTAGAACATCTGCAAGCCTTCTTGGCAATGGGTTACCAACAAATGCAGTAATCTGTGTAGGGTAGCACAGAAAATGAGAAAAACCTTTGATGTTTACAGAATGAGAGTTCCAGATTTCAGAAGGTTCCCCACCCTCTCTTCATTCGCCTGGTTAAACTTACTGCAATTTTTCAAGGTTAATGTGTTTGTGCTGTCTTTGGTTGGCATGCCAGCTGGTTCCAGAGTTTGGCAGCATAACACTTGGATGTTTTTCCTCCTATATACCATCTTTGGCTTTGCAAAGGTTACCAGATGAATGCTCTCTAAATAATTTAATCTAATGTTAAGCCTGAAAGAGGCTAACAAAGACAAGTCCTTGTGTCTTTTTTATGCATTTGAATATGTAAGTGGTGTTTTCTTCAGTATAGAGAGTGGGTGTGCAAGTGTGTGACTAGGGCTAAGAAAGAATGAATAGATGTCAGAAATATATTCTTTGGTTTTTTATCACTCTCTTTTTTTTTTTTTTTCTTTTTTTTTTTTCTTTTTTTTTTCCCCGTTTAATTGATCTGCCAAACACTTCTTTTTACAGCAAACGCTATCAGAACCGTAATGGAAAACCAACCCTCTCTGACTTCTAGTTCATACATGAGAGCTTCTTCAGCAAACCTCACAGCATGAAACTTGATTTCAGTCTTAAAATAAGCAAAACTTAGTCTAAAAATCTCCTGATATTTGAAGGGAAGTAGTGAAAGTCCTTTAAAATACTAAAGTTGCTGAAGTGAGATATTGGAGTCTAGAAGTAAAATAAATAATATAATCAAGAACTGAAAAACATAGGGTTTTTTATAATTAACAGCTCATTTTGAGTTAATTATCTACAATTACGAAAATTTAATTGCAATTTATTCTCTGCTATCTGTGGGAAGAGTCGTAGGCAAGGGAATGTGCATCACTGCCAGGCATAAATGCTATAGGATGGGTACAAATAATGGAGGAGCCCTTAATGAAAAACAAAAAGCAAATAGGAGCGTGCAGCTGTGCCAGGCTATTGAAAGGTAATTGTAGTCAGAAATGAGATATGTACTTTAAAAGGCATCTTGTCATCTCCTGTAGGGATTAATTTTTTCCCTGCTTGAAAAAAGCGAAAAAGATTTCAGGAGCAAATACACTAGAGTTTGATTTCTGTTGCGGTGTTTGGTCATAGTGTGTCTGTTTGTGAAAAGCAGAACTTTCACCTTGGGGAGAACTACAAACTGTAGCCAAATTCCCATTCTCTCTACTGAGCGTCCCAGTATGTTTTGTTCATTAATTATCAAAGTCAGCAAGTGTTGTCCTTCTCACTCCTGGTATGAATTTGCAGCACTGAATTTTTCACTTCCCTGCTGAGCATGTTGTGGAGCTGCTGGGAAGAATTGTGTCTGTCTCTTTGCCTGCCTACAGCTGGGCCAGCGCCTGGGACCTGAAGAGTCTTCAGATGCAAGATCTCCAGTTCTCTGAGGTGCTGCAGTCAGAGCAGGTTTTATTGAGAATGTTTTTGGGAGCTTGGAGTGCTCCTAAGTGAGCCCACAGCTAGTTTTCAGCTGTGGAGATAGTAGCGTACACGTTTAATGGCAACTTGTCTGGTGGTCTGTATAATTTCTTTTCAAGTCTGCCCCAGTGTACAAGATGCTTTAAAAAATTCAAAATAAAAACATAACCTGATGCATTTGTTTAGCATAAAACAGCCTTTTACTAAGTGCTTTCCATCTCCCAGACGCAGATGCTTGGTACATGCTCAAGTACCCACTCCGTGCGCATTCAGTAGATCAATACACCCAGCACCTGCTTTTGTGTGCGCTCCTGACGTCTGCGTCTGGGAGAGGAATTTTAAAACAACCCACTCTTCTCTCCTTTATTTAATCTCAACTTTAGATCTGAATGTCGTGGAGATAAGACCTATTTAATAGCACAAGCTGGAGAAGATACGGTTTGCTGCTTTGCAAGCACCCCTCCCCAGAGCTGTGCTGTGTACCTAAATCTTAGTTGACAATGTTCTCTGCTTATCCAATTCTTAGGCTTCCTGTACGGCTCTGCCCAGACAGCTCTGGCTGCCTTCTCTCTAACATGCATCCTTTCCTCGGATTTCACACAATACTGCCGCTGCACCTCTACACTGACCTGTGCAAAATGTTATAAATAGGAATTGTTGGATACAGCAGCTATCAGAGGGGTTTACAGTTATCTGCAGGCACTCTTTCAATGTATACTACCTGCTTAAAAGATTTCTTTTCCAGAGTATTAAAGGTTTGCAGGTGTAAATTGCCACCTTTAATTTCATTGAAGGCTTTTTATGTTTGTGTGCCTCATTCTATATCACCCGTGTGGATTTTCTCCAGCTTATATTTTTAGCTAGTTGAAAATATCAAACATGGAATTCAGTAGTGCTTTCCTTCTGTTTGAATGCTCATTGCTATGGTGATAGTTCCAGGAGGGAATGCTGTCAGGGGTTTTTTAGAAGATTTTTATGTTTATGGTGTAGCTATTTTTATTATCTTGTGAGAGAAGGTGACAATTATCTTTTGCTCCTTGTTTAGTGCTTTGTTATGAACTCGATTTTTTTTGCAGCTTGTTAGACATACAGGCATCTTTCTATGGTGATGTACAAACATACTGTGTTTTTGTCCAAACAGTCAATGCAATTAAAGATAAATGCAGGGGAACGCAGACTCACAGCTCCCCCTGCTGTTCCAGGCATATACTCTTTTTTTTTTTTTTTTTTTGTCCAATCCTCCCCCAACGTGTTTAAAAATAAAATAAAAATCGCATACAGCCAAAGGGCTCTGCCACCTCGCACTTGCCTCATGCTGTCCCCATTGCTCCAGTTCTTGAAGGGAGCTGGTACTTATGGTGGCAATGGGAATGTTTCATATTTGGAGTTTCTTGCCAGTTCTTTGTGATAGCGTGCATCGCCCTCTGGGATCCACATCCTGAGCCTCCACAGCGGAAGCTGTCCCCAGTGCCAGAACTGGTTGCTGGCTGAAAGCTTCTTTCGGCTCATCCCTGATCGTCTGTGGTCTCTTGAGGTGCAGCTAAGTAGTATTCTGCAAACATTTTTGAGTGTATTGAACACAGTTTGTTGGATTTTTTTTTTCATCTCTTTACTGCTTCAGCAGAATAGCACATTAAATCGGACTGAAATCAACTGTGCTTGCAAATGGCCAATAAAGTCTCTATGTCTGGAAACTGCTTCCCCACTTGTTAGCACTCCTTTTAATGCCCAAGCTACTTTCTTGCTCCAGATTATTTTATGTCAAAGTTTGTATCATTTTTAGATGAGATATTTGCAGAGCAAACACTTGTTTGGCCAGTAGAGAAAATGTGCCTGCCAATCTGCCAGTAGTGCGATTGCTGAATTATTGCAGATATGAATTTCTCTTTCTCTGGTTGTATATAGGATGAGCGTCTCTCCAACTGATGCCTGTTGGAGTCGATTGTGCCCTAACAAGAGTGTATATTCAGAGCTGGATATACATCTTTGCTTCCTTAGTGCCACATGCAGGCTCTGAAGTTAGTAGGTTTTCTAATTCAGGGTGAAGGCTTTTGTTCTTATGTGATAACTAAAAGCTTATTGCTAAATGAGGGAAGCTTTTATCTATATCTCTGTGTGCACGTTTATATTTGTATATATTTTTAAGGCATTTAGTGGTCTTTATCAGACTGGGGAGTGAGGAGCTCATTTCCTCTGACCTGGTTGCTTCACTAATCTCATGTTAAGCTTTACTTTGAACCATGACAGGGTGTTGAAGCTGTCCTACATTTACATGAATTATCCTGATTCTGTTCTCATGGTCACGTGTGCTGCATGCAGCTGTATTACGTCATTACCATTAAGGTCCGAAGTAACCTTGAGCAGCAAGCCTGAGGGATGATATGTGAGTGGGAGCTAGCACTGCGGTTTTCCTAGGCAGATGAAGCTAACCTGTAGGTGAGTTCTTCAAAAAGCACAGGAATTCTGGTGTTACAAACACTTCTAAGTACAGGATGGCAATCAGTGAAAGCAGGCTTATAAGACTTGAGTACATCGATATTTTAACAAATCCTGCATTTCCTGCCAGTCTTCTGCATGGGTATGGTTCTGTAATGTCACATATCAAAATGGAAAATGTTCAGAGATTTTCTCTTTTTTTGTTTGGGGTAAAATATTTAAAATTCATGTATCTCCTGAAGGAGTTTGTTCTTTGCCAACACTTGCAGACAGTGAGAGACATTTTTGCAAGTCATTTGCAGATGCCTCCTTTACAGGAAAATGTACATAGTGCTAGGTTACTGCCTGAATTGAATTTTGAAACTCTGAAATCTATTTTTATAAATTGGAATGGATTACTTTTTTAGACATATCATTTAGTTACTTTTTATTTTTAAATGTCTTGGATGAAGAGAAAATTATGTTTAATCTATATATTCATATGTTAATCTATATATTCACATGTCCCAGAAATGTGTGAGTTGGAAAAGTTAAGAAAAATCTTGTGAAACAAAATGTTCTGGAGTGTAGCTTTAAATTAGGAGATTTTAAACCCACCTGAACAACCTTCACTCCATTTAAGAGCTTATATCAGAACTGATGGGGCAGGACTAAGAACAAAAGCTATTGGTATTACAAAGTTGAGCAAGAAATCCTCTCTACCCTGCTGTTCTGGTCACGATCGCAGCTGCACTAAGCTAAACCCGCTCTTCCACCCCTTCAGTGACCTTGGCTGTGCTTCAGCACACAGGGAATTGAAGCAAAAGGCAAATTCTAGTAAATATTAGATTCTGTCACTTACAGATATACAGACTACATATAAAGATAACGGCATGCATGCTCTCTCTCCTCTCTAGCTCTTGCCTTCTTTGAAGTGGACTTGGTGTTTTTGCAGCTGAATTACTCTGACATAAAACTTTCTGGACTGTGCTGATGGGTTGAGCTGAACTCTGTGGAGCTGCATAGGTGCTGAGGCTTTGCAGAAGTACCCATTATGTTTGTAACAGTGCTAATTTTTGAGAGCCATGCAGAGAAAACTTTAGATTCAGCCCAGTTGATATGTTCTTCACACTGCTCCTGTGGTGAAGAGGATTGATTTTTGTGTTTCTTTTGATATTTGGCTTCCTTTCCTCTGGTACTCAATGCTTCAGGCTTTAATCCTTTAACCTTGAATCTGAGAATCAAGGCTTCAGGAGGGATCAGGCCTTTTGATGGAGAGAGAACATCTTTTGTTGTACCAAATGGTTAGGAGTGGGATAAAGCAAGGCAGATCTCCAGACAGTACATATTCCTCTGTTGTGTTAAAAGACTATAAACAGAGGATGGGTTTAGTGGGGATTATAAATAATCTAGAGGAAGGTGGGGCGTTAGAAGCAATGGTGAAGAGTTAATGACTTTTGCTTTAACATTTCACCAACAACCAGTCTATCATGACAGATGTGTACTGGATTGCCAAATGCTAGAGTCTGATTTGGGTAACGGTTCAAAGCTCAGCGTGTCGTGGAAATGGCAATGCGGTCCCTGATGAAACAGGGGAAAAAAGCTTTTCAGCTTCTCAAAGGGCAGTATTTGTGCAAGCAGATGCTTGCTTGCCCTACCCAGCATAAAGAACAGTTTTGTGGGCAGCCAGGAGAGTTCGTACTGCTGGATTTTTATAGGATCATTAATTATATGTTATAAGGCAGCTAAGCATGGCATTCCTAACTCGATGAATTCCATTATGAATGGCCTTTTCATATTCTTCATCTCATTATATTAAATGCATGTGACCTGAAGTTTAGCTAAAGTTATTGTTCGGGTTAACTTTCATTTAGTGGTTGCCCTAATTTTAGAAACAGTATGATCTTTAGATTTTATGGAGAGAGAGGTTTTTTATGCATGTTTTTGCAGCACTATTTTAGATAATTTCTTTTGGAACTAGGTATGAACTTCTATGAGGTGGCAGAGAAGGGATTTAGTCTTTCCTTGATTTGCCTGGAGATTTCTGTACCCATATCCCTGAATGACAACATCCAGTTACATGGATTTGGCTATCATCTCTCTGCCAATAACTCTTAAACCCTCTGCTCTGTTCTGTCTAGTCTTGCATATCTGACTGCCTCCCTGACACGTAATCCTGGTTGTTTTGCCTTCAGATCATTCCTAATCTGGCCAAAACAGAACTCCTTACTTTTTCTTCGGAATCTTTCTTCACGTTTGATATTGATAACAGCGCATCCTCTCTGTCACTCAGACTTGTAACATCAGGGCCATTCTCCTTCTCCACACACACTGGGGATGCTGACAACTATTGCAGCTTCCTTCTCCTTTGCAGCAAAAGCATACCGGTAGTGTCATCAGTTACAACACCATCGCTTGTTCTGGTCCTTCATCCTGAGCTTGACTATGGTAAAATCATATTTGGCTGCTGAATCTTCACGCCCTTCCTTCAAAATAAATTATCAAAATCAGTATCTTTGCTGCTTATTCAGATCTTGTCATCATAGTTTCTCTGAAACTTTCTTTCAAAGGCCAGTTGTCCACAGTATCAGTCTACAGGGCTCTGCAGAAAGTCACACTGCCACTAGTTTTATTTTCTCTGCCATCCCCTCTTCTTTACTCCTTCAGTTACAAGAAACTCAGCAATTTTCTTGGGCCATGTAATCCTACCATGTTCCCTAATTCCTTCTGGCTTTTGGACCCATTGAGTCACATCCTGGTGGTTCCTGCCTCCACCTGTCTGCTCTGACACCTTTCCCATCTCACAACTTCAAACCCTCTTTTCAGAGTTTATCATCAGAGGCACTGACCACAAGGAATGGTCTCTGCCCAGCAGGTCCACCTAAAATGAGTTATACTCAAAACATCTCACCAGTGACCTAGGAAGGGAAGTATTGTAATTTAACTGAAGTGACAAATCATGAACTGTTGAGTAAAGAAAGGCTTACATATGGCTTCTAGTACACTTGAGTTTGAAACAAAACAATATTCAAGTATCTTCAGTCATCTGCTGATAGTGTCAGGCTTTGTCTCTTTATGTAACTACATGCCCTTCTGTTTGATCGATGCCTTGTTAATCCTTTTTTACTTTTTAACTTTGTGCTCCTTTAATCTGCATCTACATCTTGCATCCTTTCTGAGAAAGTAATGTCTCTGAGAGAGGGGCTATATTTATACACCGGCTGTAGATGCAGGAGGGCTGAGATGGTTAGGCAACACAAATAGATAGAAGTCTCTAAAAACACACGTCAGAGTGACTCTGGTGGCAGAAGCTCTGGGCAGACATTTCCAAACAGATTCTAACAAACTTGTGCAGAGGCAGACTTCCAAGACCTAAGTTCAGTTTGTTTCTTTTGATTGCTAAAATATAAGCTACATTTTATTTGCCAGTGGTAGGCGTGTGATGGCAACAGAAGTTGGTATCTGACCTAACAAAAGTACAGAGCTCACAGGTGCTTGCCAGTGTCTCTTCCCTTAGATATGGGACATTAGCATGTGCATCTCACTGAATGGTTTTAAAAGTTATTCGCCTCTTGGTGAGGCAGTGATTTCTGTCTGGTTTAAATTCCGTTATGTCTGTTTATTTCCTGAATATACAAACACATAAAAAGTGTTAAATCTGTTCAGTAAACACCCTGGTTGAGTCAGTGTTTGGTGGTGCTGTCACATTCACATAAAATCCATGTGCTGAAGGGAAATCTTCAGTGTATGTTTCTTTGTTTGTTTGTTTTTGTGGGGCCCAGGTCAAGGCTTTTCGAGCTTTATGCCATCAGGTAAGCATCTCTGTATTGTACTTGCAATAAGTAGCTGATTTTTCTATCACTAGCCATCAAGCACAATCTGTGAAATAACTAATTTCAGTGGATTGTAGGCAATGTAAGTGGCCAGAAGTGATTTTTTTAATCTTTACCAAGAGCTGCCTTGTCAAATCTACATCTGTTGGATATGGTAACTCACTACTCTGAGGAAACTCCAAAGTCTAATTTCTCTATTTACTTCTCTTTTGAGCTATAAGAATTTTTTAAAAGCAGATCAATAAACAATCTCAGTGTTTTCATTTTACTAAGCAATATAATATAGATGAGTACTAGTGTAGTAGTAAATCATTAATACACTACTTAATCATAGAATGAATATGTCCCTCAGATGTGATTTAATCATGAAAAAAGGCCAGTGGAGTGCAAAGATAGATCAGGAGGGGCATTTCCAACAAAAATGGGATAGTCTATGATGCTATTTTAAAAGATCTTAGTGTGAGAGCAGTTGGGATGCCAGTTATAGCTGCAGGCCTAGCTATATTCTAACATATTGTTTTGATCACTCTACAAAACAGGAATCAAAAATCATGTGAAGTTTGTGTTTGGTTGTGAGTGTGCAGTCAGCATCATGTTAGAGCTGTGCCTTGTACCCAGGCTGAGTTTGTGCCACCACATTGAGCCTCTGATGGCTTTTTGGAATAAGAACAGCGTTAGAGCCTCCAGACAACAGATTCACTGGTCCCAAGATTTGTAAAACCACATCACTAACAGATCTATAGAACCCTAAAAAACAATAGTAATGTATGCTTAAAATGCTTAATTCCATCATCATGCAATACAGGTAAATATTATTAGAGTAAGAGGACGGATTTTCTGTGTATGCGTGGCTCTTTGCATTGCCTGTACACAAGAGTGCAGTCTTAAATATTTGTTGCTGTAATTAGACATCTCTTCAAAATGTCTTGTAAGTAGGACACATCGGAAAGCCTCTGAGTGCCTGCGTTCTAGCTCTTACTTTGTCTGTCCTTTGCTGTGTTGTCACTTGTCTTCAGCGAATGATCACTTTGTGATGTGACACATGGGCAGAAAAGGGGCAATTGCTGCTCGTTTACGGAAAGGTCCTGTTGTCACCACCTACTAGCTTATCAGGAGCTCATGTGAAGGAGATGATATTTCTATACGGATAATCTCAGTGAAGGAAACACAAGGACACTCACACCGAGCACGTGGTTGCTGCCACACTCAGCCTGAGCCTTGCGGCAGCCCATTTCCAGCCCATTTTGTGGTGCAGCCCGTCAACTGTAAAAACTTTTTCTGGGTAAGCTAAGTTCAGAAGAGATGATGCATTGATCATCTATGCCTTTATCACAACCAAATTGCAGTCTAATTTGGGGGATGTTTGTTCAGAAGATAGCTTGCATATGGCTTTTTGATGAGTACCTGGTGAATGGGAACTGCTCTCAGCCAAACAGTAGTGATTCTGGGTAAGGCACTAAGTCACTTCTCTGAAGAGCGTGTGATTCTCTTGCTGAAGGAGAGAGTTATGCAGTTTGATCTACTGAAGAAGTTTGGATTTAGCTCAGAAACTTTGTTTGTCCTAAACAGGCTTTTGCATCATTCCTTATGGTACTTTCACTGGTGACAGCTAGGCAGGCTTTTCAGATATACAGACGCTGTTTTGAAGGATTGTTTTTATACCTATGACTTGACATTTACATGACTTTCTTTTGTGAAGGCTGACAGCACTGCTTGCTGGAACGACAGCTGCTCTACTCTGCTCTATAAGAAAGGCCAAACACACAATCACAGCATTTTGTCCTGCTAAAGCTTTGTCAGTCTGCTTTTCTCTATGGCTGCCTGAAAACCTTTATGTTGGAATTTTCAGTGGATTCAGAGGACAAGAGAGAAAGTAATCAGAGCTCATTTCAATGCTTATTAGTGAAACAGTGTAAGTGGTGTGGGAAGGGTGCTGGTGGGAAGTTGGAGCTTTAAGCTAACTTAAAGCAGAATGAGGACAGAGCTTCAAAGGAAGGGCATGAATATAATTTTAGGAGGAACTTCGCTTAGTATTTCCTATAAACGGTCCTTTAACTGTGTGTATTAAGCAAAATCCTGACGTCACTGGTTCATTATGGCCAGGGTTTCACCTATGGCTGGCATGATCTAATAGGTCACTGCTTATTAAGAGTATATGTGGCCTCGATTCTAGCTGGTGGAATTAAATGTCTGAGCATCTGTCACTGAAGGAATGGAGAACAAACTGGCCTCTGAAAGAATGGTCTGGAGAAGCTATGCTGTGGATTACATTACCCTAGTGGAGCTTGTATATGAGAAAATTTTTAATATACTTGTCCATATGTCTCCTCCAAGATGAAAGAAATGTAAAACAAATGCAGTAGGTCCAAGAGAGACAGTTCAACAGAAGTAAACAACAGAAACCTGATACAGCCATCCAAATGCATTAATGGATTCAGGGGTACTGAAAAAGAGGATTGTAAGGGATGAAAGCTCTGGATCACTCTCCAGCAGTATATTGCGTACATACTAACTTGTAGATTGTAGGCAAACACTGTTTTCTGTGATGAAAAATTCTTTATTTACAGACAGGCTTGGTAATATTTGTATTTCAGTTACAGAATTGTCTGCTGAGGTGCTCCCCTATATGTCCCTGCCTTCTGCCTTTTACCTAGAGAAACACATGAGAAAGGAGACGGACTCTGTCCGGAATATCTCCAAATGTACATGGTCTCTAGAAAGGAAAGCAGCTGTTTCTTATTAACATGCACAGGATCCCAGCAGTATCATTAACATGCTGATACATCTAACATAAGCCTCAGTATGCCAGGTTTCATAATTGGTCCATGAAATCTTACTCTAGGCTTCAATGTGGCCTTCAAGGTCTGTATTAGAACAGGACATTTTCCTACTTTTTAAAGGAAAGGCAGAGAAAATGTTAAGCTTAGATTTTTTTTTTTTCAAGCACTCAGTTTCAATATGAAATGGGCTTCAGATTTTTAAGTGTGGTTTGAAGGTTTTTGATCTGCTGACATAAACAGATTGTTTTTGCTGCAAGCAGCACTAGAGTGAAGGCATTCAGTGATGAGAGATTGCCCTGAAATTCATGCTGTGCTTCTCCTCCTTGTCTGCAATGCTCTTACCTCTCTTCCAGCTCTTTTCATCCCGCACAAAGTATGAGGTCCATCTCCCTCCTTTCTCCTGTGTGCTGCTGTGGCTTTTACATCTAGATGTATTTCTCCCCAGCTCTGCTTCAAGGAATGGGCAGGATGTGTCCCCACAGAACAGAATTCCAGGTTGCAGATGGAGATGCTTTAAGGAAGGCTTCAACATCTACTTGTGTTGTCAGGGTTTTTCTCATGGCTAGCTTCAGGCAGATACCCATGGAGTATGTATCTGCTTAATTTCACTAATTAAGACACTAATTTCAGGTGTCTTATTTTCTTAGTGAGTCAAGTGTTTGAAAGTTGGCTCGGGTTCTTTTCTTCCTCTGCAGACCTGCTTACCCTCCAGGGGCCTAGCCTCCTTACCACATCTCTTTCTTGCCTTCTTTGTTTTGTGAATGAGGGTAATCCCACTGCCCTACTTGACATATTATCAAAACAAACAAACAAACACTGAAATATGAGGCACTTGGATGTTCTGGACTAGGTGCTTTCATGGGGTAGAGTTGCATGGTACACCTCAGAAGACTGAAAAAGTTGTGGTTGGGCAGGAGACTGCTGATGCTGCGCTTGTCCAAACTCTACAGACCTTCTTTTATCCTACTGAATGTTTTTTAATTGCCGTGAAGACAACCAACTTCCCAAAAAGTCACTTTGGAACTGGTGGTTTTCAAAGCTGTGCTCTGATAACTTGATTTAAACCGATTTAAATCCAGGCCACTGCTGAAAGCAAAGATCCTGTCATGTACTGTAACCTCCTTTGTTCTAGTGCTTTTGGTACTGCTGCTTTATGCTGAGCTGACTCGGGAAACTGATCTGGCTGAAAACTCTCCCAACCAAAGGGGTGGGTTAGGCAGGAAAAAATAACTTTCAGCCTGCTTGTCAAACTGCATCTGAAATGGCAATACAGGTTCCAGCTACAAAAACGTATTGCTTGGGTTGTCTACTTATCACCAGTTTTGCATCATTAAGTGTTATGCACTCTTGGCCTGATATAATTGCAGCAGATTGCACACATGAACTGTTAATTATTTTATTTTTAAAACAGAAATTGCAGAACAGGAAAATAGCATTCCAACATGTTCACTTTTGGAACGAACTTACCACAGCAATCTGTTACTTTGATAATGGTTAAACTCTCAAGCCCTTGTCTCAACAGGGTGCAGTAGGGTACCATTAAGGCAGCCATCTGTTGAGCATATATACTGGAGGCGTGAATTGTCTTGCATTTTGGGTTTCTGACTAGTAATAATGTAGTTGTGTTCTCCGGATACTGCTGATCCGCACTGAAAAATGCATGGAAAGATCAGAGTTCAGTGAAAGGTGAGAATCTGAATTTGGGATCGATAGCTGGGAACCTGTCAGATGATCACTAGGTATGGAAAGGGGAGGAGATTAAACCTCTTGTGTGTACACATACTGATGGTGAATGCTACTCTGTGGCAAGAGTCTTAGCTGCTTCAGTTGCTTAGCAATTCAATAGATCTGTAAAACTCCATTTGCAGACCAAGGCTACTGTTATGTTGGATTGATTCATCATGATGAGCAGCTAAAACAAGTATTCTATCAGAGTTTTCCTGCATTAATTTAAAAATTAATTTAGTTGGCTCTAAATGGACATTTGTTTTAGTATCTTCAAGAACTGACTTTCCTCTGTTAAAGCAGAATAATGTATCTATATGGTGCCCTAACTTGAACAGTACATAAAGATTAGTAAATAAGACCCCATTAAAAATACTTATAATGTAAGTAACATGGGTCCCAATAGCCTTTCTAATGTCCATTAATGCTTATTCTGAGGATCAGAGCTCATTTTACTGAGCCATTTAGTCAAACCCTGTGATTATTTAGAAAGTTAATTCATGCATACTAAAATCTAGCTTAAGTAATGCAGAGGGTAGGAGGTAAAACTCTATGGAGACGATAGTCCTTTTTGTTATTTAATGATCAGCCATAATTAACTTGCAAATTTGAAATAATTAGAACAAATTAAAGGTATTTAACTTTGCCTCCCTAAAGAAAAATTCAAATTGCACCAAATGCAGCTTTAAATTATTCAAGTCTCAGAGGTCTGTGCTGGGTTTTTTTACAATGCCTTTTCTATGATGAGAATACCAATCTGCTTTTTGTCAGAAAGCATCCTATCAAGTAATTGTTCTTTGTGTCTAATAAATGACAGCTATTCTTCTTTGTAAAAGTATTTCAGTCTCTGAAGACTATATCAGCATTTCCATGGCATTTTAATTCAATAAAACAAAAGGTTAATGTTTTTCTACTTTTTAAGGAATGCAAATACTAGCAGTATTCAATAGGTCCTGAATGACATTTAAAATTTGCCATTCACACTCAGCAGGGATATCGCGATATGAGGCACAGACAAAATGGAAAAACGTTCAAGATGTGTTCCCCTGTGCTGGTGATGCACTTCAATATTCATAAGGAGGCACTAATGCTGGGACCTGCTTCTTTTCTTGTGATGCTGCATCACAACTGCCTTAGTACATGGGTTAGGTAGGTTAGTAAGGTCTTTGTTTTAGACAGTCTTCTCTGTTGTGAAGTTTGAGTAAACACAATGAAAATTCGTCGGATAACATGGTGCCCTAAGGAAGTCCTAATAACCCGTCACATGCTCAGTTTGCTAATTGTTCTGTAGCTGAATGAGGAACTTTCTTCTGAAATAGCTTTTTTTCCTTACATTTTCTTTGTTTTATTTTGGTGTGTTGTTAATTGTTGACTTTTTGCATCTCTCTACATTATCCCATTCCAGCCTTGGTGTGCACACCTCTTGGATTGTTCCTCATGTTAATGTTTGACTCTTCATTCTTACTTGAACAAAACTTGAGTATGAGACTTCTTTGATTAAATTCTAAACAACCAGGCTCTAATTCATTGTTTAGCGAGCTGTAAATGCAAATGTGCTTGCTTTTGTTATTTCCTCATAAATTAGCATCTGTGACTTCCTCTTGGTATGTTTTTCTGTATGAATTTTCTCTGCCATAACATTATTTAAACCAGAAAATGGTGTTTTAGAAGTGACCACTACATATAAGAAGTATTGTAGTGAACCAACAGAGTAATTGCCTCCTCATTTACACAACAAATGTCACTGTCTTCACAGAAGATAGTCTCTCAGTTTATTTAAATGCTGTTAATCATTCAGGAACTGACAAATAAAATGTAAAGTCCTGTATTATCAGAGAAATCTGATCAGCTATTACATCTTTGTCTCCTAAAGAGTTATTAGGGTCCAAACCCACCACTTACTATACTCTGGGTTGCAGGAATTTGTAGATTAATAATTCCCTAGAATTCGAGTAAGATACTAATTTAGTCTACAATCAATTTTAAAAATTCTTTGCAATATTATTAAGTCATGCAGTTTGAAACACTAAAGTAAATGGAGGTTATTTGGAGAAGTTTTATCCAACACTTCAGCCAGTTATTATGGGTCATGAGCCATTATATAATGTTCTGCATTAATAATACAAGGGAAATACTAATTGTCAAACAGGCGCAGTGGGCCCTATTAAACAGTGACTTTTACAGCACGTTGGTTTGAATTTTTTAATTTAGCTATCGTTTTCTGATGGGAACATCAGATATCTGCTTTTTTTTTTTTTTCCCACTGGATATATAGTAACCAGTAATGTAAGCTTTTATGTAAAAGATTTTTGTGAATCATCCTCTATAAATCTGTATCCCAAATAATACAAACTTAGTAGAAGTCTTTGAGTTATCTGTGCAAAATTGGTACTTAAACAGGAAGAAGATTTGATAATCTTCTACTAACTTAGGAAAGCTGTGTGTCACTCCCATACTTGCAAACGAGGTGGTATAGTCTTGGGATAACCTGTATTCCTTCCTGTGGATAATCCAAAGGTTTTAAAAATATTTGTAGTTGCTTTTTAAAACTGCATAACAGTCATGGGTGTAATGACATATAAGTGTTGGGAATCCTTGTTTAAAGCAATAGTCTTTTTCCTCAGAGCAGAATTTGAAAGCAGTCTGTTGACTTTACTGAGAGAAGGATGGTCTCAATAACCTTGTGTCTTTCCAAATTGTTTTGTGAGTGCATGTGTCTGCAGGGACTGAAATCATGCTTTCTCCATGTCATCAAATTTGCATCCTAGTTTTATCTGTTGAGTGCTTAAAATTTTTGTGCAGGAGTCCTTCCTGAACCACACTTTTCTATTGCTTTTCTGGTTAGCTTTCTCTTTTCTTACTCTTCCCAAGCTGTTGCATGTGCTGCACCAGATATTTTCCGAACAGTTCACTTACACATTCTCTGTCCTGCTTGAAAGTACCTCTGTTCTTTTATCTCACAACTTTTTGTCCCTCATCTTTTTTATTTTTTCTCTTGAATTAATGTAACACCTGCTTCTCTTTTGCAAACCATGAATCCAATTTACTTCTCTTAGATTCTTTTTTCCCCTTTTTCTTACCAAAGTGAGCATTTTTGATTACTTTTTTCTTCCAACCTTGCTCAGCTATGCTGGATAATGTCCTTTCTGTATCTTCATCCCATTTGTCTCATTCTAACCACTCAGGAAATCCAGTAGTTAATGCTTTAGGGAGTGTCCCAGATACCATGAAACTCCAAATATAATTGTCAGAGTGCTGCCAGCTGCTGATATTTGGTAACCCTTCAACCTTTAGGCACCTTGCTTTCAGAAATTGTAAATGGGTTCAGCAGGTGCTCAACCAACACCACGATGGCTATGCTTCTGGGGAAAGAGGTCTATGTGCAGTGTTAAAGAGGCTGGTATCAAGTAATCATGTCACCTTTCTTTCCTCCTAGTGTACCAGTGTCAAAACATGAAGATTATTACCCCAGGACACCACCGGTGAGCAAAGCCTCCAGAACATCTCGGAGCAGTGGTGGGAGCAGTTCATTGAAGAAAATGGCTGGTTTTGGGGGAAATGTGGAAGACAGGCAAGCCCTTCTGATGCAGACCAAGAGGGAAGGCAACAAGTCAAGGAAAGGTAAGGTGAAGCATACTGTATTGCCAGGCCATGATTGTGCTGACGGCATTTAGAAATTGTAGATGTGTTCGAGAATGGATGAGCAAAATGCACAATTAAAGGGAGAAGATTGCAAGCTACTTAAATAACCCAACAGAAGCTAGCTACATTTAGAGTAAAAACAGAGAAAACCTTGTAAATAACAAGTGATCTTCTTGGTTGGTGTTCCTGATAAAAGAGAAAAAAATAGCCCTTTAATCTTAAAAAGCTGCTTCAACAATTCTTTTTCCTTTCCAGCAAGCAGAGAATAAGTGCAGTGGGTCTTGTTCTTGAAATGTAATCTTCTTCACATTTCTTTTCCTCCCCAAGTAATGGCTCCACCATTACAACCTGATATTTTGCCACACAGGGACATCTGTACTGCTAGAATCTATCCTGTTCTTAGCTTACTACCTTCACTTAAGGAGCAGAGAAATGATTCTTTCTCAGGAAAAGAAAGGGTTGGGCACAAAAGCAGCTTGGATGTTTCACTGCTGAGCCTTGAACATAATCCTTGGTTCAATTATGAGCTAGCTTTTTTTTTTTAATATATATTTTAACTTGTCAGCCAGTTTGCTGTATATGTCAGCATAAAAATAAAGAAAATGGCAAAATGAGAAGAAATGTGGTGCAGTTCTCAAAGGAACAAATAACTTGTGTTATTGGTTAAGACCGTACCAACATTAAAAAGCAGTCCCTGCAAAGAAACTTTCAAAAGGGTATCATCAACCTGGACCCAAACAGTGGCTGGGGTTAATCTCTTCCAAGGCACAGCTACAAAAGTTGGAAGCCTATAAAGGGCTTGTGTCCAAAAAAAATCAATTTCTAATTTGAAACAAAATCATTTTTGACTAACAGGGGTTCAGGACCCATTACTTTTGCTGTATAGTCTGCTGACATTTCACACTTTCTGTTGTGCACAATGAATCCTAATAGTCATTTTATAACATTGCTACACCAATCAATTTAAGCAAGAGAAAGCCGTTACAATTCTGCAAAGTTTCAGGGGCAATTTTCACTGATGGTTTTCTTTTATGTTTTTTTCAGCTATCATTATTTTTTTTCTTCTCTTTTCCTCTTCCTTCTCCCTGTTCCTTCTTAGTACTGTAGTGATGAAATAGAGATTTTTCACAGTTGGATGATGGGTTTTGTTTCTTGGGTAGGGATAGTACCAAAAAAAGTAATTTATTTTCCATA
>VXAV01009382.1:11975-45352 GCA_013399715.1 Alectura lathami | reverse complement strand
AGATGACTGAGCTAGTTATCCCCAGCTCCTTTTATGGTTGATGACTTATTTTAGGATCAGCTAAATCACCTTTTGGTGATGCCTGTCTTCCTGTGGACTGTAAAATAAGCCTCGAGTAACATGCACTGACACCTTATTCCTCTTGTAGCTGAATGCATGGAGCTAAAAATAAGTTGTTTGTCATTCATGTGTTGATTATGGATTGGAGGCAAATGCGGGGTTAACCTATGTGCTGCATGGTCAGTGCCTTGGTTATTAATACAATTTTAATACTTGTGTTATAAATCAACGGGCTTAGGCACTGAGCACTCAGGGAGAGGGACTGCGCCTATGACTGCGAGTACACAGCATCTTTGTCAGTGGCACATGAGCTTGTGATCACATGTTCAGTAAAAATTCTTGCCTCTCTGTCACTTGGGGACCTTAACCAGCACTTTATGCTGTTAGATGTGCCCCATTTCCAGAACTAGTTTTTAATATACCTTTTTTTTTTTTTTTTCCCCCTTCACGATATTCTAACTCTCTGCTTCAATGAAGACCTTCAGCTCTTCTTTTCCTACCATGAACAGCACAGTATTGACAACGAATGTCATCCGTTAGTTGTCCTTTTTCTAGACCACTTATGAATGCTTTAAAGAGTTCAAGCCCTAACAGATTTCTATGAGGCTCCATGAGTGACTTCCTGGCCACCTTACAGCAGAAACAATTTTAATTTTATCTCTTTATTTCCCATCTTTTAAACAGTTTTCTATCCATTAATGGATCTTCCTCTTCCTTTATGGCAACTTTTGAGTTTTTGGTGACAGATTTACTGAGAAGCTTTTGGAGATCTAGATAAACTGTATAAACTGTATTTTTCTTTTCCAGTTGAATAATTACTTTACACATCTAGTAGAGGTTCCCAATGGATTATGACTTAATATACTTTTCACCAATACGTCAAGATTGTGTTATGAACATTTCTTTATTATAATTTCTGTTCTTGTTCTAAACATTAGACTTCTTCATTTATAGATTAGAGTATGACTCCAGATCCTTTCAAAAAGAAACCTCACATTCACCAATTTTCACTGCCCCAAAACTGAGGCAGTTTCAGGTGATTAGTTACACCTTACAGTTAATAGTTCAGCTATTTCATACCTGAGCTCCTTCAGAAGTTTGAGTGAGTACCAGCTGATCCCAGCAGCTTATTATTGTTCATTCTGTTGGTTTGTTCTGTAATGTATCAAATCAAAGTGTCATATAAATACAACTCTTTCACTGTGTCCTTTTTTGGCATCAGAAACTTCATGGTGAGTATGTCAGTCCTCTGACATTTTCTGCTATGGCCTTGTCATTCCTAGGTGCTTCTGCATAACTTTACCTCCTCTTGGCTTGAACTGATGCTCAGGCTTCTTACGTTTGATGTATTTTAAGTGGAATTTGTTATTAGACTTACTGGGTTTAGCAAGATAACCCTTAAGTCTTTATTGTGCTTTTCCTCCCCACCCCTCCTCTCCTTTCCCCTTTGCTCTTTTTTTGCTTAATTTCTCAGTGTGTTCTTTGTTATTTTTTATTTTTCTGACTGGATGTAACAGTCTACTGTTCCACTTATGTTGTATGACTCTAATGACTATTTCACAGAATCTTAGAATCATAGAATATCCTGAGTTGGAAGGGACTCACAGGAATCAGCGATTGAGCTCTTTGTGCCTGATTACTCCCATGCTGTAGCAAGATTGTTAATGTCAATTTACAGATCTTTGTTCAAGCTAAAAGCACAATTTCTGCTTTTATTTCTGTTTTATTTTCTTCCTAGAACACATTTCATTTTCAAAAACTCATGCTATTGAATATTAGTAATTTTGGCTTTGTGGCATGCTGTCACTAGAGCAATGAAGTTACCTCCTCAACTTTAGATAATCTTAAAAGATTTGGAGGGTTTTGTTTTTTTGATTAGTTGATATTTTAAACTCCAGTACAAAGTTATCTCTGCCTGTTTTAATAGTGGTGCCTTAAGTATTGTTTTTCTCCTGTGGTTCTTCCTAACAATAAGTTTTAAAGGATTTTGTTTTGATGTGTACAGCTGGAAAGCAGAGTGAAAAAAAAATTGCTTTCAAAGTTTTTTTTTTCTGTAAAAAAAGACATCATAGAGTAGTAATATATAAATTATGTATTTAGAATCGTTTAAGGGAGATTCCTGATGCCTCTAATGCCATTGTACTTTTAACTTTTTGCTTCATCTGCATTGAATCATCTTTTACTACTTAAAACAGAAATTGGGTTTATTGAAACATTTCAGTTCTGATTATTTTTTAATAAAGATGAAGAAGTCTAACCTAATGAAATCACTGTAATGAAATGAGAAAATTAAAATAAAATAGAATTTAAAAACGCTGAAAACTTTTAAATTGTATTAAGTCGTATTTGGCGGTATGTTTCACTGTGATTACTGTCCTGGATCAGTGGGGTGAGAAACATGGCGTGTTAGGAACGACCTTCGCACTGTTAGACTGACATTTCCTGTTACATTTCCAGAAGGGTGAGTGGCACACACCGTTCACATTACCAATAGTACTTGTATGTGTAACTTCTGTGCCTTTGATCATGAAATCATGCTTTGAGATGAGCTGTCGTGCTGCATTCAGATTTTTTCCCCCCCATAGTTCAGACCTATAAATATATTTTGTGGAATGCACGCACGTCTGTCAGTCTACCAGGTATCTCTGAAACATCATAATGTATGAGCAGCTTTATGATTTATGAGTTTGCAGACTTTTTCATACTGTTAGAAATGAAATGCTTCCTGCTCCATGCAGATTATCGGATAATTCAGTGTTGCAGTGTGTAGGTATACTTGTGTTATAAGGGGTGCAGTTTATGACTTGCTTTGCAAGTCTCAGATCTGATGCGGTGAGTTCTTGTACTTGTGTCCATGCCCCTCCACGTGGATCTGCTGGGGAATTTTGCAGGCTCCACTTCTGTTCCAATGACCTTGTCCTTTACAATGAGCCTGTGTTGTTCCAGCGCTGCTCCCCCTTTTTTGCTGTAAGAGCTGAAGCAATTCCTAGAAGGACTTTAACAGTGCTCCAGCTGCTGCTCATCCCAGCTTCTGCTTGACTCTGTTAATTGCTCTGTGCATCCCTGCTCCTATCCATATGCTTGGAATTTGGAGCCTGCACATCCACCTCATTCAGAGGCAGCAAACTGATCTAATAAGAGAGATGTCCTCTCCCTCCCCCTTCCTTGCCAAGCTCAAATCTCTTTCAGTCTTTTTCCTATCTCCTAATGGCATCTCAGCTCCTAGATTTCTAGGCGTGAAAGAGAAGAGTGGTTTCTTAACTCAGCCTACAGTGACAGCTAGATACGACTGTGATGAGCATTTTAACGAACGTCTAGATCACTAGCATGTATAGACCTATTGTAATTATCCATACAATTTTCTTGCTTTCACTCCCTCTGTTTTGTTATGAACTTTTTAGCAGCAGACCATTTCTACCAGTGCGCAAACCGTAACATCACATGACATTGACTTTACTCAAACCAGAAGATTTTTGTGCCAAGGTTGTAACATTGTATCATTACTTCATTGTATCTGTGTGAAAATTTTAATTTCACGCCCTGCGGACTTCACTGTCTCTGTGCACTCTGCTGGTGTTGTTGCATAGAAGGGTAAGTCCCTGGGTCACATTCATTTTGTAGTGTACTTTTTTCTATTTCTTTCTTTCTTTCTTTTCTTTTTCTTTTTTCTTTTTTCTTTTTCTTTTTTCTTTTTCCTTTTTCCTTTTTCCTTTTTCTTTTTCTTTTTCTTTTTCTTTTTCTTTTTCTTTTTCTTTTTCTTTTTCTTTTTCTTTTTCTTTTTCTTTTTTTTTAAAGCAAGAGTTCTGTTTCCTTTGAGAGATCTTGCTGTAAAGTTAGCTGGAGATTTCTGCCAGAAAAATATTTGTAAGCTTAAAGTGAAGATACTAACCATGTTTTTATTAAGTTTTATAATGTGTGGATATGGCCTTTGTCTTAAATATATGAGGTTGTGTGCTACACTGTATTGTATTTGTACATGAATAGATGGAAATGATTTGGTAAAGTATGTGAGGAAGGGAGTGAAAACCCGTGTTTAAATGTCATTATGTTTCTCATACATGCAATCTGATTTTTCTGAATTGCAAACATTTCTGTGCAGAAGCCATTGGTTAATGCTCGGTTTGATTTATGGGGTTTTGCAGGTTGCAGGCACTGGTACTTACAGCTTCCCCAGTTGCACCTTGCCCGTACTGTGTGGGTAAATGAGAGTCCAGTCCTTGATTGTCATCCTTGGCACTTTGTCATAAGCTGTCAATGAGAGGTTTAATTTGTTTATGAAGAGAAAACAGCCCACTACAAAGTTGCAGAATGGCTCTGAGGGTCATTAGTCTAGCGCCTTGGCCAGAGCCGGCTCAGGTGTCTGTGTCCGCTCTGGTTTTGAGTTGATCTGCAAGGCTGGGGACTCCACAACCTCACTGTGCAACTTGTTGCACTGTTCAACAATTCTTACAGTCAGCTTTTTTTCTAATGTTTAAATGGAATTTCTTGTATTTAAATTTGTGCCCATTACCCTTTGTCCTTTCACTGAGAAGAGGTAATGGCCTCAAGCTGCACCAGGAGAGATTCAGGCTGGATGTTCGGAAAAAATTCTTCTCTGAGAGAGTGGTCAGGCATTGGAACAGGCTGCCCAAGGAGGTGGTAGAGTCTCTGTCCCTGGAGGTGTTCAAGATACGTGTAGATGTGGCAGTCAGGGATGTAGTTTAGAGGGCATGGTGGTGTTAGGGTGATGGTTGGACTAGATGATCCTAGAGGTCTTTTCCAACCTTAATGATTCTATGATTCTTCCCCCTCCCCCACCCCAGTCAAGTATTTATACACGTGATAAGATCACCCTGAATTGCCTTGTCTCTGGACTGAGCAGTCGGAGCTCTCTCAGCCATTCCTTGCATGCCAGGTACTCCAATCCCTCAGTCACCTTTGCTGCCTTTCACTGGGCTCTCCCCAGTGTGTCCACGTCTGTTGAGTGCTGAGGAGCCTAGCACTGGACATGGCCCTGCAGTTCTTTCCCACGCATCCTGAGCAAAGAGAAAGGATCATCTCCCTTGGCCTGTTGGCAGTGCTGCCCTCTTTGCTGGCTTATATTCAGCTTTTTGTCTGCCGGGACAGTAGGTTTCCAGGTCCCTCTCTGCAAAGCTGCCTTCCAGCCAGTCAGCCCTGGCATGTACTGGTGCCTGGGGTTATTCCTCCCCAGGTGCAGGACTTTACATGACCAGTGGCTGAATGTTACGAGATGCTTGTAGGCATCTCCTGCCTGGTGGGGTCCCTCTCTGAATACTTTCTGGCCATTCTCAGCCTTGCATTTTTTCAGAATGATATGGGAATGAGACTTAGCATCAGTCTCTTGAGCCGTTAAGCCCCCTGCCTTATTTTGTAGTTTGTCAATGATGTTACATAGTTTCTAACAGAAGCATTGACTACCCACAGGTGTATGGTTATTGAAAAGTAATCCTGCAGAGCCCCAGATCATCTTTGCTACTTACTGCTGGGAATGAACAAACTAAAATTTCACTTCCTTGCCCATCTGTTCAGAAGCCAAAAGTAGGTAATTTGTCTCAGCGGGACGCCTACCACCTGTGTAAAGTTTTTGAAAGAGGTTGTTAGTGTGTGATGACTACGGCCAAGGGACACCAGGCCTGAGTGTCTTGTACTCTGTGCTTTACTGCTGGCTTTTCCTGTAGGGTGCCTTCTAACTTGGTACTTGCACAGTGTAAAGCCTATTGAGTGCCTGTGTCCCTATGAAGCTCATGATGACGGTACCCACTTTGCCACGCGGCATGCTCTCGTGCTGACCATGTGCAGCTCCACACCGGCAGTCATGCCTCTTTGACATGCTAAACCAGGCACCACCACCACACTGTATTTTTTCACAGCTACTGTTTTATCTCAGTGGCTTCTCTTGAATTATGTATCCTCATCTTTGATGTATGAAATCTCAGCTGATTTAGAGATTACTCCAGAGAAATCAGCACACCTGGAAATGAATGGAGCAGCAGATAGTCCCAACCCTTCCACAACAGAGCAGGAGGTTTAACAGTGCAAAGCAGGAGGTTTTACAGCAGTTGGGTAGTGGAATACAGTTTTTATGGGAGCATTGTCCCTTCATGTATGGTCTGCACCTAAGCAATCAATACATTGGGATGCCAAGAATTTGAGCTCAGCTGCAATGTTTGCTCACAGACAAAATGGAGCAAATGCATTTAAAAGAAGAGCTGCCATGCAGGGAGATTGTGGGCTGTTCTGTTAGGAACAGACATCAAGGATTTCATTAGACAGGGTAAGCAAAACTGTGTGTGCCTCTGACTGGGAGGTAAGCAGAACAGAGCAAGTGAATGCAAATCTGGCTGAAAAGCACTTGCTATCTGATGTGAGGCATCTGAGTACATTATGAAGGAAAAAGAAGCTACAGAGCATTAACTACATATATAATGTCAGCATGATACAGAATCACAGGGCATGTAAAACTTAACCGCTGTACCCTATAAAGCATACTTCAGTCTCTTCAGCAGGAGTTGTGGTCATTCTGCTTTTAGCGGAAATTGGACTTCAGATGAACTGCAAGATCCTATTCACCTCTCTTATCCTAACATAAAAGACTATGCCAGTAACTATGCCATTACCATTAATGAAGTTATACCAATTAAGAGCTGAGAGCAACAAGCAGAGCTCAAGATTGTGGTGTGGTCTGGTTAGAAAACGGGCTTTTTGCGGGGCAAAATATGCCAATTCTCTGTATTTTGACTATTACTGTACTTCAAAGGTAAATTCTGGATTTCTAGGACGCTTCAGCCCCAGAATCTCCCCACCACACCATCCAATAAAGCATTCTTTTCTCTCCTAACTCTCCTGCTATGCACCCACCTCATGACCAGAGAAGACCAGGGCATTTTATTTTCTGATAAACATGCTTTTTAAAGTCAAGTCTCCAACTGAACACTTTCTCCTCACTGCTTGGTTACTTCTGCCAGCTCTTTTTATCTCCCTGTTCCCTACCAAGGGACTGCTAGCACAAGCACAGGGGCTATCATCATGGCCTTGCTGTTCCATGGATCAAGAGCCTAGAGGAAGTTTGCATTTACCTCTGGAGTGTAATTTTGACTGATGGGTTCTTATCAGGGTTGCCAAGTCCATCCATCCAATTGTCTATTTCTGTTTTGAAGACCAAGCAACCATAAAGTTGAAAACCATGTTATATTTTTGGAATCTGAAATTTCAGACAATGCATTTATGAATTATTTATAGAGAATGTGTTTTCAGTAATGTGTAGCATAAAATGGAATGAATGCGTATCCATACTTGCCCTGAACTCTCCAAAGTGCATGCTAATAAACAGAATGATAACCTACCATCACTTTTGCCCTGTAAGATTTACAGTGCAAGCACTTTTTTGTGCGGTTTAATTCAAGTCAGTTTGTCAACTTAAAGCTCTAGTGTTTTGTTTTAAAGTACAACTTGGTGAGTGATTTTCTATTACTTAAAGAAACCTAACTGCGTTTTTCCCTGTATTTCAACCAGAGTTAGTGTCTGTAATTTTTTCTAGTCATGCTGGCATTAAGCCACGCTAAATTATGCTTTAATTCACAATTAGAAGGAAGTGGCAACTGTGCAGAGCAGCAAACCTCTCATTTAAAATGGCCATTATACAAGATCATGATTCTTCAGAATGATTAAGATATTGAAGAATAATTAGGATATCTGTAGATTTTCAGCCATTTAGAAGTGCTGGGCTTATTTAATTTTTTTAGACCTCCCTGAAACAGCTTTTTCTATAATGACAGTAATACAGGACTCTATATTATCACAACTTAGTGTTTACTGGTATCTGAATTGTCTAATGGTAACTTGTTTTCACTGATATAGCTGACAGGGCAGAGATAATTAAGAAACAAAAGAACCTGAGTGCTGGATTTTGCTATTAAGCACTCCATGCCACAGCAGAAGAAATTAAGCTGACAAGCAGGAGGCGAAGAATACAGGAAGAGCTGCTGTTTAGGTGCAGCAATTGACTCTATATAAAATATTTCACCAAGACAGAGGGGAAAAAAAAAAGAAAAGAAAATGGTAAAATAAATAATTCCCAAGCATTCACTGAGGCATCTCATTTCCAAGGTGTAGAATAGAGGTTTTGCAATACCTATTCATCCTGACACAACAAATTTTGCTGCAGACTAGGAAGTAACCGAGCCCCAGTGAGCCAGTGGCAGAACTTCCATTGGCTTCCATAGGGTCATGCTTCCACCCCAATATATACTTAAAACTACCACAGCCTGATTTTGCTCCTCTGCTCAATGAGGTTTTAAATCTTGCACAGCTAGTAGCAGTTCTTGCCACAATGGTTAGAAAGTCAATGAAAGCTCACAGTTCAGTAACTAAATGACAAAGTAAGAAACTTTGGAATCATAAAATGGTTATAAGTGCTTGACCTAAAACACTGCAGATCTTCCAGTGAATGTACAATTGAAGCAAAAAGTTGATTTATTATCTAGCAAGCTGGGAATTTGGACTGAGCTTGTGAAGAAAGGCAGATAGCCAATCCATGTAAATGATTATGAACTTTGCAAGCTGAATGGTTCTTTTTTTTCATTTGCTCCCGCTGAGCCATGCCCCATACTTATTTAGTACCTACAAAGTTCTAGCCACTGTATGGGGTATAAGGCTGTTCTAGCTTTGCTGAAAGCGCAGTAGGAAAAAGAGATGAAACATGAAAAAGAAATCAAAACTAAGGGGCAAGACCTGGAATGGCAGAGAGGAGGTGCAGAACTCCACTGTGCCATACATATGCAAAGCCTTTGTTAGAAGCTTTAGCACAGTATAAAAGAAAAGGCACGATTTTAAAGATGATTCATTGAATTAGAGCTTGCTTTGAGGGGAAAAATGCTTGGGGCCAAACTTGTAAGAGTAAAAAAACTGAGAAGAAAGGCTGTTAAGGCAGGAGAAGTAGAGGGATGAGGTATGGCTGAAAGATGATGACAGCTTAGTTTTGGCCCGTAATAATAAAGGGTGAAGTTCTTGCTGAAGATATGCTGTGATGACAGAGTACTTAAAGGGAATAAAAGCTATGCATGCTCTGACGTGCGAAGTTACTATGTAATATCACAGCAGAGTCAGAGCCGCCAGTGCTGTACATATACCAAGGTTCATTTTCTGATCTGAAGAGCTTTCAGACTTGATGAGACAGAAACAAGTGTGTGGGAGGGGAGAGAAGGACAATACAAACAGAGTGATTGCAGAGGTGGTTGTTAAACTCTGTGGTAGTTCCATGGTTCTGTAATTTCTTTCTTTTATACTAAAACTTCATTCTAAATTATTCTTCTGTCACTGGCAGATATGATTTAAAAGGTTTCTTCACTTCCCAGCACTCATGTCTTTGTTCACTCTCCTCATTCCAGAATCATTACAACCTCAGTTATGCCAATTCAGCTGCCTGCAGCCATACCTTAAAAGAAATGATCTGGTTTTTGTTGTTGTTGTTTTAAGTACTAAAAGCACACAGAGACAAAAACAATAAAGAAATCCTTTCAGCTGTATTTGACAGGTCGGTTACATGGCAGTAGGGTCCAGTGAGAAAATAACAGAAAAGGCTGAGTTACCAGGAGCAAAATGGTAGGAGAACTGAGGGCTGGGAGCACAGAGACAGGACTGTGTAAAGGTGAGGAAAGCAGGTGTTAGTCTCTGACTAGTGGTAAGTGAAAATGACCTACTTGTTTAGCAAGGAGAGATGAGAGCAGGGGTAACTCTTATTTCAGTAATAACAGCCAGCTGGATGAGCCAGGTGAAACCAGGGTGAAAACTATGAAAAAAAAAAAAATCTCATACGAGCTCTGACTTAGGATGGAAGTTTGAGATGCTGGTGCTGAACTCAGTATCCTTTAGCCCACTGACTCTGCTTGGTATGTAGAAGACAGAGGTAAGCCACCAGTGCTCAGCCTCTTTCAAGACCAAGTCCTCTTTAGTTGTTTACTAATGGTTATCACACTGAGAAGGTTTTTCCATAATGCTGCTGAGTGTGGCTTATTTTGGTTAGCAAGAATGTTATGTTGTTACCAAATTTTGCTGCTTTTCTCCCAGTTGACCCATGCAAAGGCTGTAATCTCTGATGTCATTTGCCACAAGATACAGTGATATCTGTTAGTAACCCCACAAAATGAGGCATTCTGTTCATTGGTTTGCAGGCCCTACAATATACAGTAATAAATTACAATGTGGTGTGTCAATGCACACAAATCAGGGAGGGCACAAGAGCCGTGAAATGGCCACAAATAACGGCTGTTGTCATCTGAGTCCTCAAAGGCATTATGTGAGTGTTGGAGAGAGCTGGTCTCCTCTCGGCTTCTGCATAACCGCAAGTGGGGAATGTAATGTGGTGCTTGTTTCTGGGTCATTGCTTGCTGAAAAAGTACTGACAAAGATGTGGGGAGAGTGGCAAAAACTGTTGCTGTGCGAGAGGTATTGATTTAGGAGAGAAAATGAAAACACGTGTGGCTCAGATAAATGTTGACTGAGACTAGAGCAGAAGCGAGGAATGTAATGTTATTTAAATACTTAAGGAATATTTGCACCAGAATCTGAGATGGATTTCTCAGAACTCTGCAAGATCTTTAGCTGTTACAAGTAGTGTAAAACTGGGAGGAAGATGAAGCCTCTTCGGCTATCTCTAGCTGAGTACCAGAAACACATTCATGTTGTGTTCGTCTTTGCAACACATACTCTTTCCTCCTACCAAACTCCAAAATGTCATGCAACATGTGTACTGTTTTTCATGCTATTCTGATCTCTTTAACTGTATCTTATGTCTCTCCTCCTGAACTTTGTCTTACCTATATAGACTGTATGCTCTTTTGAACAGAAAATCACTCTTACATGTGGTTGTAGAGTAGGTCTTCCTGATCCTGATCAAGACCCTTTAGGTTAAACTGTAGCCTATAAATAAGTAATAATGGTAATGATAGCGTGAGATATATTTGGCTGTGGAATGGCCTCCCAAGGATAGCAAGAGGCTGATTGTTAGTAAAAAGTGTTAGAAAGCACACTGCAGGGAATGGTTCTCTGTCAGTGGGGAGATGGCTGGATGATCTAATAAGTCTTTTCCTTCTCTAGGTTATGATTCTGTGAAAACTGCCTCAGAGAATTCTCTAAAAGTCTCTGATACCATAAGCTCTCTATTATGTGGGTGTGGGTTTTACAGCACTCCGGGAGGCTTTTGCTGAGGACATTGTAAATATATTCTGTTTTACATTGTGTGATGTATTTTAAATAAAAGGCTTAGATCTTTTTTTAATTGCTTTGAACTATTCTGCAGTCTGATCTTTTTTCTTTAAGAATTAAGAAACTTTGAGATACTTTTAGAAAATACAGACCCGTTACAGGCAAGAAATATGTCCCAACCTGGAGTTGGTTTAAATACATATGGCACTGCTGAATTTGCCTCCTCCTGTTTCCCATAGTGAATTTGTTCTGAGTCCCAACCTGCATGAAAGAGAAATGGGAATCTCAGACTAACTGGCACAGTTCTTTGTTTCTGATTCTTTGTTTAATCTTGTTCATTCTCTTGATGTTTCAGCCTCAAAGATTGCACTTCTCTATGTTCATTTTTTTTGAGGATTTTAGCATCTTGAGAAGTCAGTACATGGGAGTACCCCCCAGGGGGCTCTTTGGTCACTGAAGATCAGGTCACATGAAAGGCAAGGTTGCCTGTCCTGACTTGCAGGCTTTCAGAGGATGACTGCAAAGTCAGATTCTCTTTTCAGCTTTCATTTTCTATCCAACTCATCTCTTATGTTCATTGACATGTTCATCTCAGATTTGCTGGGCCAAATAGCATGCTGGATTATACTCACTACAGCAGGGAGGGAGAGCAGGAAGAAGCTAAGACATCAGGTAAGACCTCTGTATCCTGAACATAGAAAGGTAGCAACACAGAGAGGATCCACTGAACATAATGTAGTTGGATTTTCAAAAGGCCATTGTCAAGGCTCCACACCAAAGGTTGTTAAAGAAACAAAATTTCTGCAGTATTAGAGGAAAGTCCTTCTATGTATTTACAGCTGATTTTATGATGACAGGCAAAGGGACTTTTGTTCATTTTTCATGACGCAGAAGAGTTGGCAGCAGGGTCCCCCAGTGGCAGGATCATTGCTAATTTGGAGCAAGAAGTGAACAGTGAAATCTTCTGGATAATGTAGTGTGTTTGTGGATTATGCCAAGTTCTTTCAGGTAGTCAAACGTCATGTCTAGCAAGAAACTCCAAAAAAGCATCAAAACTGAGTGGATAGAAAGGTAATTTACCTAGGGAAGAGTCATCAACACCATGCCACATGATACTGAACTCAGAGCTAGTGGTTACAAATTGTGAAGTCAGAAGCTTCACAGAACTTCACAAAAGCTTGTAGATACACAAGATACTGAACTCAGAGCTAGTGGTTACAAATTGTGAAGTCAGAAGCTTCACAGAACTTCACAAAAGCTTGTAGATACACAAGCCTTGGTGTTCCCACATTTTGAGTCCTTTGAGTATTTTTGGTCTCTGCCTCTTAAGAAAGGGATAGCGGAAGCTAGAAAAGATGCGTGGGACAATCAAAATGATCAAGGGGATGAAGCAGCTGCCACACAAAGAGAGACCGAAAAGCTGTGACTTTGGATAGAAGACTGAACAAGAATACAAGGTTTGCAAAATTCTGAAGGTGGTGAATAAACTTAATGTGGAACTGTTGTTCATCAAACACCGTAACATGAGACTAACTGCAATCAATCCTTAAAAAGCATTTGACAAAGCTAGAGGAATATTCAATTAAAGCAAATAAAGCAGAGGATGTCTTTCCATAGTAGTGAACTTCTTCAGTTTGCCATCACAGGATATTCTGGAAGCTGGAAGATGAAAAATTGAAAAAAAATTATGGACCACAGATTGCTGAAAGGACAACCAGAAATGTAACGTCTAGCATCTCTAGTGAACATAGTTGTGGACACAAGAATAAAGATGGCAGAAAGTGGCTAGGACTTTTGAATTTGAGTAGAGCTCTGCCCTTCACCTATACTGCCTGGGATAGCTTGGGCATGGGTAATGAATCATTGCAGCCAGTTTTTACATATAACCTCAAACTGTAACACTAGAGTCGGGCTTGGGGTATTTTGACTGTTGAGACCATTTCTGATCTGCATCTCTATTGTCTCCAGTGGAAGCTGCTTTTATTTGTCCTGTTTGTTCCAATCAAGTAGGGATTTGACATTTGCTTTATAATAACAATAAGCTCAGTTTCCTTTTCTGTAAAATGGGTCTTTCCCCTACCCCTTGAGTGTGTTTTCAGCTGTATTTAGCATTTGTAAAATGCTTGGAGGCAGGTGGTGTTTTATGAATACAAAATAGTGTTAGGCTTTGTACTTGGGCACAATACTGTACCGTAATTCAAAGGCAATTCATGTAACATTAGTAAATCACTTTGAACTTTATGTTGAAAATATAAGCAGTAGTATAAAAATAAACCTTTTTATTTCCTTTGGTATATACAGTTAAATAAAGTAAGCCTATATAGCTACTAATCTCCAAAACCGTATTGCCAGTATGCTTTGTTGAAATGCCATCACCTTGCAGAAGAGACACTCTGTGTTTTGTACACATTTATGGTTGAAGAATAAATTTTCAGAGACTGTAAATGAAAAGATATCTCTGAACACAGTGGTCAGATCACATAGTGATCAAATTCAGATCCTCTTGGAAGCTATGCTAAGGCACATGGAAGACAGGGAGGTGATGTGAGACAACCAGCATGGGTTCACCAAGGGCAAGTCCTGCCTAACCAACCTAGTGGCCTTCTACGATGGTGTAACTGCATCGGTAGACAAGGCAAGAGCCACTGATGTCATCTGTGTGGACTTCAGGAAGGCCTTTGACAGAGTCTCCCTTAACATCCTTTTCACTAAACTGGAAAGATACGGATTTGATGGGTGGGCTCATCCATGGATGAGGAACTGGTTGCTAGATCGCCTCCAGAGAGTGGTGGTCAATGGCTCCATGTCTGTATGGAGATCAGCGACCAGTGGTGTCCCTCAGGGCTCCATACTTGGTCCGATACTCTTCAATGTCTTCATCAATGACATCGACAGCGGGATCAAGTGCACACACAGCAAGGTGGACGACACCAAGCTGTGTGGTGTGGTCAATACGCCTGAGGGACAGGATGCCATCCAGAGAGACCTAGACAGGCTGGAGCAGTGGATCGAGGAGAACCTCATGAGCTTCAACAAAGCCAAGTGCAAGGTCTCGCACCTAGGTCATTGCAGTCCTGCTAGGGGGATGTCCTCCAAGCTCGGGGACGAAAGGATTGAGCAGAGCCCTCCCAAAAGGGACTTGGGGGTACTGGTGGATGACAAGCTGGACATGAGCAAGCAGTGTGCCCTCGCAGCCCAGAAAGCCAACTGCATCCTGGGCTGCATCCAAAGCAGCGTGGCCAGCAGGGCAAGGGAGGTGATCCTGCCCCTCTGCTCTGCGCTGGTGAGAGCCCACCTGGAGTGCTGCGTCCAGATGTGGAGACCTCAGTACAGGAGGGACATGGAGCTGTTGGAGCGTGTCCAGAGGAGGGCCACAAAAATGATCCAAGGGATGGAACTCCTCCCCTGTGACAGTAGGCTGAGAGATCTGGGGCTGTTCAGCCTGGAGAAGAGAAGGCTCTGGGGAGACCTGATAGCAGCCTTTCAGTATCTAAAGGGGGGCTACAAGAAAGAAGGGGACAGACTCTAACAGGGCCTGTTGTGGTAGGACAAGGGAAAACGGTTTCAAACTAAAAGAGGGGAGATTTAGATTAGATATAAGGAAAAAGTTCTTTACAGTAAGGGTGGTGAAGCACTGGCACAGGTTGCTCAGAGACGTGGTGGATGCCCGTCCCTGGAGACCTTCAAGGTCAGGCTGGGCAGGGCTCTGAGCAACCTGATCCAGCTGTAGATGTCCCTGTTCACTGCAAGGGAGTTGGACTGGATGACCTTTAAAGGTCCCTTCCAACTCAAACGATTCTCTGAAATAACATCTGACACTGCTTGTTTAAAGAAATATACATATATCTCACTGCCAGAGTGTTTATGACTCTAATAAGTTATTTTGCCTCATGGAGAAATTTTCTGCTCCTCCAAATATCAGACTTGGGTGTTGTGCTGTTTTTTCAGGAAGGAACAAATGATATTATTAGTTAAATGGGATTGCACAATGAGAAAATGCAATAGCGTAGTTTAAAAATTGAACAGCACGTAAGAAATATATTTTATTTTACCAGCAATGAGAAGTAGGCAAATGTTAAGAATTCAGTGACATATTCCAAAATCTAAACAAATAAATAAACAAACATCACTGTTCAGCTGATTGAAGCGAGGATGTTCTGCTGCTACCTTCAAGAGCACTATTTTCTCTAACATCCTGCTCATTACTGAGTTCTGTGCATCCCTTTTGCATAACCTGACCATTTTTTAGGTATGGTACATTGTGGGACTGTCTGAGCTCTTGAATGCCCAGCAGGTTTTATTAAACAGGATAGTAAGTGGTTTCAGGTGGTTTTTCAGTAACCATCCTGGGAATAAGTGGTCTTATGGTTCCCAGAGCAACAGCCACATTTGCGTGTTTGTCATAAAAATGCAAGCGCCTTCCTTCCCTTTCAATTCTGAAACACTGTGCAAAGTAAGATGCACCAGTAGATGTTCAGACCATTGTATCCCTGCTGCACAGGCAATGAAATAGAAATACTGTGAAAGGAAGGATTTGGCTCTGTGCCAACCTGTGTTTATTTTTGCGCTGTTTTCTTCTTTTAAATGTGAACGTTTAATGAGCTGTTCTGAATCTTAATGCTTTATGATGTTTCCTGTTACCTTAGTGATGGACTACAAAACTCTTTTACATTAAGAGTGTATAAACTCTACTAGATACTTATTTAATTAGGAGTCAATGCTGAAAGTTTGTAATAAAATTTCCACAAGCACTTTAGTGACTGCGGAGTCAAATTTCCAGAAACCTGTGTTAATTTTATACAAGAGATTAGGAGAATCCTGTCATCGTACCATGCAATGCCTGCCCAGGGTGGATTAGGCCACCCAGGGAACAGTTCTCAACAGTCACAGCTACCATGGGTTGATCCTCATGATACCTGCCTCTCAGATAGAGACTGGGCATCTCCATGCTGCTCTGTATTGAGCTTTACTTGGAGTTTTGCCTTGCACATTGAAGACAAAGGTCAAATTTCTTCACCAAAAGAAGAGCTTCAGTGCTTACCTTGGTCTGTTCTCTCTGCATCTATCTCTGCCCTCTTGTGCGTGGCCCTGCCTTCATCATGCTTTGTACACCAGTTGTTTGTGTTCCCTCCCATGATGGAATTTATGGTGACTGTTAAGACTATTTTCACCAAAGCCTACCAACTAAGTAACTTCTAATCCAAGTTTGTAGACTAAGCAAAACTAAGACAAACTTTCTTGTCCCTTGATAAAACATACAGACTTTCAAGCTCATTAAAGTTAGATGAAATAATATACATGGGGGAAGTGTCAAAACCAGGCTTAGAAAAGAGGTTGTTTTCCATTCTGTTGTGGGTTGCTCATTGACTTTCCAGCATACTGGCAAATGTACCAAAACGTAAAGATAGACTGGATTGTCAGTATCCTTAAAGAAACAGTTGCCCACCTCATTTTCCTTCTGATGAAAGCACAAACCCCATAAAAGAAAATGTATGTAAGCATCTGGCACTGATGGAACATTTGGTTGCTTGGCTGAGCATCTATACATGAGGAATTTCTGTATGTAGCTTAATGTCTGGTGCTGGTACTTCTGCAAAACATATGGGAATTTTTTTCTCCTTGAGAAGCATGAACAGTACAAGGGCACTCTTGGCTGTTAATTTCCATTAAAAGAGCATGCAGTATTCACAAGCCAAGTTTGCCAGATCACTTTTCATGTTTGAAATGTTCTGACTTTTGAATACCTGATGCTGCAGCTTTTGACTTCACTGAAGCCTTAAAGTGTGATGTTAAACTGGTTTTACTTACTCATTTATTCAGATCATGGGAGGAATACACATGCTGTTTTAGAGAAAGCTCCATTTCAGGATTTGAGCATTCTGACTATGTCTCTTTAAATATTCAGACACAAATAAATGGAGAGAAAATTGTCTTTGCAAGCTTCAAACCATTCTAGGTCTACTCTGTTGCCTCCAGCCAGATGCTGTCTGATGTTGCCTAGACAAACCAGGGCAAACCATTATCATGGGATTAAACGCTAAATACCTGCAAGGAGCATTCTCTTTATCAGATAGAGCTGTGTTAGCAGAGTTCATTCACTTTATTGCATATATAACTGTGGTGTCAAATAGACTGATTTACAACACCTGGTCTTTTACATAATCTTTGCTATTTGCTGCTCTTGTAATCTGCCAAATCATTTAGCCTTCCTGATAGCAGAAATGCTGTAAAACTTAGATAAACTTGCAGAAGAAATGAACTCCAAGGTACTGCTGAAATCTAGGGCCTGCACATTTTGCTATAAATGCAGTGGCTGGTTTGGTTTCCCCCTACCTAATCTGTGATTGAATGCGGCTGCCGGAGAAATTGAAATTTTACGATAGCACTACAGTCAAAGGAGATAAGCATTTGTATGCTAGACTAGATTAATCTAAAAAGTTTTAGGTGTGGTTAATGAAACCAGTGTATGTGTTAACTGGTTTTCTTTGGGTTCAAAGCATCTGCGTATATCTGTATAGAGTTATTCCTAAACTTTCTTTACGTGAAAAGTCTAATATAGCTGTGTGCTAGTTTTCACTAGCAGTATGGCTTATTCCATTATACATTGAAAATATCTTTAAGTTTTCAGAGAGTGCTTTCTGAATGCTAACACAAACAATAGACCTGTTTGCAGTGGTTTAGCATGGCTACCTATGTTCTTCTGAAGTTCTTGTTTATACTAGCTGTGTTTATTTAAGTAGGGTCGACTATTTACGCAGTCCATTTGAAACAAAACTAAAGCTGTTTTTTTTGTTTTGTGACCCTCACTTCTGGCTATTAGGGGTGATTTGAACAGATAGATGATAGACATGTAGACAAGCACAAAACATGGAAAAATTCTGCAAAATGGGTTTCTGATGACATACAAGCTCGTACATCTGAAGGAAACAAATGCAGATAGAAGAGAAAGCACTGAGATGCAGTTATGTTGAGTCAGGCTATGTTAGGAGTGATGACAACCATCAAATTGGAAGGAACAGTAGAAGTTAAAGCAAATGAAAGAGTTGATTTTTGGAGCAATAAGAGCATAACTAATGATTGCCATTAACATCAGTATTAACCTATCAGTGCCATAGTTAATCCTCTGAGTTAAGGAAGTATCTCAGTACCTTAGACATGGCTACAGCTTAGCTTGTCATGGTCAGTCTTCTGACAATGCTTGGGACGTAACACTCACCACTGAGCTAATGGAGAATATTTCATTCTAAATATTCTAAATATTCTAAACTATTTGCTAGTTTAGGGAAGAAAGTTGCTTTTACCTCCCTCTACTGCATGATGATACTGGACCACACAAGTGATAGTCTGCCTCTGGGAATTCTATTGCTCTCTACGAGTCTTTCACATCAATAAAAAATTAGGAATATTTGTACTAAAGAATCCCAGCTGCTTTATTTAGTTGCACAGTCTTCCTAGGATCTTCCTTTCCTGGATGGTAGAACAGAGGCTTTTCCAGTGCATCACAAAGCAGGAAACAGCTTGAGATGTTTCCTAACACTATGCATGAATTCTTTCTGGTTACAAGACAGGGACCTTATGGAAACCAGCTACACTGCTGCCTGAGGTTAGGTGCTGTGAGTAACATTCTCTGCAAGGAACTTGTTGAGAATGTGAATTATTTCAGCATTAGAAACATCAGACAGGTTGGTGCTAACAACAAGTTGAAAAGAACTTTTGGATAGAACTCTTGAGTGATATCTCTTAGATGAGAGAACAGCCTCCTCAGGGGGGCTGTGGAACCAGCATTGTTAAAGACATTTAGGACTGGACAGAAGAAAATATATTGTAATGATCAATCCTGTGCTGGTATTTAGATCGGTCATGTCTTGTGTGAATATTAATAGGATGTCTGTCTAAAGTAACTGCCATTATTCAGTGTGCATTACTGGCTAACATTGGCTTGCAACCTTCCCCCACATCTGTACTCACACTTAAAGGACAGCCTAGGTAATATTTAGCACCTTTGCCTTCTCTCATGGTGCCTGAAGTGTTGATTTTGTATTGCCTTGCTTAGATTATATTCCTTCAGTGCTTCCACCAGACAGACTCCATATAGTGCATAGAGATTTACTGGAAGCACGTGTAGTATGTGGCAATAATAATAAAGTCTCCTGCTGTTTTCAAATCCCCAGGAAACTAAATCAAGTGTAGAGGTCTATTCAGAAAAGTGCAGCATGCATATAAGTCACTTTACCATTACCTGTGTGGGTCTGTCCTGTACCTGTTCTGTGTTTTTGGCTGTCATATCTCTGACTTCTGTCCTCAGTCTCCAGAGCGTGACTAAGACATTACAAACATCAAATGGAAAAGCTGATGAAATATCTTAAAATAACCTGAGCACCCATACTTTGCTTGCCTCTTTTTCACCCCTTCTGTGTTGATATTCCGAATAGGAACTCGTATAACAAAACTCATTCCGGACTGATGGGCCCATCAGACAAGTCTGGGTCTAGTCTGGATTATGAAGGTGGGAGGGTGGGATTAAATTCCTGCATGATGCTGTGATGCTTAATGGATCTCCATTTTTTTTTGTGTGTGTTTCTGTAGGTATGAAGCCTCTCTTCTTGACCTGGTTGAAGCTATAAGTCCAATATCTGCCCCAGGACACCGCTGCAGAGAATCTTACGACAGGAACAAAATGCACACATCTCGTCATGTGAGCCACAGGCCATTGTCTTCATGCCAGACCCCTCGCAGTTCCAGAAGCAGAGCAGGCGAGATAGAGGAGAGACGTCTGCTTGAGGAGATTTTCTTCATTTGACACTGCTCTTTGGTCTACCGTCCTTTTGCAGAGTTTTTAGAACCATTTTATTTCTGATTTGTTTGTGTTTCAAGTACCATTTTTAAATTATTTGTTTAGTTTGTCTTCCCTCTTCTAAAACATAGTTAATTAGCATCCAGTTTCATTTTCAGTTTAGTAATCATAATGCAAGAATGTTTTGGGGATACACCAATCAGAAAGTGCTGATATTTTTTTCATGTGCCAAGTAACCATTCTAAAATAGAATTTTTTTCATCTACAACATTTTTTAATAGAATGAAGTCACAGTTTTGCCGGCCTTATATCAGAAGTATATTTCATTATTGATTTCTAGCTCTAACACAGTTTGCAAGAACTGCCTAACATTCAAAAGCCACAATGTTCAATGTAGATTATTTTCTAATTAAACAAGTCTGTTTAAAACCTGGCATATTACAAAGGTACAAGTACTTTACTACTTTTTTTTCAGTGATTTTATGATCTACCTTTTCCTTCAGCATTCTGATATTTAGCACGCTGAGGTTTTAGGGAGTATATCATAGACTTAACTATACAATGTCTAATAACCTTAATAGACAATGTTGCAGGTTGATGTACTAGGCATCTATTTGAAATATATTCCTCTTTAAATCAGTGCTATTTGACATAGTTTATGTCTGAGAGTCCTAACCCTGAAATAACAGTACACAGTCAGATGTTGTAGTGGTCCAAAACCTATGTGATATAATTTTAAAGATGATATATATAGTAGTGGTAGGATAAGAACAGTTTTAAGACATTTTCACTAACTTGCACTGTTTTGATCCAGTATCCAGGCTCCATTGTAAATAAGACAAATCAGTAATTATTTCCACCACCGGCTCGCAATGCACATTTCCCTGCCGGCTTTAATTATTCATGCTATATCTATTTCAGTTTATTTAAATGCACTTCCATCTACTGCATGTACTTGGTTATTTAAAGAAATGTGCAGAATTGGTAAAAATGACTGCAGATTACAGGATTAATGGTCATTTTCCTCACAATGCAGTGTTCATATTTTATTGTAACAGTAGCCACCGGCGTGTGTTCCTAGAAATATGAGGCTAAAATACTCATTTTGCACAGTAAAATTGCAGCGAGGGAAAGGTAGAATTGAGCCAGTATGGGCAAGTTCTAGGCCATTTGCTCCCAAACACCGCTTCGTGGGCCAGTGTGCCTTTTTGACAGTCTCTTTAGGCAACCCTGCTTATCTTAATGACAGCGGGTTGCTGGACTGATCCTTGGAGTATCGCTGCTGCCTGACTCCCACTTGCTCTTGCGCAATGCTTGGTACACCTGTGCTCTGCGAGGAGCTAGCAAGACCTGGCAATGAGGTCCGTGGTGATCTCAGATGAGAGCACGTACTATGCAGAGCATCTAGCATGCGCACTCCAGCAGCACCCTGCTTTTATAGCAATGAAATAAAAGGAGAATGAAGGGGGATATGAACCATAAGCTATTCTCAGCTGTTTCATTCAGGCCCTGTTTTAATCACAAATTAGGTGATATCTTTTCTGTGCATCCCAGCTGAATTTTGAAAGCTGCATGGAGGAGTTTACAAGGTGAAAACAGCATTACTGGACCAGAAAATGACTACTGTAGAAAGACCGTGCTTGGTCTGTCCTGCTCTCAGTGAATCATTGTAGTTGTGGGTGGCAACCCTGCCCATGGCAGGGGGATTGGAACTACTTGATCTTTAATGTCCCTTCCAACCCAAGCCATTCTATGATTCTAATATACCCATCTGCTTTTGAGTGTCCCCCTTGTTCTGTTCCCTGAACCTGTGAAGGCACAGGTTTCTGGTTAAAGCCCCAAAAACATAATAGGTGCTTTGACACAAATATAGCAGTTGGGGCAACAGATTTTCGCACTCAGCATGTTTTTTGCTGTCCTAACAGTCTCCTTCTTTAAAAATGCAGAGAAAGGGTGGGGAAGGAAGAGAAAAATATACTAGGAGCAGCAGGAAAACCATAGAAAACCATGAAAGCTATAACCAGCACACAGATCTTAAGGTTTGGGGGGGATTCTTGTTTTTTTTTTTTTTTTTTTTTTTTTTTTGTTGTTGTTGTTGTTGTTGTTTCTGTTTTGTTTTTTGTTAAGGTTTGATATTTGTAAAGAAACAGTTCTCTGATTTCAGTCCAGTTGCTTCTCTTTTCCAGTCTGACTGAAACTTTAATTGCCTTTTCTAGTAAGTGTAAACTGACCTTTTGAAACAGCAAAAAATAGAAGTCTATCTCTTGAAAGGTGCCTTTGTGTACCCAGTCGAGAACACTGCATGGGAGCATTATGTTCTTTGTGGGTGCCAGTATTTAACTGCTTTAGGATTCCTTATTATCCATTTTGTCCATTAACAATTCTAATTCTGATGGTGACTTTTGACTTGAATCTATATTTTGGTAGTAGCTCTTTTTAAAAGGACATTGTCAGGGTTGTGGGTCCTACACTCAAGGTGCTGCCCATCAGTTAGAGGTACACAAGAGGCATATCTTTATGTACGCAAGAATTCTATAATTAAGATAGTTGAAATATCTGATGGATGAAGACCTGCATGTTTTAACTATCTGTGAGATATGAACCGAGAAGCAAAAGCTATTAATTTGGCACACCCTGTGAAAAATCATTTTTTTATAATGCTGGTTCTTGCTCTAGTTATCAGCAGTACATTAGGAATAGTGTTTAGCAGTCAGTGCAAGCAAAGATATTTTGCCATGAGGCACTACAAAGTTGAAGTTATTAAAACATTTATAGCCTTAGAAAAAAAATCAATGGTTGTCAAATAGGAAAGGACAAAATCAGTAGTTGGGACTGGGAGGGGAATTGTTTTCCATCTGCTAAAACAGTAGAGGAAATGCAAAAATTAAACTAGCAAAAGCAATCACTTCACAGTGTCCTTTCAAGTTTAAGCTCCTATATTAGGAAGCTGCCGCTGGGGAGGCAGTCCAGCTGTAGATTGTTTGCCCAGAGTGTTCCCAGTTAATATGCTTCAGCTACAGATTGGGCTGTGTTTTACCTGAGACTTTGTGGAGTAACATGATTCCTGCTAAGGCTGCTACCTATACCTTCACTTTGTGTTCGTTCTGAGTGGCTCGTACACATGCGCTGGCCATGTTTGTGTACTCATTGCTTCGTGCACCCTGCACATGGTGGACCTGTAGCAATCACACCCTTTCCACTTCCAGCCTCTCAAGTCTCTCTGTTGAGTACCATCAACATATGTTTATATATGTATGTGAGGTCTTAATCTAATAAATTCTCTGGGAGTTTCATTTAATCTTCCAAACTTCTGTTTATTTGAATTATCTTGTGGTGTCTTTTGTCTGACTCAAATGAAGTAACTGTCACTGATAATATGTTCCACTTTCCACATAATCATAATCGTGTATTCTGAATCTCCAGCTTGCTAAAGTGGATGAGGAAATAGTTTTAAGCCCTGTCTTTCTCTCCAGGACATGGACTTTGTTGAGAAAAGGACCAAGACCTCTTTCGGACCTTGAAGTTTGGAGGACAGGTCAAAAAAAGAGAGAAGCGGGAAGCCAGCACCATGCATTGGGACAGAAAGGTGGAGTTAAAATTAAGGAAGGAAGGACACAAGTGAAGCAAAGAAAGGATGCAAGGCATCCAAAGGATAAGAGAAGGTTGGTTGACCCAGCTCTGAAGTTAGAGAAGAGTTGTTAAAATACAGGAAAGCAATGAGGGAGAAATGTCTTCAAGCACCGGTTCCCAAATGAGGTTTATGACCCCCTACACCTTTTCCAGATCATGTTTCCGCATTTGGGGATCTACTGTCCAAAGGATAGCTGGTAAATTAGGGTAAGGAGGAAATTACCTAGCTTTATCTGTTCCCCTTTAGAGAAGCTCAACAAAGAGGCCATAGCGCAGGTAGGGTAGGAGGGTGAAACCCAGATATAACCAAAACAAGGACTGAATTTAATTGCTAGCGGGAAGGGTGGTGTGAAATTAGATTACAGAAGAATGTGACACTGGATATAGCAAGAATCTGAATAAGGGAGAAACAAGAAAAACAGAATTTGCAGTGATCCACTGAGCTGTGGAGGTTTGGTGCTAAGGAAAGGGAGGAAAGGGCTTAGCTGTGCTTGAGAGAGACTGAGCCAGAGATATCTCAAAGATATCCCTTGAAAGCACACATGAGCCCAGGGTTAAACTCTAAAAGCTGCAGCAGAGATTTTCTGAAATACGACCTCCAACCAGTGTTTGAATCTGTACTGTCTGAGGGGGAGAGAGCACAGCCCAGTTAGTTGGAAACCTCCTTTTTCACTGTTACCAAATTTATAAAATCGTGTGCTAATTAGTGTGTGATTTATAAATTTACATAACTGCCTGCTACATAAGACAACACAGAATATTTAATTAGGTGATTTAAACCAGCAGAAGCATTGAAGTCTGCTCTGACTGGGTGTCTCTCCTCTGGAAAATTCCTTTCCCAATGCACAGCTGCTCCCCACATCTCTTGAAGTCTTAATAGCTCATGTCAACAATAAATGCTTTACTGTAATATGGCACCATGTGACTGTGAGAGAACAGGCTACCTTGAGACTCTTTGGCATAGTTGTACCAGAGCTTTCACCATGGTGCTTGTGGAGGATGTCTGGATGAGGAAACCTAAAAAAAAAAGCATGAAACTCAACTTGGTCGGGTTGTTGTCATGACAACTCCCACAGTTGTTCACAGGCAATGCTGCTGTGTCCCAGATGCAGCAAGAGCTTGGGAATGGGGTTTGATTCCTAGTTTGGGAAAGCCAGTTTCCTCCCTCTGCAGTGCTTTAGGTTCATCTGGTGAAGACGATCAGCAAGCATGTTTGCTACTGCTGGCTCATGTCCAGCTTGTTATTCACCAGTACCCTCAAGTCCTTTTTGGCAGGGCTCTGCTCAATCCTTGCATCCCCCAGCTTGTATTGATAGCGGGGGTTGCTGCGACCCAGGTGCAAAACCTTTCACTTGGCTTCGTTGAAACTCCTAAGGTTCTTCTGGAGCCCCTGCTCCAGCCTGTCTAGGTCCTGCCATGTTTTTTCCATAAGTATTCTATTTTTCTTTGCATGGCATCCCATCCCTCAGGTGTGTTGACCACACCACACAGCTTGGTGTCATCCACAAACTTGCTGAGGGTGCACTGGATCCCACTGTCGGTGTCACTGACGAAGACATTAAAGAGTATCAGTCCCAGAACGGACCCCTGAGGGACACCACTCGTCACTATCTCCATGTGGACACTGAGCCATTGACCTTGTACCATAATATCTGTTTTCCTAGTTGATCTGGGGGAGCTGTTTTTGAACTTTCTGCAATATTTATGCATCTTGAAAGGTTTTCACTACAGCAGGATGACAAATTCCAGTTACCATTGTTGTGAATGGTGACAAAGTGGCCTCATTCTGCACAGTATTTCCCATTTGAAACTTCAGGAGCCTTATTTGGAGGTGTTGGCTGGGTACCTGGTCTCACTGCACTTGAGATATTTTTTGGGATCAGAAAGTCTGTGAGTGAAACTAGGAGACCCTGCTATATTTAGAAGAGCTGAGGAGGAAGAGATATTGTGATGCAGAAATACCAAGCATAAAAAAAAAAAAAAGAAAAAAAAAAGAGACTCTATTTGGGATGGAAGGTGAACTTGGAAGTATCGCATCTGTGAGCTCAGCCACCGAGAAAACAAACTGAAAGCCACATGCTTAATGGCAAGAGGGAAAGCCAGACAGCAGACACCCTCAGAAGGGGAAGGGTGAACAAAGCAGGAGGTGATGATACCTGATAGCAACACAAACAGACAAGAAGACTTTTGAGCTGCAGGTGAAGAGGCGATGACATCTCCAAATTGCGCAGGAAATGGCTCCTTGTCAGTGGATCTGGTGTCCCTGTATTTGCACGAGTGCCTTCAGCACAGGGATCTCATTACCAGAGAGTTTACTGGCAGATTGGAGGGATTTCAGTGAGGAGTAATAAAAATGATCAGGGACTGCTGGAATTGACATAATGAGGGAACAAGATGAGAAGAGTCAGATATTTATAGCTTGGGTGAGAGAGACAATTAAAAGGTGGGATAGGAGATGGACTGGGTGACCTGAAAGCCTTGTCTGTATCCAATAACTTCTCTTCGTCTGCAGCACAGAGGGCTTGAATTTACCAAGGCTGTCAATCTGGCTCTTAACAGCCCTAACTTCCCACGTTGAAAAGCTCAGGTGGGTGTGCTCTGGCTGTATTGACACTGTCAGAATGTCACTGGTATTGTACTTTGTTTAAAAAAAACAGTCATCAGCCATGTTGTGGAAAAAATTGACACCTTGACAGCAAAGGAAGAAAAAAACCTAGACCTTCATAAAATGAAAAGCCATTGAAAGACTGAGTGGGAAGGCCTCTCAGAGTGTTAAAGCGGTGATGCTGAGCCCTTCTTATTGTCCGCAGGTTGTTCTGCTGAGCAGGGAGGTCCTTCTAGAGACACTGACCCTCTTGTTGTGTGCAAGGTAGATGCTGCGCTTGAGCAAAGATCTGCCTTCCAGCATGCACCCACGAGTACAGCAGTGGGGCTGTGCCTGCTGGAGGCACTGTGGGGAAATACCTGAGCAGAGGTGGAGTAGCCACTCTGTTTTAATGATACCTGCGTGCAAAGGCCACAGCGGCTTTCTCCATTTCACATCAGTCTGACTTTCATGGAACAGACATAGCCTACGGTGGTGGCAGGGAGAGAAAGGTGACCAAAAAAAAAAAAAAAAAGAAGCCATCCACTTTTTACTACTTTTTCCGTGCTTCTGAGCTGCAGTACCAGACTGTGGCTGAGCAACAGCAATCTTATCCAGCATACTGTTGATTTAAGCCTCTTGGATTTATATAACTTTGGAAATGGTAAACTATATTAATTTGCTGTGTTTTCAAGGGAAAGTTATTTATTGAGAGACATTTTTAACTCAAGTGCTAGGAGCCTTAAATCATTATAATAAATTCATGCTATTCAGGGTTTCTTACATTGTAATAAATTTGTTTTAAACATGAATGAGGAGATCCATGATTTCTTTAATATACTGTTATGTATTTCCTTTCAAAATGACACAGCTCACTATATCAAGTGGGAGAATAATAGTGAGAGATTTACAGTACTTAAGAATAACACAGCCCGGCAATGTGACACGTTAAGCAACGGCGGGCAGGGGATGGTGAGGGGACCCACCGCTGCCGGTGGCACAGGAGATAGCTGGCAGTTACAATGGGTTGGGCTGGAGGGCTCTGTGGGAAGCTCCCTGCAGGATGGGAACCTGAGTCACCTCCGTGTTAGTGTGAAAAGTGCGACTGAAACACCCAAGATGTGACACAGGGCGCTTGCCACCAGTCACCCTCCCCTTTGTGTCTCAGCCTCTCCACAGGGACATCGTCCATCCCACCTGCAGGCCTCTGAGTGTGGTGAGGAGGAGCCAGGTAAGCACTGAGATAGATTTTGTGTCTGCTGTTAATCTCTGATCCCTCATTACACCTCTGCTAACCCTGCTGCTTGCCACTGGATGGCTGTGAGGAACATGAGGCCATAAAACATGCGGCTGGCTTCATGTCGTATCCTCCCGGCTTCACAGGGCCCCTACAGGCAGGTGGGCCCAGAGAGTGCTGATATGCCAGCACCCCTGGCCTGACACAAACCTGTTTGTGACTTTCTTGGAGAGCAAAGTCCCTCAGCACTGTGTGAACCCCACCCCAGCTGTGGATGCCCCATCCCTGGAGGTGTTCAAGGCCAGACTGGATGGGGCCCGGGGCTACCTGATGCAGTGGGTGGCAACCAGCCCATGGCAGGGAGTTGGAACTGGATTGGATTTAAGGTCCCTTCCAACCTAAGCCATTCTGTGATTCTATGATTAAGCAGCTCTGCGGAGGAGGCAGGCAAGCGCTGAGGACTGCATTTGCTCTCTGTGGTTTGCTTGAAGCCCAGTGCTGGTGCTCCTGAGCTGGCTGATCCAAAACCCCTGTGGCTGTGCAACTCCCATGTAGGACTGCTGCAGCTTTGTACTGTGACCCAACCCTGGCATGCAGGTTCTGGCCTCAACCTAGAAGGGAGACATCCTAAAACTTGCCACACCACTGCTGACATAGTTCCGTTTTGCTTCTGGATTATCTGTTTGTCCCAAGGTGCTTGCCATGAAAAGCACATTTTGTCTCAGTCTCTAATGAACCTGCACTCTCCTTCACCCCTAGCAGCACAAGGATGAATGTGGAAGAGCCATGATGGGGAGAGAGACTAAAATCTGCGCCAGGATGCCCATGCAAGACAGCCAAGAGCATCTACGTGGCTTTAAAGAGTTAACAGCTCTTTGGTGTTTGAGGCTGTGATTAAAGGCAACCTGATGGCCCTGCTTTCTCCCCTGGCATCCTAAACCTGCAGCCCCAGCGGCTTGGCTTCGTGCATGGGGGTGGCAGGGAGGCTGGAGGGCCTGGGCTGGCCCCTCTGGAAGAGGGGGTGGGAGAGGGCCCCGCCTGCCCAAGAAGTGATGGCAGGACCTCATCTGTCAGCGCAGAAAAATGTCTGGCCAATAAACTTGCCAAACGTCCCTAATAAAGGGCTGGATGTGTTATCATGTAGAATGGTTTTATAGGGGACGGCCATAAAACGTGCACATTGCCCTTTAAAATGCCAGCACAAGGATTGATTCCAGCAGGGCGGAGGGAGAGGAGGAGGGGGAAGAAAGCTAATTGGAAAAGGGGGATAAATCCAGGGGCTCATTTCTCTGACGTGGTTCCCCAGGGTGTCAGGGAGCAGTAACAAAGCTGGAGTCGTTGCTGAGCTAACCACCGCTTGTGAGCTGTGTCTGGATCTGGGCTTCTTTGCTCTGCCCCTCTGTGACACTGGGTGCCCTTTCCAGCATCTCTTTCTGCTGCTGGTTCAGTCCAGTCCTGCTCTTGCTCTTCACCCTTAGCCCTGAGAAAGCCATGGTGATACCTCCATCAACATCTCCATAGGTTCCTTCTCATTTGTGCCTCTCCTTCTCATCCCAGCGGTCCCATATCCATTGCTCTCTCCTTGCAGGTTCCAGTAGATATGTCTTGCCTGCTCCATCACAAGCTCACCTCTCCTTCTTCTCCCTTCTGTCCTCATCTCCCAGTCCTCAGCTGTGGGCTGACTCTGAAATCCAGCACTGCCAGGAAACGGACCACCAAGGTTTGGGCAGCACTTTTGTGTTTCCTGCTCCATGGGCAAGGAGAGCATGTCCTGGGGATGCAGATGCTTGTACGTGCTTTGAACGCTGCTTGAGTAAACAGGAGACAGGGAGCTGGAAGAAGATCCAGAGTGTGTTTTGAAGTGATCAATAAATATATTGTACTCCAGCTCAATTTTAATGCTGCAGAAAACAGGCAGTGATTTCACTTAATAAATGCAGACAGTCTTGCAGAGCTCCAAGATCATCTATTCTGCTAGACAATTTCTACACAACAGGACAGCATGTGACACAGGGCCTGGCGTTTATCTACAGCTGAGGCTTACAGACTGCTGTTGGCAGGGGGGCCTGGGTATGATTTCTCCTTTTCTTTTCAATTTCCCTGAACAGAGGTACAGGGCAGCCAAATCCTGCAGAGATCTGGTAGCAGGTGAAAATAAAAAAAAGTCTCCTCCTTAAAGTCACTGAACGCATCATGGGTTTGTCTTCTGGGTGGGAGGCAGGCATGTATTGGAGAGACAGAAAAAGAAAAGTCAGACTGTTGTTTGGCACAATTTTTTTCAAAAATATTTGTCAGCATCAGTGTAGGTTTGTTGGTGTGTGCCAGATCTCACTTGTCCTCCTACTCTCTGCATGTGGCACTGCTGAATTTCAAGTTTTAGGTGACCCTGGAAATCCCCAGCAGAGATGGTGGTGGCACCTGCAGGAAGGAGTGGGGGTGCAGGCAGTGCCCCTGGGTTTGCAGTTTGACCTTGGAAATACTCTTCCCAGCTGGGTGCCATGCTTAGAGACCAAACCTAGGCAAAGCTGGGTCAGATGGAGCAGGTGCCTGTTTGCTTCCATTGGGTGTGCAAAAAGTAATGCTTCTCCCATCATGGAGATGAGTCAGTATAGCATGGCACAGACCCATGTCAAACAACATGAGTAATAGATGTGGTGTATCATGTGAATTTGGGTGAGAGAATAGTATGTGATATTTAACTGGAAAGCAGAGAAGTTGTGAAAAGCAGCCAAAGATGACAAATCTCATCTGACTTTCTCAGAGGGCAGCCCCGCCTCATGAGCGACCAAGTTAGGTTTATTCAACAGATGAGCTTTAGGACTGTCACAGAGTTTGAGCTCTCCAAACTGAGCACTGTTCAGGTTCAGGATTTTCAGTCTTGTACAGTTGTGAAGTTCAGAGCAACTTCTAGGCTCCCAGCCTTATCACATCTCCGAGGTATAGATTTGCTTCTTCACTGCCTTTGGCTCACTGTACCCACCACAGTGAAATTTTCATTGCAGATAGTTTTAGTTCTGGATTTGTAATTAAATTTAAGGGCTGGTAAATTTTGCTATGAACACTTTCCTGGCTCCCTTCCTGAGCATTTGGTCTATTCAACTACTACGTACTGTTTTGCAGATGCTATTGTATATTGTATTGCCAACCACAAGTACAAAAAAATGTGGGATTTAGAAAAATACCAATACATTTGAGGACTCTTTTTTTTTTTGTTCATTTGTTTATCTAATGATCACGCTTCAAAGCTTTTTTCATGTTTGTTAGAGATACAGGGTTTTGGGGCAGGGGGAAAGCTCATCCTACCACTTGACTCCAAGAGATGTGACCTTTCCACTCCACAATCAACCATACCATCAGACCATGCACATGACAATAGTGCCTGTAATTGCTGTCTGAATTAAAGTGTTTCCTCCAACACCCAGCAAGAATGAAAGTTTTCAGGTAGGGTTTACTGGCTCACCTTGAAAGAATTTACTTTCATGCTCAGCATTTAACATCTAGTGATATCTGAGCATTTGTCTACTTTGAGACCCAAGGGAGAATTAGATCAAGTTCAGTTTTAAGGGGGATTAATTAAGCTGCATCAGGATGCTATTTCAACATTCAGAATTTTGATAACTGTAAGGAAGACCCCTCTAACTTACATTTTAGGGAATGAACTGCAAGAGATGTGACACCTCTTTGATACTAAATGAGGGTGTCCGAGGAGCTGCTGATATAGTTTGACTAATCCATTTTATGTTACACCTTAGTTAATTCATACTGAATGACCCAGTATAGACAAGCCCTGGATGTGATTGTACTGGGAGCATCTGCTTTCCCAGCTGTTTTGTGAGGGGATAGAAGCTGTATTGGAAACAAGATGGTAAACTGGAGGTAACAACATCAAAATGTCTGCAGTTCTGAATAAGTTTTGCCCCATATCACCTTTGTTGTGGTCTCTGTTTATTAAAAGTTTAATGAGGTTTGTTTTTGTTTTTGTTTTTGTTTTGGTTTACTTTTGAGTGAAGGCTAGGACTCATTTAGCTAATCAGATACCAAGGTGATGTGTGCATTATCTACATTTCTGACAGCTTCTCCTTCTCATCCCTGCCACCAGTTACTTGGCTATGAAGTCTGATGTCTCAGCCCTTGCCAAGCTTTCTGAATTGAGTTGGTGGTATGGGATTTCTCTGAATTTTGGTCCCAATTTTAAGACAAAAGAAGTGTTCTTTTTATTTTTATCTTCTTCTTCCTCCCTTTCTTGTTTTTTTTTTTTTTTTTTTTTTTTTCCCCCCCTTTTTTTTTTTTTTTTTTTTTTTTTTTTTTAGTTCTGTAAATCAGATCCCTCCAATCTGGAGATCGGACATGAGTGACACTCAGTGTCTTGGAAACAATCTGTGTTGAAGGACAAAGGAGATGTCCTATGGGACAGAGAAGCTGCAGGAGGAAACCTCCCAGGAACAGACTGGAAACTGGTAATCCTCTGGTCCTGGAGACCAGGGATGTTTACCAATCCATCACTAAAAGAACAGCACAGAATTTTCTGAGACAGAAAATTAAACTCTGCATCAGGCAAATCCAAAGACAGGCATTATTTTTGGACGAAGAGTTCTCCATTTTACAGACTCCAACCGTATCCAAACAAGTTCAGAGTAGCTTTGCTAAATGCTCTGCTGAGCCCTGAAAATCCTTGGAAAGGAACCCAGTCCTCCCCCCCAGCTCCCCAAGAAGGTGAGCATCAGTGTGCGATGTGGTTTCTACAACTTCTGCTCAAAGCAGCTTAACAATTGGGCTCACGGGCTGGTGCAAAAAATTCCTGGTGCTCCACTTCATTGCTCTTCTCTGAATGTTGTCGTGTGCGATAAGGTAAATGGGTCCAAAGAGAACTCAGTACAATGCAAGGTTACATTTACTGGGGATTTTTAGGGGGGATATACTCCCACTACCTGTTATTAGCACTGCCCTGTGCAGTGTGATCTGGGCACTATGCTTTAGGAGCAGCCTCACAATTTTCTCTCTTTCCATTCCAAGCATGTCTACCCCTGAACTGGATACAGCCACTCAGTACATGGGACTCTGCAAAGATAAAGCATGAGATCCCGTATCTTAGTGCCAGATAAATGTTCTCACAAAATAAACTGCAGCCAAAGTCTGTTGGTTTTTGTTTTTTTTTTTTTTTTCCTTTGCTTTTATAGGCTGTTATCTTTTCCTTGTAGAATCTGTTGGTTAACCAAAGGCTGCTTATGTGGAGTTTGCCTTGAGAGAAGGATGAAAAAAGAGAAACGTTGGACAAGGTAAGAAGGGGAGATCCAAGAAGAATTTGTTGATCAGAGAGGTACAATAATTGCCAAATATTAACGGGACTAAGCAAAAAAACAAAACAAAACAAAACAAACAACTCAGAAGCTGATCGGAGGACATTTCATTCTGATCAAAGCAGGAGCAATATTAGCAAACTAATTATGGTCTCCTTCCCAATTTTGATTGTCACAGAACAGCTCCTCAGTAGAAAAGAACCATTCCCAGGAGCATCAGGTTGTCAGAGTGGACAGAGATGCCCTGGCTGAAGAAGACTGGTGAAGCTTTCTGTATGACCAAGGGGGCAACCAGTGGGGAGAAGTGTCAGCATCAGATCAGGATCACAGGATAATCTAGGCTGGAAGGGACATCAGGAGGTCTCTAGCCCAACCTCTTGCTAAAATCCAGGTCAGCTCTGAGATTGGACCAGGGCTTTCTCCACTTGGTCTTGAAAACCTCTAGCGAAGGAGTTGACCTAGGTCCTGGGAACGATAGGGTCTTTGAGCAACCTTCTCCAATATTTGACTGTCTTCATGGGGAAGAAGTTTTTCTTAACGCCTAGTCCAAACCTTTCTTATCTCAGCTTTCAC
>VXAV01009382.1:0-11950 GCA_013399715.1 Alectura lathami | reverse complement strand
CTCACCATGTATCGCTTAATAGGAGCTGGCTCCGTCTTATCAACAATCCCCCATAGTCCCTGGCAGGCTGCAGATAGATGCCCATGAGGCTGTACTTTCTCCAGGCTGAACAAGCCCAGCTCCCTCATGGGGAAAATGTTCCAGGTCCTGACCACACCAGCGACGTCTGCTGAACTATCTCCAGCTAACTTGTCTTGTGGATTTTGTGGGCCCAACACCTGAGATGAAGTCTAATGAGTAACGGGTAAAGGAGGTAATTATTTCCCTTGATCTCCTGGATGTGCTGCTGTTAATACAGCCCGGGATACTGTTGCTCCACTTGGATGCAAGGATGCAGTGTGTGCTGAAGTCAGTCTTGCTGTGCACCAAAGACCCCAGAGGGCTGGTCCACTTACAAGGCTTCCAAAACAACACTAGAGACTTGCTGGAGAAAATATTTTACGCCCTTCCTCTCTGTCACACATCATGGGCTTTGCAGACAATCCAGATGTTTATTGTGTGGGCTGGGTTCACCCATCCAAAAGCTAGATCATGTTTTAATCAGATAGCATCCCCAAAGAGCCAGCTAAAGGTAACAGCTATTGCCACTAAATGCTTCCATCTCAACCTCCACTCTCATTCCCTTTTCTCTCCTACCAGCAAATAAAGGGAGAACAAATGCTTACAGAAGTGATGATTGGGGAAAGCTGGACAGGGCCCCAACTGGGTGAGGCAGTATTTATTGGGATCAGAGGGTTATGGAAAACAGCACAGAAATGCTAAGAAAAAATTACAACTGCTCCCTTCTTTTTTTATTTTTATTTTTTTCCTCCCTGTCACTGCTTTTTCCTCCTAGGTGTTAGGGTCTTTTCAGAGGCAATCGTTACTGTTAATGATTTTAGCTTGTTGGCTATTATCACATTTGTGCCTGGGGACTGCAGCCGGCTATCTGGGCTCTGGCAGGCCTTGACAGCAATCAGCTCCTTCCTGCTTCACACTAATTTTCTCGAGGGAGCTCAGAAGAAAATACTTTTTCCTTCATTTTCCCTTTCCTCCCCACGTCTCTCCTTCCCCACTACTGTGCCCCTGTCTCTGGGTGCTCTTCTCCAGGAAGGACCTGTGGGGAGAAACTCACAGCAAGGCATGTGGGAGGCACTGGGACCTAACTGGGAGAGGAAACAGAGGTGCTTAGAGGCAGCACCTTTGTTCTTGTTATCCACACTGTGTTTGCACCCATCCCAGCACTGCTGCTGATCCTCCAGCAGCCAGGGAGAAAGGAAGGGATCATTGTGGTTATTTTATGAAAAGGGCACGTGGATCTTTTTCAGTGGCTGTGGCTGAGTGCAGACCTTTTACAGCCTTGTGTTTAATATTCTCTTTTTTCCCTCCATCATCATTTTATATTATTCAAAGCAAATCAGACAGCCTTTGAGGAACAGCTCAAAGCCTTTTTTTTCTTTTTTTTTTTTTTTTCTCTTTTTCTTTTTATTTAAGGTGGGAAACAGTGGGAGCCACCTGGTACACCTCCTTTCTCAATTCAGTGATTTTATTCAGTGGGGAAGAGATCACTTTGCATCTTGTTCTTTAAAGCAGTGCAAAAGTCAGGTAAAATCTGTATTTCTAAAAGCCTCCAAAGTGCGCTTTTCTGGAAAGGTGACCACCATCTTCCTTGCACTGAAGCAGCCTGCCTAGTGGAAATATGATTCATGTGTCTGGCTTAGAACCACTGCTGTACTGAAAGCTACTGATGAAAAATCATTGCTCTGAGACACTTTGGTGTCAATGCAGGTAGATCTTGCAGGCTGAGAGGCACCAAAGACCACTGAACACAGCAAGGTTGTCATCAGGAAACAGGTTGACCAGCTGTAAGTTGCATTCTGGAGGATTTTCTGTGCTGGGTGACGCATTGCCCAGGTGAGCTCTTTCACAGGAAAGCAGTTTTTCATCTAGAGGAGAAGAGGCCTGAAAGCAGAGATCCCAGGCTGTAGACTGAAAGGGGTCAAGGCTTCAGCTCCCATGTTCATACTAAGATGCACTGGGATGCCTGGCAACACCCCTGCTTTCATGATGCACGCGTGTTGGCTCTTGGTCCTGCTGGTACTTGGACTTCTGGAGACTGAAGATCTCTAGGAAAGGATTTACCTCACCTCAGTTCTTGGTTAGACACTGGTGCCTTGGTGGTATTCTGTCAATAGAACAGATTTCAGCTCATTCAGAGCTTAAATCACACTCTGTGCTCATGAATTTTATGAACCTATGACAACCAAGAGGGCATACAGAGTTTTATTGGCCAAGCGTCATTCTGTTACATTGCTCCCTACCTGTTCCAGGTGATAAGAGCACTTTTTGACAATGCCAAACATCCTGTTATTTTTTGCTTATCTGCCGCCTTCCTTTTCCCTCAGTTTTGGGGAGCAGAGAGATCCCTGAGAAAAAGTACCACTCCCTCCCAGCACTCTTCCTCATGTCTGCTTGCCCCCAGTTTAATGACCACTGCTTTGCACCAGGTGTGACTCTGCATGGCGGTGGGGTGAAAGCACCACCCCACAACTGGACTGAAAATAGGAACATGTGGAGATGTGGAGCTCCTTCTGGACTCTCTCCTCCTAGCTCTGAGCTTCCAGACCTGCCCATCTCTGCTGCTCTCGCCATGCTGAGGGAAGAAGCATAAAACAAGTCATCAACTCCAAAGGTCATTAATGGCCTCTCCAGGCAGGCTGCCAGTCATTTAATATCTTTGCTAATCATCTAGAAGTGGAAGTATGGGTGAGGCTAAACTGGGAGGGGCTAGAGGGACTGGTTTAGATGCAGGAAATGCAACAAAAGGATCAGGGGAGGTTAGAAAGACAAGCAGGAAATTTCAGTTTGGGAATCATTTGAAGGACCAGAAGTGGGCAAGGGAGCAGAGATGTAAGGCCATGCTAAAGGCCTTTTAGGTGCCAAGGGGTGGAAAGAAAGGACAAATCAGCTTCCATATGTCATACAATCCAGCTGTAAACTGCTAGAAGTGAAGAGGCAGCAGTCTGTGTCCATAGGAGGACTGATGCAGGAGCACCCTGGTGGAATAATGCATGATGCTTTGGGCCAAGAGGATATTGGGAAGGCTGAAGGCAAGCTGGAGGAAACTAGACGATCTGTAAGACCCCTTCCAGCCCAAGCCATTCTATGCTTCTATGATTAGTAATGCCAAAAACACATCAAAAAAAGTCATTCCCCCACATGAATGGTCTTTGATGGAAGGTTGTGAGTGAAAATCACTGCTAAGCATGTTTGAAATTGCAGCGTATCAGAGAGTTAATTTAGGTCTTTGAAGAAAACAGGGACATTTAAGAAGCATCTACACAAAATAGAGAAAGGCATTAACTGATGCACCACATCAGTTCCAAATGGAAAGACCTGCTGAACAGTGGGGCTGTTAGGTGGGTCCTCATGTTTAAGTAGGGAGGGTCAAAAGAGTTTGGTTTACACAGGCCAGGTAAGTGGGGCCAAGTAGGTGCAGAGAGGTCCCCATGAATACCCTTGTGGACATAGGGGAGGAGGAAAGGGAGAGCTGCAGTAATCTGTCTTGAATTGAGTGAGGACCCTAGGGAGAGAAGAAGGACCATGTGCTGAAGATGGCTCTGGATTTGCTTTGGATATTATTAAGGTTATCATTTCCTCACCAGAGGGCTGTCCTGTGTGGATAGTTCTTTTAATGTAGATGGACAAAAAAGGATGTGGCCAACAGCCTGAGGAGTCTGTGTGGCAGTGCTGGGAAGTTCATGATCACAGATGGTCAAAAACATCTCAGTTCTCCATTGATTTATCTTTTGACATTTTTGCCAGGTATTAGAAGATTTAGATTGTGTACATTTCCCTTCACGCCTTCTTCCCTCCAGCTTCTCCTGGCCCAAATAAATAAATAAATAAATAAATAAATAGATAAATAAATAAGAAAGAAAAAGGATGAATATTCAATGAAAATGTGCAGCCAGTTCTCTAATCTGACCACAATGGAAGAGCTGTGGAAAGCCACAATCCACCCTGCAGGTTGCCTGGCGTTCATTATCCACTGGTTCTGGTTTACTAAAAAGATTTTATGGTTTTCTGAGCTGAACCCAAACTTTTCTGCATCTCTGCAAAGTTCCTTGGAGAAACTCGCCTAAGGGAAGGATATGAAAACCTGAACCATCAATGTGGAGGTGGGCTTCCCTGCAAAGGGTTAAATCCTCTCACCAGAGCAGGTTAGACAGTGGGCTGAAACCAGTCAATAAGTTTGTTGGCTCAGCTCTCCGCTGGAAAGCAGGAGGGATTTGTGATACAAGGAGACTGGAAAGAGATTGGCTTAAAATTCATTGCTAGATATAGATTCATTGACTCTGAAACAAGGGATCTTAAGGGGCTGAAGGCATGGCAGGGGCTTATTTCAAGTGAAAGGTCCATGTAAAGGTGTAGAATGATGCCCACAAGACAAGGACCCAACTGAGGAATTTGAAAAGAAAGAAGTGAGATTTACTGCCACAGCAAAACAGACCACCTCTCTCATCTCTGCATGTGGCTCAGGCCTTTCCATGTCCACCCATCTCCATGGCTTCTTCTGCTCTCTCAGAGAAGGAAAATAAAACAAGCCATCAGCCCCAGAGATGGCAGCCTCCTGGGCAAATTGCCAGTTGTTTAATATTGTTGCTAATGATCTACAAGCAGAAGTAAACAGCATGTTAATGACATGGGGGAGGCTAACCTGGGGGAAGCTGCAAAAGCTGGTTTAGACAGAAAATAAAACACAAAGGCTTGGGGAGGGCACAAAGGAGAATCAGAAAAGAATTGTTTTGGAATGATTCAAGGGAATGTAATAGTCGGGAGGTGAGGAGAAGGAGGATTAAACAATCCTGGGCATTTGGACTGCAGAGAGCAGCTAACGGAGGCTCATCAGCAGCAATGAATAGGGCTGGTGAAGATCAGATGTGGAGGCTGCTTGTGGCCAGCACAGCCTCGCCCTGCCTTGCCTCCCCTCATTTGCCACTGACTCATGAGAAACAACCTGCATCCAAGTAGTGCATAGCACTGTTGAAGAAAGCCTCGTGTGACAGCATCTGCAAGAGCATTAATCACTGCCCAAAGCTCTCTTAGGCCATAATTAACCAAAAAGAAATGTATTTTCTCAACATTGCAGCCTTGCAGCCTGGTATTGAACCAGGAATTCTGAGTTGAGCACAGTGAAAACAGTAAGCTTTTTAGTGACAAGACAGACCCGAGACTGGGGTTTCTGCATCATACTTGTCTTGAGCAGTGGGAGATGAAAAGTTTCACCCTGAGCCAGCAATGGAATGAGTTTGTTTAGCCTCTGGCCTTTATATGGACTGCAGGGAGGGGGAAGTCACTTTGGATAAATGGTGCCCCAAAACATTTCATTTCTCTCTCTCTCTCTTTTTCTTTTTTTTTTCCCCTCCTCCCTCCCCCTCATTTGAAATTCATTGCCTCTAATTGCAGAGGTAGTCAAACTTTGGCTGCATCTGAACTGCAGGTCTTCGAGGGGACTCGCATGCTAGACAGCAGGATGAATGATTTATTATTATATTATTATTTATTCATTTAAATTCATGAATGCTTATCCAAATCCAAAATTGCCCAATTTCATCCAGATCTGAATTTATAGATTTTCAGGCCAGATGGGACTGCTCCGATCAGCAGCCTGACCTCCAGCACAGCACAGGCCAGAGAACGCCACCCGGCAATTCCCGCAGCGGAGGGAAGCGTTGCCACTATGTAAATCAGCATTATCAAGCCTAGTGACTTGTCTGAAATGGTCTCTAGTGGAATCCGTGAAATTGCCTGGTGGTTTTCAGCTCTGCTTCTCATTGCCTGCATCAGGGAAAATGCAGCTTCAGCTCTCCTCCCCTATCTGGAAGCTGTAAGGGCTGCGGGGATCAGCCACTCCTCTCTACAGACATGAGATCCAAGCTTGCTCTCATATAAGTAGTTGGGCAGGAAAATGCACAAGGCCAATATCAGCTCCCATAGCGCTAATGTGAAAAACATTGCTTTGTATACAGAAACTGACCCAGAAGCTGATGGGATGCAAGCCCCCAGGACAAGGTGAGTCTTGCTAAGCTGAGCTTTGGTGTCCATATGCTCAGGGAAGTTTTTGTGGACACCTCGTGTGAGGACACATAGCTGTGAGCTTTGCTGCTCCCATTTATGTCTCTTCAGGAATTTCCTGAATTGTTTCACTGCCGGTATTGAAATTGCTGAAGCCCAGAACAGTGTTTGGACACTGACATGCCACTGAAACCTCAGACGACAGCTACCAATTTATGTGGGTTGCCAGGGTTATGAAGGAGTTTAGGGATTGGTGTGTGTCAAGAGTGAAGAGTTTGATAAGTCACACAGGAAACAAGCAAGTAATTAAAGGCAGACAAACTTACTTAATAGCAGGCAAGCACAGAATGGGATCCAGCCTGCCTAAAGAGTGGGATAAGAGCCCTATCTCCCAAAAGCTCATTAAAATGTGTCTGTGCATATCTCAAGGAGGGGTTAGAAATCAGGAAATTAGCTCTGGCAGCAAAGACAAGATAAAGGAAACCCCAGAGAGATTATCTTACTTTGCTTCCAAAGACTTTGTGCTTTTGCAGTAAACCAGTTACTTGGAGGAATTTCCTTCTTCTCCAGTTACTGAAACATTGGTTCCCTTCTCCTCTTTGCAAGAGGGTCTGGGATGAGATGATTGCTCACTTCAGGTCCCACTGTTTCTGCCTGTGGAGCTGGTAGACTGGGGGACTGAGTCTGAGGGGAAAAGGCATGCCCTACTGGTTCATTCCTCTCATCAGATCCCAGTTAATTTCTTAGATCTCCTTCTGTCCTGAGACATGACCTTTCCCTACTCAGTTTATCTTCTTCTTGGATAAGATTTGTTATCTATTTGTGAAATGGCTATAGTGATTCTGATGGCTGGTGGTCTTCTGGTCACCAGAGCCAGATTGGTGGGCTCAGCAAGAAGGATGTGCCTGTCCTGCAGAATGAAGCATTGTTTCAAATATTTTAGCACATATGAAACTAAAACTAGATAGAAAGAAAAGAGACCTAAGTGGTTTGTGCTGCAATAATATCTTCTGCGGCCCTTCAGCGGAACCACAAACCACTTCAGACACTGCTTAACTCGCAGAAGTTCAAAAATCACCGTATCCTGGATCAAAAGACAGCAACAGTACAATGGCACATGGTAGCAATTAAAGATTAGAAGCACTGTGGCTTTGTTTTGCATTTCAGGTTGGTGGAATTGAAAGGAGGAGGATGCAATCATCGGCTGGATGTTGTCCAGGACTCTGAGGCTGCATCTATACCTGTAAATTAACTGTAGCTGGGTCTGCTCTGTTGCGGAGAGGCCAGCTGGCACAGGATATCCTGCATCTGTACTATTAAATTCTCTCACCCTCCAACAAAGAGGGGTTGCATCCAAATTTCCTACTGAGAATGGGCGCTAGTCTGTACAAATTCCCAGGCTGCGTCTAGGCGTCATTTGGGAAAATGCTAGTTAGATTGTGCCAAAAACAGGCCAGATAGTCTTTTCACAACTTACAGTACAGAAGATCAAGTTCCCATGTCCAGGGAAAATATTTGCAACTGTTCATTCTAGTGGTTAAGATATAGCCTGAGAGTTTATGGTATAGCTTTAGCAAGGATACCAGCAGGTCCTTTGTGGCTATGGGTGATTGGTCTCTGTCCTCATGCCCCCTTCGAAAGTAAGTGCACTGTGGGAATTCCTCCCACTGCTCATTGCCAACAGACTTCCTCTAATCTGAAGGCACCCACACACATGGACTTGCCATGGTGTGGGCAAAGCAAAAGCAAAAAAGGACGCTAGGGAGAACCTCCCATTACAGAGTATTTCACAATAGCACTGGGGCCATGGATGTTGTCAGAAGTTAGACATACAAGTGTGCAGTTTCCTCCCAGGTTGACTTATGGAGAGAACAGGGGAGCGCTGAAAGTGCTGGAGAACAGGAGCTGCATTGTGACAAGCTTCACCAGGGGTACAAAACAGAAACTTGCACAAGCTATGGGTAAAGTTTAAACTGCAAAACGATCCTGTGGTTGCACATTTATATGCAATCTCAGAAGCTTCCCATCCAAGAGTGTTTCCTTTGTTGTGGGATAAGATGGCATCACACAGCACAAGGCGCAGGCTCTGGACTGCAGCGTGCTGAAAGATGATGACACATCTCCCTGGTCCAAAGCTGGGGTGAAACGAGGGAAGGGTCACAAGCTTGCTGTGAAGGCCATGACAGTAGCTGTTGGAGGCTTTTCGGGAAGGAGTCGGGGCTGAGCCGACCCCTAGCATCCTCCCTGACATTCCCACACCCTGCTAATGGCAGCTGAGATGACTTTCTGCTAATGCAAATGTTCACAGCTGTATGCTGGATGTTGCTGAGTGGATAATGGCTGATGAGGTTGCCTGTAGACAGTCACTCCACTACCAGTGTGTAATTAATTGCTATGTAAAGTGCTCTGAGATGCGGTGCTGCTGAAATGCTGGGTGTATAAATGCCATCCCTACACAAAAGGGAACAACATGCAAATTCCCTCAATATATTTTTAAATACGAGCATTTTTCAGCTGTTTGCTCTTTTGTAAAATTTATTAGGCCCCCTCCTGGGAACTGGAAGGCAGCAAGGGCAGTGCGGATGGATGAGCTGCATTCCAGGGGCTCACAATGTTCCTGCTGCTCGGCCCCAGACTCCAGGGGGTCATCTGTTTTTCTTTTCCTATTCCTTTAACCTCTGCTTAACTTTTGTTTCCCTTTTCTCTTGCTTTCTCGCATGGTGAGCTGTTGCCTGCCTGCCTGGGGAGGGCAGCAGGGAAGGAGAATGTTTTTCTGCAAAAAGCAGAAGCCTGTAAAGGCTCCAGCATCTGTTCCCTTGTGAAACAGAGAGGTTTCTTGTCCGAATTCCAAAGGATACATGTTGTCCCAACTTGATGCAGCCTAGAGAGATGAGGTTTCAGACCAGCTGGAGATGAAAGGGCGGTGGTGTGGGGTGGCAACCCTGGCTGCAAAGGGCAAAATCCTGTTGTTTAATCACAGAGGTCTGATGTTGGCTCTGAGGAAGAAGTGGGAAGGACAGGCTATCTTTCCTGGGAACAATTCTGTATCACAAGGTATTGACAAGCCTAGAACAATGTGGCTTGAATGGGAGACTATGAAATCTTGAGTGCGAGAGATTACGTGAAAAAGGCATGATGACTAACTGCTTCTCATACCACAGACTTGAGAGGACATCCAGCAAAATGGTCTTGCCCATTTAAAGAAAAAGATGGGAAGCAGCTTTCCTCAGGGCAAAAAATCCAGATACTGAATTCCTCATCACAGTAAGTAACTGAAGTGAAAATAGTTTAAAAAGAAGTGAACTGAGTCAGGTCCACTGCTGGACAGAGGACATGATAGTTTGGATGCTGCCATTGGCACAGGAACTCCTAAATCTCCAGTTATCAGAAGCTGGGAGAATATTTGGGGGGCAGGGGAAATGTCTCAGTTCTTGCAGTAATTTCCCAGGCTTCTCTTGCTGTTAATGGACAGAAGAAAGGCATAGATACTAGATGGGCTGGAAATCTTCAGGTTTTTTAATGTGCTAATTTAAAAATGAGTAGCTGACAGATCTTGGAAAGAAATTATGAGCAGGAAATCTGTTTAATGAACACTTTTCTGTAGTGTTCCTGAGAGGGCAGTCATAGCTTGGATGCCATTTAATATTTCCATCAATGGTCCGGAAATAAATAAAAACAGTGCCGCTTGCTAGAATGTACAGACAACCTAAAGTTTGGAGGAGTGCTTAACATGGCTTGAGAGTGCATGGAAATGCCCTTCTTAGTGCAGCCCTGGATACTGTTGGCCTTGTTTGCTGCACATTGCTGGCTGCTGGTAAGCTTGGTGTCCACCAGGACCCTCAGGTCCTTCCCTGATTAGCTACCGTCCATCTGGCGAGCCCCAGTGTGCGGTGGTTTGTGGGACTCTCCCTGAAAGGCAGTGATCCTGAAGAAGACTGAAAAGTTCTAGAAGATCTAGATCTAAAGCTTCAGTACAATGGTGGAGAAAACCAATGCCACCTTGAAGGGGATTGGTGAAAAGGTAAGACTGGTTTTAGCTCAGTATAAGTCACAAAAGAACAGATAATGGAAACCCAAGTTCAGTTTGAAGATATTTGCTTTGTCAGGGATGGTAAGAAATCAGAGAGGATGCAGAAGCTGGCATAAGTCTGGGCTGGAGAAAATGCCTCCAGAAGAGCAATTTTTCAACTCATCAACAAGCTCAAGTGGTGACTTGCTGCATGTATGCATCTGCTACAAAAGGACTTTTTAACCTGAAAGAGAAAGAAAGGCACAAGATAGACCACTGCCTGTAGCTGAGTACAAATAGATGTGAGAAGGAATCTGGGCACCCGTTTTGCTGGTCATTATCTCTAGGAACAAATTGCGCAGGATATTGGTAGAGATTTCATCTCCTGATATATTTTAAGCAAGAATGCACAACTTCAGTTAAACCTAACTTGTCAAGTGACTCACTGCAGTGTTGCAACCTGTGATATACAAGATTGCAGGGTGGGCTCTTCTTGCTGTAGTCTTCAGTTCAGACTAGAGTGGTCCTTAAAGTGGTGACAAGTACAACAAGTGATGTACAGCATTTGCCTTACCTCCATGCAGGTGACAGGCTGTGGGTGGCCTTTCTTGCTGTGTTTATCCTGCACAGGCTAGGATTCTGGGCAGGTTTGAGTGTGGGATGATGGGGGAGATTGGTGGAGGACACAGATATTAGTTGATCAAAGAGGTGCCTTCATTTTCAGGAAGGCAGGAATCCTACAGAAGGCTTCTAGAGACACCCAAGGAGAAGTCCTTCTGTCCCAGGGAACAGGGGAGACAGCAGCAAGAGACTCATTTTATTTAGGCATTGATTGGGTGATGAACTTTAAGGGAGCATTTTGGACGAGTCTTCTCATAGCGTAAGGAACGGTAAATGGCAATCCCAATGGATGTCTCAGCTCTATCATGCCTCTTTTGTTTGTTTTTCTCCTTGAAATCTCACCTATTTCTCACAATACTTGTATCCGTAGCTACTAGCAGGCATCTTCTCTAAGAACAAGAGCATTCGCCTGGTGATGCTTGGATCCCATATTTTCACCCAAATGCCTCTGAAAGCCACCAAGGGCCACTACCTATTTGTAGTGGTGTGGCTTCCTGCAGATGAAGCAGAAATAGTGCTGCAAGACTATGATGGGAAGAAATCTATAGGAACAAATGTATTTTCCTTTTTCTGTGCTTTTACTCATCACGCACAACAACGTCTATTTCTAACCCTGTATTTAAAAAAACAAAACAGAACAAAACAAACCCTTGAAAGTCAATATTTATTTTTCAGTCTCCCTCTCCCCTGCTGTTCATCTCTGAATTTAATGCTTTTGAAAGGTGAATGATTGACGATTTACTGAAAACGAAGTTAAAATATAAATAATTCCATGATTTGGCTGCTGTATTAAGCAGGCATATGAGAAAAGCCCAGAAGACCAAGGTTGGCTTTTATTATTAACAAGGAAAAAAATTAAATTTAAATAAATGTAATATTTATTAAAATTTCCTTTCACGCTGTTACCTGAGGTTCATAAAACTTTTGAGCTGTGTCAGCTTTGCACTCCCCAGTACATTGAACTCCAGGGAAAACTATAAGCAAATTCTTAAGATCAATGCAAACTACTTCTCCATTACTCAAAAAAGGGAATTTTAACTATTTTTGAAGGCCCCAGGACTCCACTAATCTAAATATAAAGACTTTTTTCACCTTCAAACTTCACAGTTCCAGCTCCTCTTTTGCCTTCTTCCCTCCCATTGCCACCCCAACACATGCACAGACCTTAATACGCTGAGAAGGAAGTGAAACCAATAGTCCAGCTCAAGTGCCTCTATACGAATGCATGGGAAATAAGCAGGAGGAGCTGGAAGCTCTGGTGCA
>VXAV01009378.1:113464-138345 GCA_013399715.1 Alectura lathami | reverse complement strand
TTTAAGGGGTTTTTTTTTTTTTTTTTTTTTTTTTTTTTTTTTTTTTTTTTGCCTGCATAAAGACTGCAGGATCAGACCCTATGCAGAGAGAATAAGGCACTTTGAAAAGAGACAGCCATGCTCATTCTGTTATTTATTCTACATTATTTTTGTTGTTGTTGCTAATAATCGAGACACGAGTAGTCTCAGTTGATCAGTATTAAAGCGGTGGAGCTCTGTTGGNCGGCAGACCATCTTTTTCAGCTGTTAGCAGTCATTTATTTTTTTTTTAATTTTTTTTTTTTTTTTTTTTTAGTTAACCTTTGTAAATTTTAAACCGATCATGGTCTCTGTGTAAAGACAATCCTCCATATGTTTTTATAGAAATATATATATAATGAAGGATTATTCCCCTCCATCCCTTCTCTATTTTTTTTTTTTTTTTGCCCTGACTTTGTACAGTTCGGTGACACCTATTTTAATTTCTTTCTGCACTGTATAAATCTGTAATTATGTGGTTGGTTTTGTGTTTTATTTTTTTTCGCCCTGCCCTTTTGTGTACGTTTTATCCCCAAGGAAAAAAAAAAATCGAACCGAAATAAAACATGTATGTTATTTGTACATGGGCTTCACGACTGTATGAGCAGCAAATAAACGAGCATGCGGTGTAAGACGCGTAATTATATCTGAGGAGTCTGTGGGCTCCGCGGGGCCGCCGAAACCTCCGTGCGTTTGATGCAAAAAGTTCCCATTTCGGGGCAGACTTGAAAGGGCCTTTATTGGTTTTGGCTGCGGCACCCAGCAGGTCCTGGAGTTACCCCTTGGGCTGCGCGGAACTATTTAAAATGAGAAGAACAAACCGAGGAGGGAGGAAACTCGGGGGCGATTTTTATTTTCATTGCTATTACTTTGCCCAAGGTGAAAGCGAAACGCGGTGTCCGACGACTCTTTGCCTCTTCCTCGGGGGCACCGCGGGTGGCTGCGGAGCCGCAGCCCTCGGCTCCATCCCCCTCCTCCTCCTCCTCTTGCAGCCCAGCCGGGACCCCGAGGATTTGGGGGCAGCCCCGGCACCGCGGAGCGGCCCTGGGTTCCTCGGAAAAGCGGCTTTTGCTGCTGAGCCGCCGCGCCGAGGAAGGTTTCCGCGGAGTTTTCCTCGCCGTGGAGAAAAAATGAACTAAAAATTCAAGCGGTAAACGAGGGCTAGTGTTATCCCAGTCCCGGGGACAAGCCCGCAGCACTGCGCTGGGGACGCCGGTCCGGCTGCTCCCAGAGGCAGGCGGCTTGCTGAGGGGTTTGGGTTTATTTGCTCTGCTTCAGGGTGCTGCCGAACCCGGGACATTCGCTTTAACAATCCCCGCAGGCCAATACGCCTGTATCAGCGCTCACGCTATGCGTACATACCCGCACACACACAAAAACAGATGCGCACGAATTAATCTGATTACTTGGTTGTGTATGGCTATCTTTTTACAGGCAAATTAGGTTATGGCGCACTAATTAGCCCAGCTTTGTGTAATGAGTTTAATTAAAAGCAAAGTTAGCTGGTAACATGTACACACACACAAAATCTTCCTAATTATTTGTCTAATTAAGGCAGGTGGGAAGGGCTTTTATCAGAGTTGCTGGAGGCCTCTTCCATGGATTTTTTTTTTTTAATTATTTTGGGGTGTTTTTATTTCCTTTTTTTTTTTTTTTTTTTTTTTCCCCTCCAAGGGTAGGTCTGTTTAAGCTAGTGCCAATCAATTTGCAATGTTCATTGGGGTTCCCTTGTTTTTACGCCTTGTGGACTGATCCTTCTCTCCGTTTTCTGTTGACCATCCCTGCTGGAGGTGAGCCATGCTGTTACCGTCCTCTTAATGCGCGAGCTGAAGTTTTACTCCTGAAGCACACATCTGTGCTAGGTGTGGCTGAGATAAAGGCTCAGGGTTAGGAGTTCAGTCTTTGCCAAGTGGTTCTTCCTTCCTTGAAAGCTCACTATCACTTCTAAGATTCATTTTCATCCTTCAGGTTCACTTTGGACTTGCTCATCGCCGCACGCTATTGATCTGCTCACAGCTTGCTGTCCGCAGGGGCTGGGGAGGGCAGGCAGACACCTTGCAATCCTCAGGTCCAGCCTGAGCGAGCTGTGATATCTGGTCCTCAGCAAAGGTTTGCGTGATTCATTTCCCCCCCTCACATCGGTTCCCCTGCCCCACACTGCCAAACCTGGGAAAACAGAACCACCACATACCGTGGACGCCACATATTCCTCAAGCCAGTGAGCGCAGTCTAAACAGGCAGCTCTCCATCTCAGACACCTACAGCAGGGAGGAGAGGATGAAACCCTACAGGCTGCTGCCCCCAGCCCTTGTTCCACACAAGACAAACCTGCTTTTCCCTGCATACGTTGTCCCAAGGGACAGCAAAAAACCTACTGTTACCGCAACTGGTCCCACTGTACAAGCTGTGTGCGTGTATTTGTGTGATCGGGTGAGCTCTCTCTGCTAGGAGAAATAAGCTTGATTGGAAATGCTGCTGGAGCCTTGGAAGAGGAGAGAAGAAGTAGGCTCGCTCAGAAATACAGTATTTGCTCACGTAACAGCCTCCCCCTGCCCAGATCCGAGCCATGGTCAGCTGATGCGGCTCAGTGCTCTGATCTGCTCGCTGTTGTGCTGCAGTTTTGGAGCACATCAAGAATCAGGGCCTGGTGCCTCTGGCCAGATTTGGCACAAGACGTGGCACGGGGGACCCAGAAGTCCTCGGGCGTGCTGCAGCAGGGCCTGGCTGTCGCCATCCCTGAGCATTTGGGTGACATGCTGGTAGCCTCAGTGCTACCACTCATCCCCAGACGTTTCCTCCCAGCCCTGCAGGGCTGCCGTGGAGCTGGATGTGCACATTTACTGCCCTGTTGCTTGCATACTTCTGTCTGCACGGGTTCTTGCTTTACGGGCGCACACGGTGGTCCCGCACAGGGCACGAACACGAGCAAGAGCAGCCAGAAAACTCCAAAGGCGCGGGCTGCGCTGTGAAGCCCTGCAAGAGGCGGTGCGGGGCCGGGTCCCCGTTGCGGGGGTGACGCGGGGCTCTNGTGGCGGCAGCGCCACCTGGTGCCGCCCGCCGCGCACCGCCCTCGGCGCTCCCCGAGAGGGAGGAAGGGGTTTTCCTCAAAAGAGGCTGCGGACCACGCTGGTTCGGCTTTCTACCCCGTTTTTTTTTTTTTTTTTTTTTTTTTTTTTTTTTTTTTTTAATGTCCTTTCTGGTATTCACAACTTGAAGGTGAAAGGCCCTTTACTGCATCTTCAGATTAAGCATCGCAGTGTTGGTGATGGAACACATCAGGCATCATTGTTCACGGGATGCTCCTGGTTCAGGTCTGTTCTACGCCCAGGTGGGACAGATGGGGATACGCGGTATGTGGAAGCACAGAGTATCCCATGAATACAGGTGCTTCCACATACATGATGCTCCTGGACAAGGGTGGTTATCCAGACTGGCGGAAAACCAGCTACTTGGGAGACTCCACCAGTGGAAACAGACCCCTGGAATTTCAAATGGAGATTTGAAGGCCAAGTTCTGAGTTTGGTCCATACTTTTCAGCACGTGAAGGCTCAGGTCCACCAGACTAATTGGGTGGCTGACTCTTGTGTTGAATCTGAGAAGTTCTGGACCTTGACAGACCTGAGTCACTGTTTTTGTCACTTTTGAAAACAGGACAGAGCTCTTTTGGAAGACCACATGCCTTTAGAAGACCAAACCTTGACATTTATCCACTTTCCATGCATCCTGACAAGTGAAACTGCTGCATGAGACCAGTTTCTGTAGGAAAACAGTGCTAGGGTTGTTCCTGCAGGGTTGGCATTCACATCTTTGTGCCAAGACATCTTTGGCACTGGGAGTCATGCTCAGGGATGTAACAACTGATGCAGGTGAGTGTGTCTCTGGCTGAAGGAGACCCCCATGAAGAGCAGGAGATGCCCAGGGTGCTAGCAGCAGCTCTGCCATCATGAGCTGATGTTATTTATAGAAACAATTATCAGATTGGCTCGGGAAGTGAGGGAGGGCACACAGCTCAGCTGTTTTTTAAATAACTTTCATTGCCAGTATTCATCCTGTCCAGTAAGCAACTAAAGCCAGAATGTTAAGGAAAGACAACAAAAGGAAGGAATAAAGCTTGTTATTGATCTTCTGGAATGGAGAGCTGTCTATTTGCACAGGCTTAAAAAGGCTCCTTGAGACCAGTTCCCTGCTATCAGAGGCAAACATGGATCTCCTCAGACACTTCCTGCATGTTCTCTGAGAGATCCCAAGAAGTCTGCAGGCCAGAGCTTGAAATTCACTGCCATAGGCACATATATCAGAGCAAATGTCAATCCTAGAGATGAAATCTGCTTGATCACAGAATGAGATGCATGGACACCAGCAGTGCCACCTCAGTTCAGTACTTCTTAAGTTGGGATAAATATTCGAGACCGAACATAGTCATTTCTTTATTTGAGGCAGCGGGAGTTGAAAGACCCAAAATGGTACAGAAAGCACCGTTCTGTGGCTCAGCTCAGCTTCAGGCTAATCACTAAAAAAATAAGCAAACACACCTGGAAAAGCAAGATGTCAGAGCCTGGAAAGTTTTGCAGGGACTTGAAAGCACCAAGAGTTCACTTGGAGCAGGACTTGCTACAGCAATTGTGTTCCTGTGTGATGGCAAAGAAAAGATGCTGCAGATCAACTACCTGAGCACTTACTTCCTTCAGAGATGGAACCACCAAACTTTGGAATCTGAGCAGTGAAAGCACCTGGAAACACTCTGAAAACGATATCCCTCTGGAAAAACTGCAAGTATTACCCTTGCCTGAATGATTAACTTTATTCTAAGATTGCTCAAAAATACTAAGGAGTGGCTGCAATGGATACCCTAATGCCTGGAAATGTAGAGGTTTTTGCAACATTTTATGAATGTTTCCCTTCCTTCCCTGCCCTTTTTCTCCCTCTCATCTAACCATCCTGAATGTTTGCCTTATTCCTTAAAATAAAAAATAAAAAAAAAACCACCCTCCTTTAGCCCCGTACGTTTCTGCAAGGGACGGGTGGACCACAACACACTTCACGATTTGCCAGACCTCTGGAGGAGGCACGCCTAGGGAAAAGCAACGGTTTTCTGCCCCACATCTTGTTTCACAGGGAAAGAGAGACATGATTTATGTCCCTGCGCTGGAGAGAGGCTGGCAGCTGAGTGCCTTGACTGGCTAGAAGGCTCTCCTAGAGCAGGACCCGCAGGATCACATGCTACCCAGCCACAGCAGGGCTGGCTGGCAGCTCCAGCAGCTGTGTGGAGGAAAAGAGACAGCAATGCTCTGTCGGCAAGAAAAAAGCTGCCCGCCTGTCATGTAAGGAAGTCCAAAGCTCACCATGCCACTTTTTTTTTCTTTTTTTTTTGGAGAGCTATTGATGAGTTTCTAACCTGTCTCTGCAGTTGTTTCCCAAAGTGCTGGGAACTACCGGTTGCACCAAGTCTACCAGGAGCCAGCTCTGCCTTCCTCATTTTTCCATCTGTAAAATGTGAATGTTACCGGGGCCACTGTAAAGATTGACTAGATAGGTCCATATCCTGAAGTCATTTCTCCCAGTGACTTCAGTGAGATGCCCAGCCCAGAACAATGGCAGGATACATGACCCCAAACATTTCTGCAGTGCTTTGAAAGATGAAAAGCAGTGATTTTTCTACCTATGTAAGTGGAGGGGCAGAGAAATTTTTCATGATGTTTACAGCAGACATCACAGACCTTACACATGAAAACATGGGAAATGGTGCACTCTTCTTGTAGAGATAATCTTTAATAGACAGCAATGAGGAAACAGCAGCATTCATACACCAGAGCCTACCTCACAGAGGGGTATGTTTGCCTGGCTGACATGGCCACAGTCGCAGATGTTTCCTCCAGAGCCAGAACTGCTGCATGGGGCTGCTCCTTCTAAGGAACCGGAATGAGAGAAATCCCAGCACACGCTTTTCCTTCCCCTCCTCACCCCTTGCTGTAGTTGTAGAGAAAAATGCAAAGCCAACGCTAGACTTTCAATGTAAGCATTCTTCTAAATTTCTTCCTTTGAAGCACTAGAAGATTATGAAAAAAAAAANAAAAAAAAAAAAAAAAAAAAAAAAAAAGATAACAAAGCAGTATTTAACCATCCCTTTCCCCAGATACTTTATTGATCTCCAATGGCAGATAACGAGCGAAATCCTGTCCTTGAAGACTGCTTCCTGGCAGGGAACAAGAGACTGATGTGAATGGGTGCTGGAGGGCTGGATGGGGATCTGGCTGTGCAACACATGAGCAAGCTTTGCTGTCTTCCCACTCTGACGCTGAGATTTTTTTTTTCCTTTTTCTCTCCATGGAAACAAACAATCTCTGACTCTTGTCACTTAGAGAAGACTACACAGCAACATGGCTTGTTTACTCACTGTTGTCTTGGGCGGATTGAAGCTGTGTGGCCTTGTCTGTGTTCCAGGAAATGCATGGACATAGCTGTCTGAAGGAAAACCCTCATGACTGTATAGTTTTCAGTGCTGAGTGGCAGCTAGCCACCTCATTTTTATTGTTAGCAGATCACGATGTTGCCTCACTGCTCTGTGCCACACACCACGCTGTGACTAATATCGCTCAACAAAAGAAAATCCCCTCCAAATTGACCATGTTCTTGAGCCTAATGGAGAGGCTCCATTCATCTGATAATGTTTTCTCTTTGCATCTCTCCCATAAGTGGGGATAAGAACAGGATGAACAGAGGGGACAGAACTGCTCCAGGAAGCTCATACAGCACCTAGGGTGGTCTCTGCCAGACTCTGCACCCTCCCAGCTGCCACAGCAGTTGAGCTGGGTTTGCTCACGTCGACCTGCCTCCAGAGCTGTTCAGCATCTTCCCCCATTGAACCCTTACAGAAAGGGTATGCAATAACAGCATCCTAACTTGTTTGTGCCATGAAAGGAGCTGGAAAGAATGCATCGAACCACATGACAAGCAAGGACATCAGGCTGCACAGAATAGAAAGACCTCATTTTTAATTACTTCTGAACAAAGTTGGCTCAGTAAAATATTTCCCATTGTACTGCTGAACTTCTCATCACACAGCAGTGAAACACAGGCTCTTCTGCAAGTGAACTGAAATCAAGGCTGTGCTAGGGATCACTTCATTTCCTATTAAATGCAGGCTATCCATCTATCACAGGCATTTCAGAGTTTTTGCAACATCTAGGCACTTCTCATTGTGGATGTTTTCAGCATGAGAGCCTTAAAAGGCAAGGATTCACACAGCAGGAGACTGGGGGTTAAGCGCTTAGAGGTACATTCTCTCCATTGTTCTGTGTAATTACAGAGAACAGGGTTGAAGCACTGAGGCTTCTGAAGCCCCAGCCTAGTGCTTCAGTCACAGCAGCAAAGAGGGGCTGTATGGGCCAGCACCCACCTGAGATGAGGCAATATATCCACGTGTATGTAGCCAAGTTGATCCTGGGTGCTAGCAGCAGGGCCACAACTACAACCGGCAGAAAATGAATTATTACTTTGGTAAAGGTTCTCATCTGTAAAGCTTGTTAACTCAGACTATAAGCCCCTCAGGGCATGGGCTTTGTGCCTCGATAGTTGGTAAAGTATCTTGCATAGTCTTGATCTTGGCCAAAGTGAAAAATAAGCAGGCTTGTTCTTCGAGTTTCATTATGAGATCAGAGTCTAAGGATTCACTGAAAAGCATCACATTTCAGAGTTTCGTGGATTGAGAGAAAAGTCAGAAGTGAGTCATGTACAAGTGATGTCTTCCTGAGCATGCAGAGAGCCTGAAACAATAGACCTAAGAGACGCAAACTGCCCCAATTCACTCCTTCTCCAAAATCTGCTGTCTCCCCAAGTAGGAACTTGGTCAGCTTGTAAGAAAAAATCCACATCATACAGCTAAAGATGCCAGAAAGCCATGAAGGCATGTGCCTTGGGTAGTCTTGTATTACTTAATTAACAGCAATTTAGCATCTAGCATTGAAATGTCACTTTGCTGAAGATGAGCAACTTCTCAAGCACCAGTAAGGGCCCCATCCTTACTACAGCTTCTCTTGCTTCAAGACAGAAATCACACTGACTTCAGCATGTACAAGGTCAAACACAACTGTGTCAATATACGACATGTCAGAAAGCATAAGCTACACCCAGTTCCACATGGGTAAGCTTACAGAACAGTTCTCATGCAAGTCATCCTGCTTCCCCCCCTCCCCAGAATGCAAATACTTAAGTTCCTACAAAATCACTTCTTGTTTTCCCTGCAAGAATCTTATAGCAATCCATAGATGGGACAGGAACCCTTACAGTTCTTCATCTGTAAAAGGGAGAGGTTATGTTCTTGAGTCATATTTGCCAAGAGAGAATCCCAGTGAAAGTAAAGCAGGCCACCCTAAACCTGTGGGACTGTGGGGAAGCTGAGCCTTCTCGTTTTTGAGGACTAATGCTTACCTTCACATAACCTCTTACTATTAAACCTCTGCAGAGGCACTGAACCCTGGTGAACCTTCTGTAGCTTCAGGCTCTTTTCAGCAGCTGCCTGCACTAATTCCTTCCTGCAGATCATTGCTGTCGCAGCAGAGATGACAGAAATGAACCTGTACACACAGTACAGTTACTACTGATCTCCTGATGACCAAAGGACCTGGCCAGTTACTAACAACCTGGACCAAAAATGACTACTTGGAAATTATCATAGCATCAACATTATTCCAGTCCATTCAAAATCGAAATGAATGGTCCATTAGCTTCAGCTTCCAGTAATTATTTTTCTTCTCAGAGTCTAGCTACAGTTACATACCTCTGTCGAGCTAATTCCTTTCCAGTAGTGTGGTTTGAACTGTTAATTGCCTCTTGGGAAAGCAGGAAGATTACTCTGCATTGCTGTGAAACGAGGCCTCACAATACTGAAGACTGAAAAATGTGACAGGCTAGAAGATAACTGCAGAGAATCAGCTACATGGGTATGGATCTAGCATAGCTCATGCTGTGGGTTACACATGGAACCACAACTGCAAAGAGAAAAAGCAGACAACAGCTGTATCTAGACAGGTTTACCAAACAAAACTGGCCACTGACTGCATAGTGTTGAGAGGAAAGCAAATACACGTAATGCCCTCAGCATATCATCTGTTGTTACTATCAAAAGACAGAGAAAACCATTATGAATTCCTCTGTTACTTTTGGAGGTCATCTGACCTTGAACCGTGTGCTGTGGTTTCTGGCAATCAATTTGACCAGAGAAGGCCGGTTCAACCTGCAGTACAACAGATGTTTGAGATGACTGAAGTTCTCAGTGGCAGAACAATGCTTTTTAACTGCTAAGGTCAGCTCAGCATCTTCACCAAAGCAAGCAGTACTGCAAGAGTAAAAACAGTATCAGATGATCATGTCACTTCATTTGCCATCATCTGGAAGGGGAAGGCAGTGATGCATAATTATTATTATTTTTTTTTCCTTTCTTTCTTCTGCTTTCTAAGCCAATGATGTAATGAGTATGTTTAAGCAGTATATAACCCCTGACTCTTATCCTCGAAGCACACAACTACTGAAACAAGATGCAGAGGCCTCTGCAGTGCTTATGTTTGAATTTCAGACTTTTGACATGACACTGAAAATGATAATGAAGAGAGAGCATTTAAGAGCACAGCACTGTTTCTTGAGAAACATCTCCTTCGTTGACCTTACAAGAAGTTGAAGCAATGTTTTCCTTGAGCCCCTCTGCACAGAACACATGATAACACTGAGAATTTATTTAATACTGTACAAAATGTCTGACCCTTGAGGCATAATAACGTGCTTAAAATATACTTAACAGTACTTTCTGGCTAAAAAAAGTTTCCAACTTATACATAAAAAAACCAAAACCATTTGGATGCTTACTTTGACTATGTGCCCAGCATCAATGGCAAAAGTGCTTCTGTTTAGAAAGGATGGTTCAGCCAAAATTCAACTTGTTTTTCAGGAACAGGGAACTGAAGAAAAAGATATAATAAAAGCCATACCATATAAATCATCATTCTCCTTTACACCGTAAGTGTTCGTGCATGTGCAAACCTTACTGTTCAAGCTTGTAGTTGACAGTGCTTTTGAAAAGAAAACTTGCCCGTGCTGCTCTCTAACATCACTCTCTGATGTTGTGGGTGCAGGAAGACCACACTAGTGGTGACAAAGCCACTGCAAGAACAGGCTTTGTTACCATCTCCAGCCACTCAAACAATTCAACATCAGACTAGTCACCAACAAGTTTTGACCATGGTTTGTCTGCTTTTTGTTTCCACTAAATTGATTATCTATTAATGTAACTTCGTAGAGGCAACGGAACCACACATTGTAGCAGACAAGTAAATTGGGAAAAGCATCTGTTTTATAATTATCTGTGTCCATGAAAAAGGCACCTGATTTGTTTTCGGGAGAAGCAGGGGAGAAAAATGGTATCTGCTTTCCTCTCCTGGACTGGAATTTTTACAGAGGGCTGAATTAACATTCAAGCCTGAGAAGAGGGCTACCCTCTCTTCCACCTGACGTTAACAGCTATTACTAGAACTCAGGGGCTGAGCCACTGTTTTGACAACAGTTCTTCAAGAGCACAAAAAGGTCAAACACTCCTCCCCAATTTTTATTAAAAATATGCTGAAAACTCCCAAAGGGCGTACCCTGTTTCCTAGCAAACATAACTGCAATCCTTATGCTGATTTTCCACAGCTGGCTTGAAAGCTCATAAGCACAAACACACAGATGCACCCTGCAGATGACAGAACATAACCACCTTGCTCTGCGTGGCTGTGCACAGCTACCAAGGAGCAGGTTTTTGATCCAGGCCTTACACCTCTGAACAGCAAGTAAGCCCAAGGCCAACGAAAAACAAACACAAAGAGCACAGGTACTCTGTGGAAAACCATTTAGAGAAAAGGTTTCTCTGTCATCTGTCATCTTTGCATGCGTAACTGCAGGAATGAGGCAGGAAAGTCAGCTGTGAGATGTATGCCTCATTTGTTTGAAAATCTGACTTTCCACTTTTAGCCTGCAGAAATCACCAATAACCGTGAAAACTTAGGTTGGCTTCTTACAAAACAATAAAAACATGCCTATTTTTTTTCCTCTATTCATATTCTTTTTGGACTATTGATTTCTGCTTGCCCTTGGTTTCTCTGACTCTTGGCCAGCTCAACTCGCAAAGTATTACCCCCGAGGCTCAACCCTTTCAGAGAGGATACAGCACTCTCTGCAGTTGCTTTATCCTTGTAATCGAGAAAAGCCCTGTGCTGTGCTCCCTGCCAATTCACTCGTAAAGGAGTAGCATGGAATTCCCTTAAAGCACATTTCAGCTCACTCACTCTTATGTTGGGAGGTATGTTCCCCACATACACAGTAGTGATCGTGCCAGATCCCTCTAATCTGGGACTTAAAGAATCACTTTCAACACACTGTTGTCCTATTTGAGCTGAGCCCACCGAAGCCTGTGGTCCTGTATTTCCAGCCACTGCCTCCTCGTTTAACGCTGCTGATTTGTTGGCATTTGCCAAGTCTGGCCGTTCGTCCCGGAGGGTAACGTCCTTGCCTGCCTGTTTCTCTTTGTACCGAAGACTCTTTAGGATGGGGATTTTTCCCAGCATCTCATAGCTGACCTAAAAAAGGACGAAAACAGACATAAATTAGGAGATTTTTCTTCTTCCAGAGAAAGATGAACATCAGGACCCGTCTGTACCGTAACAAGAGAGGAACTTTGTTATACTGCTGCCATTTGGAGTGCCAGAGCATTCAAAATGTTACTAATTGTTGGCCAAAATCTGAAGTTGCTCCCTAAATACACACTGCAGGACAAAAACAAACATTAGTTACTCTTTAAGCAAGTACAATGTAGATCCAGCAGGAAAATCAAAACCAAACTCAGAGCTATTTGGTTTTGACATTTATTTATCAGGATGCTTTCAGATCTGCATTCCCGTTGCTATCCCTTAACATTTGCTTTGACTGAGGCCCTGTGCTCCTGCTCTGGCAGAATCTTACATGCCTACAGCTCATCGGACCACTTGCATTCTGCAGACTTCCTTCTTTCTTTACCCCTCAAAACAGGGTACCCCGTAGGTTGGGTTGTACAATGGGGAGGGACCACGGCATTAGCTTGCAGCTGGGGACGTGCCTTCCAGCAGGGCTTCGTGAGTGTGGGCCCAGCTGGAGGCACGTTCTCTGCTTGCGGCACGTCACCACAGCCTCCCTCTTGCCACTTGACCTCGCGCACCACCCACAGCTACTCAGCAGATCCCACACCAGTCTGCTGGGCTGGATCACAGAACAGAGGAGTGCCCGAACACTGTATTTCAGAACCGTGATTCCTCTGTCCATCCAGCCCAGTTCATAAGCAGCTTTTCTGGAAGGGCTCTTCCTCTCAACAGCTGAACACTATCCATCTCAGGCATGAGATGCCCCAGGCTGCACTCAGTGACTGGCAGGAAACACAGTGGTTCCCTAGCTAATGTGGTCTAGCTCTTGGCTTACAGACTGCAGTTGGAAGCAACAATAATTCATACTTGGCTGCTGGACAAGCAGAACATCCATCAACACAAGATCCAATTCTTAAATTTAGGGAGCAAAACAGAGCCTGGGGAAGCAATGCCTGAGCTAGCAAAGACCCAAGCTAATAGCCCACACAGAGTGAGCAAGACACTCTTGCAGGGTACTACACCCAAGCTTATGAGCCACGACCTCAGCAGGCTGTCCTGGACTGGCAGCGGCACATCCTGGCTCAAATATACCTGCAGATCTCAGCTCAGAGCCTCTGAAGCCTCCCGCTTCTACAGTTCAAGCAAAGAAGTAAGCTTTACTTCAGGCTGAAATTAAATAAAAATCTATGTTTACATACAACCCAGCCTAGCTCCAACTTGTTAATTCAAGGACAAACATCAGAACAGGGCTAAGAGCATGGGCAGAGACGAGGTGGTCTGCCACACTGCAGACCCAGAGTAAAGGTGTTTTGGGACCAGGTCCTTTAAACAAGCAAACTTAATGACTGAGAAGAATTTCTGCACAAATCTGGCCTGATCTGGCAGCCAGTACAGAGAGGCAAGGACTTCCTCTGGGGCTCTGGGAGCGTCAGCACTTTGGAAGGTACATGCCATTTTCACATTTTGAAGACCTATTGCTCTAGAGATTCCTGGACTAATTTGTTTTTCTCAGCCAGGAATTCAGACTGCTGGGTTTGACAGCAAACTCCCCTTCCCTGGGCAATACAACAACAAACCAATGGCTGAAGCCATCTTACTTTGTTTTTACTGGCCAAAAATTAGGAACATTTGTTGTCCTCTGTCAAATTTCTATGTGAAACGTAAGCTCTATGCTAATTAAACCAAATAGGAAGAACATTTTTCTACTCTCATGCAACTAATCACTCCTGAGCCCAACGCACAACTCTAACCTATTACCAAACATATGTACTGTTCGTTTTACCCCAAAAATTAATCTCAGCCCCTAAGGCATGGACTAGGTTTTTACCAAGACCAAGACCTCACCAATTTGTAGATTAAGAGAACTGATGAGCAGGGCACTCAGAGAATCAATCTGGGACTCTCAGTTTCTCAAGGACAAACTGAGAAGATTTAGATACTCCAGGGGCCAGCAAGGTCTCTTTTAAGAGCTTAGCTGGCCAGGCTGAAGCGTGGCCTTCTCCTCTCACTGGAATGCCCTGCAGTTTTTGGCATCTGACTGGAGCTCCTGTTTCAGGGTCCCTGCAGGCTCAGGAAGATATAGTTGCAATACCACGTATGTCTTCAGAAGGACTATGAACTAGTTTTCTATAAAAAGCTGAAGCTCTGATCATCAAGTAACACCAGGAGTGGAACCTATCTCTACCTGAAATTCAGCCCTTTGTAGGGATACCAGTAAGAAGTCTCTACAGTACTGAAACAACAAAGGCGGTTGATTTGGCACTTAATTTTATTCATAATAAAAACATTCTGGAAAAATATATACATTAAACAAGTTCTGACACAGACAACTGACATCCTTCTGTCACAGAAGAGTGACAGAGGATTTACCTTTAGGACTATTTTCCCTGGGGTCTAGGAGAATCTTCCAGCCAGGCCAAAGCTTTCAAATCTTTCCGTATTATGTTGCCTTTTTATGTAAAGCAAAGAAAGAAACTCAGTTTGGGAAGTTCAGAGTATCGATTCAAGAAACCATTTCACCACCCTTTTTGGAGTGCAGAGGATGAGAGACAAAAGGGCAAAGGGGGAAGTGGGTGGCACAGAAGGAGAAAAAGCCTGCTCTGCTCTGTTGCAAAATACCAAACAAAAGAACTCCTTTGTGGTAGTACAATGTGTTGCTAATTACGATCGTGCAAAAAGTTTCTTTTGTCTTGTGAGCTGTGGAGGATTGCAATGATTTATTTCCATGTGGAGAGAGTCCAAAGATATTCTTCCTCTTTCTCAAACAAGCTGCACGTTTCTTGGTCGGATGCCGACTGGTCACTCCTCCCTAGCCTTGTTTAGCACTTAAGGCTAAGCCAGGACACAAGGGACTTGGGTTCTGCCCCGAGTCTTGTTGATCCCCTCATGCAGACCTGGGCAACCCCAGTGGCTGAAGCTTCTTCCCCTGCTCCCCACACCCCTCTAAAGTCAGGGCCAAACCACTTACTGATGTTTGTAAACTTCGTATTGAGTGCTGGGATTTAGTTAAATGATTGGCTTCAGCTGGCTTCACTGCCAAAGAAGTTTCCTATTATCCCCTGACCACCAATTCCCAGTCCACTTCCACACTTCAGCCTTCTGGGGTTGGACAACAGAAGCGCTTGTGGGTCTGCACTATAAACTCAGTAACTGAAGTGATTCAGGTTAAAAATAACTCCACCAAAGGCAATTAATCACTTAACAATCCTGCCTACTGCCTGCCATGGCTAGGAGAGCCTTGGGGAAAGAAGACAGTAGTGCTGACGAATTCTTGTGGAACACATTACCAGGCTATGGGAAAGGAGCTGAGAAGGGAATTTGGCCTCTCTCTGACAGAAACATGAAGAAAACAGAGTATGGGGTGCTGCCTGCCAATAGCAATCTGGCAGCACCTAACCCTGAGCACCCACTCTTATGACACCTGGTTTGGTCACAGAACAACCGAGTGGCAACGGACTTCTGCAGTGTCTCTGCTGGAACATCAGGGCTCTCTTCAACCTCTGTTATTCCAGAAGAGTGAACGCAGCCACTTTCACTATGTTGCTGGAGGAAATGAAAGATGTGCTTGTCCTTTGACAGAATGAGTAACGCTGACCCTGATGCAGCGCAGGCCAAGCCAAACACCACTTCGATTTCCCTTGCAGCAGAGGCGGTGCTGTTCTGGTGTATGGCAGATGAGGGAAGGACAGCTACAGACTGGGGAAGGTGCCTGGTCTGCTATTTAATTCTGCTTCACACAGCTACCCATCTGGGCGCACCAGCTGATACAGGAACATGTGGCTCAAGATGGATACCGACATTGCTGCCCTGCCGTGGAAGGCTGAGAACAAAACCAAAAGATCTTTAGTGGTCCTGCTCCACGAGCCCTTCCAAGCATTGAGGCTGGAAGGCCAAAGGTGTTTGGAAGATTCACCTCTGCCCACCCTGGGGGTGGCCTGACCCTAGGCTCCTCATACAGGCCTCCAGGACAGAGCACAGTGCTCATGTTGTCTCCTTAATCACTTGCCTGTTTCAAGCAGCACTCAGAAGTTTAAAGCATGGACAAAGCCAAGAGAGCTAGGACGGGCCAGCACAGCCGAACATTTTATCATTCATTTGCACAAAATGTCCAAATATGTGCACGCAATCTGAGGGCATATTTCTGGGAGCTGGCAGCCCATGAAGTCTGCTAGTGTCCCTCAGGAAAAAACTTATGCAACCCACACTTGGAATTCATCAGCAAAAACTGATTCCATGGACTCTGCAGCAAGGGTTAGATCTGCAAAGGTGTTGAGAAGTCTAACCATGTGTGAAAGCCCACCCTGCTCATGCCTCCCTCTTCAAAAAATAATAATAAAACAAAACCAAACCCCAACTCCAAAACAACATTGGCTTAACTGACAGTAATTTTTCTTCAGAAGGCAACAGTGTCCCTGCTAAATGTTTTGCCAGCCTGAGTGTGTGAATTTTTCGAGTTCTGACAGCATTATTTTACTTTCCTAATATTCTAGCACAGACTCAAATCAAAAGCTGTTTGTTGTCAGTGTCTCCCTGCTACTGCATACTAAACTCTTTCAACATTAGATCGAAGGATTCTCCCAGTTCATTTTGGGAAACATCTTTTCCTGCTTCTATAAAATTCTCAGCAAAAGATTAAAAAAAAAAACAGAAGGAAATGCTTGCTGGAATCTAGTGATTTTTCCACCAGCTAAGCTCATTTCCCTCCTTATGACCCCAAGTATTTTAATTGGTCTGTACAGTTCCAATTTAAAATAAACACAGCACAAATAACTTCATAATTGTGACAAACATAATTGACAGTTTTGCAGATAAAGATCAAAACTACCCATATACAATACTAAATGAGAAAGTAGTTTCACGGATTTAGAGTTCCCAGAAACAATGGGTCAGATTTTCAAGACCGACGAAGCCAAGTAACTCTCCACTGGCATCCAAATGAAGTTTTCCAGAGTCCTCAGCTCTTAGCAGCTCTTACAGTCCTCCAAGAGCACTTTGATTTTTCAAAACCCTCAGCTCCAATGCAGAAAGCTTGCCTGTATATATGCTCCAGTATTGCCTTTGTATTTTGTGTTTATAGAGTGCCTAGCGCTTATTTTGATAATGGTTCTTTGATAATAATGTTTTCGCTTTTATACTTAAAGGAAGTACTAAAAAAAAAAAAAAATCAGCATTTCTATGACAAAAATCACAGAATGTAATTACTTACACCTGTTCCCACACATGAGAACAAACAAAAACACTCCAAAAAAACACACTGCCTCTGAGCACAGAAACGTAGCCTGGAGATGTGCATTTTGGTTACCATGCAAGCAGCCTTATACCTCTTCCTGAGCTGAGAACAGCCTGCCTCTTAATGGCTACTTATCCTAGCAGCTTCAGAAAAGCACACTCATTACAACAATGCTTAGCAGTAATCCCCTGTTTGCAAACACCTTTAATTCAGTTGTAAGTCGTTGTCTTAGCCTGATCCAGTGAAGGACCAATATTTTTTTGCAATATATTTTACACATCACCATTCTCAAAGCAGTTAAGCTGCTTTCTGTTGACAAAACACCATATTCAGAAGTAAGGTATTTATTTACTAACTACCTCTTGGTTTGTTTAGTTTTGCTGAGAAGAACTGGAATGCAACAGCAAAGCCAGGATTTGAAGAAGAAAAGGATGTAGGGAAAAGGATGACAAAATGACGTAGAAGCATCCGGGAAAAGCCGATGGACAAACACTTAAACAGCCCCAACCAAATCCTACATTTTAACACCCTAACAATAAGCTAGACCTCCCACCTCCAAGATTCTCTCTGTGCAAGAGCTGATCACTGTTACCATCACAAACACAATGTACACAAGTTGCTCAGTTCCCTGTGAAAGAACAATGCTAAATTCTTTCTTCACAGACAAGACACTTTGTTCTTGTCCTAGAACAACAGAAACAATTATCCCCACTCTAGTATTCTCCAATATTTTTATCTGATCAATACAAGCTCTGAAGAACACCCAAAAGCCGTTTTATAGGTTAAAAAAACACTCAACCATTTTTTTTTTTTTTGAAAGATCTGTTGTGTTAAGTGCTCTGTTCTCGCTGAAAGCTGTAGAAAATCCAGCCAGAGCTGTGTTCTTCTGATACCGCCACTGACTTCAGATACAACTCTGGTAAGCATCTCCAAGCTTCAGATAAAAGCCCAAAGGAGTTGCAAAAAATATCTCAAGCTTTTGAGTAGTACATTGTAACACTGATCTTGACTTTTCCTCTGCAAAGCAAAGAAATGCAGAAGTACCACTGAATTCGATGTATTGCTCAAGGACTGCCTTGACTTTGCAGTAGGGGCAAAAGCCACACAAAGACTCAAGGGCCTCTCCGCAAGACTGTTCCCTAGACCTTTAAAAAATGTCACTAGCAAAAGGAAGGAGACAGGAAAAAATAAAAACACTACCAAGGCCACTTACAGAGGCTGGTCTGACATTAGGAAAGAAAGACTATAATCAAAAGTATGTTGGCAGGATGGATGGAGCACAAGGGGTAGGCCTTCAAAACAATTACATTCAATAATATCCTAAAAAGTTATGATTCAAAAATAATTCAATGGAAAAAATGCACCAGTACAGAGAAAGCTTTTTTCTTTTTTTTTTTTTTTAACCTCAAGTCCTCAACCACAGTCAGGGTAAAATACTCTTCCACCATAGGAATGAAAATAGTACTGGCTAGAATTGCTTGTTGTAGATACATCACCTAAACAGATTTTACTCTTTTTACCTTGTTAAGCACTTACCAACCAACCACTGATTCCCCTAAAAGCATTCATTAATGCTCCTGAGTGGTTTCTGCAAAACAAATACTATTTCATATTCTAGTGCTCAGACTGTTACCCACTCATATGAGATTGGGTCTGCTCCCTACCCACTCATATGGGATTAGGTCTGCTCCCTAACCAGACGATTTCTGGAATGAAAATCTAATGACAAAGAAAATATTTTCCAGCACGNTGCATGCAGGCTGCACCTTCAGCTCCCCAGCTGGTCCCATGATCTTTAAGCCCTCATTGTAGCCCCTTTTCTTGAGTTTAAGGTTTTGCAGGTTTTGGATTCCAGCCCCCCCCCCCCCCCCCCAAAAAAAAAAAAAAAAAAAATCCATAATAAAATTATTAGCCATAAATCATGATACTTGATTTAAAGCGACATCAAGTCACTGTTCCTCCACTTGAAAATAAGCTCCAGTCACAAATTCACCTATCCCTTGGAAGCCAACCCCATACATAGTACGTAAACAGCAATGTACCAGCCACTCAGACCTGCTCTTCCCTGACAACTGGAGCAGCACATATTCCAGCCATTCCACACAGCCTAATGCCAGGGAGTTGTCTCTGAAGTACTGCCTGCAGAAACTGAACACAGCTGATTCTATTGAGCACTGAGGAATAAAGCACGTAAGACAGGGAAGACCCTCAGTTTATGTAGGTGTTTGCAGTATGACAGCCTACAACAGATGTCTTTCTTAGAACTCCATGAACAATGCTTTCAGCAACTCTCCCCCTACAATCCAGCTGATACCAATACACTTCTCCTCATCACTAAGACCATTTACAAACCACTGAACACGTATGCTGGTTTTTGTTTCAACTGACAAACACATTTGCTCCTCTTACAAGCATTTCTAAAGTGTTTATACATAATTCTCCCTTAGGATGAAGAAACAAGGGGCTTATCAACGGAATGCTGGCAGCAGCAAGCCAGTGTTGGCAGAAGTAACTTGCCTTGTGCCATATTATTCCCTGTGGTTTAGGTCGTTCGCAGTTAGTCTTGATAGTTCTTGTTGGTGTGAGTATATAATCAACAGTTAAATCATGATCACCAAGAAGCTCTTCTGGTATGTCAACAACCTACAAGAAACAAGAGATTTGCTAAAAAAAAAAAAAATCACTAACGTTATGCATCATTCCTGATGTCTTGTATTAAAATCTGTTAGTGATGGTGGAAACAAAGCAAAGGTGCCACACCAAAATAATTCCAAGTCTCTTCTTCAAATACACCATTCAGCAGCCCACAGTTCCAACCTGCCACTTGAGAGTGGAGGCTTTAACTGACCTGGCAGTCATGCACAATAGTAATTACAGGTGTGTCCTCTGTCACTGCTCCCATTGACACCATCATTGCATATTCCATGTCTGCATAGCCTTCCCCTTTTCCAATTCTCCAGCCTAAAACAAACAAAATCAAAAGGTGAGAGTAAACAAACAGCAGAAGTGAAAACAATGGTAACTGTCAAAAGCATGCAGTTAAACTAAGCAGTCTACAACAGGTAAACCAAGCACAGAGCTGTAACTTGGGAAAAAAAAAAAAAAGCAACAGATCGTCTTTTGCAGAATGCAACTTTACTTGAGATCAGCACTGAAATTAAAATACCAGTTTCAGTGAACATGTGAAGGACCCCAGGATCCTCCCAGCGAGAATAAACCAAATTGGATCTCACTGCAATTAGAACTATCTGCTCATACCAAACATAGGGTAACTTCATGCAGGTAAAGAGGAGTTTGGGTCACACACAAAGAGCATTTTATTTTGGGTCAATGGATATAGTCAGTGGATGGTTCTCCATCACCAGAGGTTCTTCAAAAGGCTGGAAAACACAAAATCTGATCCCCAAATAGGTTCTGATTTAGGCTGTGTGTTGCAGCTGCTTTCACGCACCCTGTTAGAGCAGCACAGCTCCTCTGAACAGGGAGCCCTCCTTGCTTCCTTTAAAAGAAAAACAAACAAGCAAGCAAGCAAGCTTGCCTGAAGGCCCAAATAGTGGCCTGCCTGCTCCAGCTCACACTGCTGCCTGCCCACCAAGAGCTGGCAGCATCGCTGTTAACCAGGCATTGATTCTGTGTGACAAATCACTGAACCCAATCCAACCAGGAAGAAAAAGACAGAATTCAAGACCATACTTAATGGCCAATGAGATCCTGGGGTAGTCAAAAGGAGATGTGACCCACTGACATTGTGAATCTCAGCTTCACACCCTCCTCCTGAAAAGCTGACAAGCTTTATCTTACCTTTTTCAGAGACAGCCACTGATCCTACAACAACCAAGTCCACTCGTGCCTTCCCATCAAGACCTACAGGCACACTGTACTCCTTTATACCCTGCAAGAAAAACAATTTTAGGTTCACTGAGTGCAGAGACTTCCATCCAGTGAGGCTGAAATCCAGAGCATTTTGATAAATGCAAGTAACTACCCACGTTCCAAAGTGTTTCTTCCATGTATAGCCAAGTTGTGGAAAGTTATCCTCTAGGGAATCCTAGAATATATTTTCTACTACAGTAACAAGCATTTGGGCACACTTCAGGGAGAGCTAAGGGAGGTGGGCTCTCTTCCAAACAAGGTTACTTATTTAGGATCAAAAGCTCACAACAGCTTGATTCAGCATCTATTTCTGAAAATGAGGGCAAATGAAACTTCCTACCCTACTACTAACTGGAATTATAATATATGGATTCATGTCCATGAGCAGTGCCAGAGCACTACAAATTCCTAAGTTAGCTCTCATAAACAAATCACGATGTTAAATCAGACAGACAGCTACAGCCTCAAGATGTTAAACTGTACCCAAAACGCTTTACTGAAGCGTCAACAGGTACAGATGCGGGTTACTCTCCTTTTCACACTGTATACGTTGCACTGTCAGTTTCTCCAAACCCAAATCTTTAAAAGCACATTCCAAAGCTCTCTCTGTGTTCCTTGAGACTGCATTCCTCAACACTTTGCTGTGTGACCATCATCTAGAATGTACCACTGCCAGGCTAAGCTATCCTTACCAAAATTTCCTAACTAAACCACTAATGAGCAGAAAAGCACATTGCTCCTGACAAGTGAGAAGAAAAGCTTACATAACCTTGTCATCCTTCTTTAATTCCCCTTGCCCATGCACTCCCCTTCAGGCTCCTCTCTAAAGGAGCCATCCTAATAAAACTCTTGCAGAAATTAAGAACAGTTTAGCTCTCACACACCAGATGTTTAGAACTTGAAAAGATATCTTGTTATTCATTCTCTCTGAATACATGTGTGCAGTGTAACATAAATCCTCCTCAGTCCAATTCAACGTTGCACTACGTTAATCCTTAAAACAAGAAGCCAAACATTTCCACTGTGGAGCATGAAACCTAACAGATCAGTAATTTTGGTACGACTATCTGCAGTAATGCTCATCATCCTCTTCACAGCAGTGTGGCAATAACTGTTTGCACAGTGCTTTGTAAACAAACTGCTAATAGCTGTTATTCATTAGTACACCTACTGGGGGGAAAAACACACTCACAGGGTACGATCACAGACCAGATACCAGGCCAAGAGAAAGGTCTCTTTCAAAAGTGCTCTTCAACCCTGAAAAGCCTAATTAGCTAATGACTTTAATTACCATTCATTTACAACCCTCCATTGTATACAGGATTACTCCAGAACTTCACTGCTTTTAGCAGGAGATAAAAAGAGGAATAAAACTAAACTGCAGACCCATTCATTTTGTACAAGTTAAATTTCCACATCAAAAACGATGCATACAAGACAACCCAGGTTTCTCTGCCAAATGACTTCAGCCAGTATGACATGGTAACACCAGAGGGCAGCAACACACCACATTTCGAAGAAAACCACTGCAAACACATTATTTCTGTACCTCAGTTGAGACAAATCACAGAACCAATGCTTCTTTGGACTTCAGATTGCAGAAGAACTGATATTTCCTATGCAATAACTCCGAACACTTTATTGACATGAAAATACTCCTTACAGGGTTTACTAGCTCAAAATTGCCGAATATGGGAGCAATGTTTATTAGAAGCTTAAAGATCCAAGCCACCTATAAAAGTTGCTCGTAACGCTCCAAGCAGCATTCACAAAACACAGACACCGTTCTATTAATAAATAATAATAATAAAAAAATTAACTGCATCATGATTTAAGTACTGCCAAAAAATTATTCGTGGCAGATGTGTACATAGAACCAGAAACAACAGACTAGCAGAACAGTATTTCAGGCAGCACCTCGTATTCCAACTTGAGGTTAGACCATCACAACACAGCACCCTTGCACACGTTAATCCAGACCCTGCCCATTTTGTCTTCCCACCTGAGATGTAGCGCACACCCGCAGGATCTCCTTTGTTGCGCCTGGGGGTGGAACAATCTTATTGAACAGCCCACTTCTCAGACGGGGTGTTGGAACCAACAAAGTCTTCCTTGCCTGCGTAACAAAAGGAGTAACCATGTTAAAAAGAAGTGGGCTCATTTTACACCAAAGAAATATTTTTTTCCCATAGGTCTCCATGTGGTCAATCACCTTATTTGCTATGAGTAGTTAGCACTGGTGACCATGCAGCGGTTGTAGCAGAATGCTCTCCACTGCAACAAAATTTCAGACAAGGTTTTCTTTAAAAAATAGAGGGCAAGACATACCCTTTGGTCTAAGGGACATGTGCACAAACGTGTTGATAAGCTAGCGAATATTCACAGATCTGACAGCCACGTCACACATTCATCCTGTGATAAACGTAGGGCAGTCTGAAGCAAGGCTACCTCACGTGTTTCTGGGAACGAGAATGCAAAGACGGGGAAACAGCTGTTGCTCCACAGAAACGTGCTGATTTACCTGAGCCACCTTGTGAAGCTTACATAAAACTCCTGCAGGAGAAACGGCAGGAGCTGACCAAGCGGTGCTGCCAAGCACCACCCTGTTGCCCCACTCTCCTCCTCAGGGCTGCAAAGGTGCTCAGTTACCTGCAGCGCGGCCAGCCGAACACCTTCCAGAGGTTTGTCTGGATCCACTTTGATCTCACTCGCTCTGTTGAACACATCAAGCTCTTTGACAGAGCAGCAAGCCTGGTGAGACCCCTGCGAGAAGACAGGAATCAAGAGAAGAGAGAATGCACTCACTTACTTCCAGCGTTAGAAAGCGAGCATTCTTCTGGGGAGCATCGGGATTTATTTTTACAGTGCTGGCAGCTTTGAACTCCTGTAAGCCCAGAAGCCTTGTCGCAGCGTGCGAGGCACCCTGTTTTTGTGAGATATCAGTGCATCACCAAGGAGTTCAAATCGGAGAGGTGAAATTCTTACTCTTTCATCCCACACAGAGGCTGATTTTAAATATAAGGGACGTACTGCTAATTTTGTGACATTCCCCATAAGAATAACAGTCACCTAACAACAGGGGTGGAGGCCTGGACTAACATGTTGCAGGATTCAAATTAAAAGGGGATCTGGGGACACCCATTTTACCTAACTTGGCTCCCATTCACACCTCGCTCAGAGCTGGAGGGCAATTGCACTTTTTAATCAATACAAATAGATTCTTTTAAACACAAGCCACAGGCTCTAGATGAACTGTTTTCTGCATAAGGCTCTCTTTATAGAGACTGTATTGAGCTCCAAAAATTAAGTTCTTGATCAAGCAACGTGCTAGAACTTGGCAAAACACACACTCTCCCTCTCAGTACTTTCACCTCTGATACTCACTTCCTTAAAGAGGCAATAAAGGCTCCCTCCACCCACTTCAGCTCTTATTCTACCACCAGGCCATGTCTCCTCTCTACACCTTACTCAGGCAGGATGCTTCTACCCAGCAACAGCAAACCCAATGCACCAGTGCTGCTCATGGGCTAAAACACCCAGCACAGACCCCCGCAGTGCCAGTTCGGTCACCAACCCAACGCATGGCCAGACACATACAGTGTGCCTTAAGCAGCAGTGTGCCAGCCCCGGCAGACACACAGCCTCAGCCCTCCCTCTAACCTGACCTGCCCAAGGTGTCAGTCTGCCCTGCAATAAACACATTTATCTCATCCACACGATGCTTTTCTGCCTACTGAATGAAACGCACTGCACACCTGCGTCCGCCAGCTACTCGCACCTCCTCGCGGGGCGCTCCACGGGCGTGTTTTCCAGCTCTCTGCCACCCCCTACCGTCGCTCCCCACCTGCACGGGAACGCGCCTGCTTCGGGACTGCGGCAGCGACAGGCTCCGGGTACCTTGAAGTTGGGGATGCGGTGGTGCACGGGCCGGGGGAACTCCGCCAGCCCGCTGGCCTCCAGGTAGTCCCACACCTTCTCCCGGATGTCCCCCTTGGAGGCGCCTGAAGGAGGGCAAAGCTCAGGCCGCGAGCGGGCGCCTCACGGGGCAGCGCTCCCCCCGCCATCGCCTCCCGCTCCCTCCCTCAGCCCAACGGTCGCCCCCCAACGGCCGCGCTCGCGCT
>VXAV01009378.1:81974-99237 GCA_013399715.1 Alectura lathami | reverse complement strand
TCCCCGGCCCCCCGACGGCCCGGGGGGGCCGCCCGCCGCCGGTCCGGGGCTCAAGAGGTGCCGGAGCTTCAGCATCGAGAGCATCCTAGCCCAGGGGCTGCGGCAGAACTCCCCCGGCGTCACCCCCAAGGCCCGGGAGAGCCCTGTCGGTTCCTTGGTGGCCAGCGGAGGCTTTGGTCCGGCCCTCAATGCCTCCCTCATGCTCGACTCCCAGGTGCACGGGAGGCTCTACCACATCGGCATCCCCTTTCTCTCCTGCTTCCCTTTCCATTTCTCCGAGGCGGTATTTAATTTCCAGTAATTGCCCCTTAATTATATGCCTGTCCCCCCGCAGTCTGCTCGCTGCTCCCAATGCCAGGGAGAGATCAGACCCGGACCTCGCCAGGCGGGTAGGGACCCGAAAACGATGCTAACGGTGACTCAGGATTTCAGGGCATTTTCAGGGCACGTGTCGCTGAGGAGCTCTCTTTAGCGATTGCCTCCCTCTCCGCCAGATCGACTGTTAAAGGTAAAACGGTTTTCTTCTCACGTCACATAGAGGGGCGGCGGGGGGCTCCCAGCTGGCCTCCAAGACCCGCTGGGCTCACTCTGCAGCTTTAGCCTTTACATCCATCAAAATTCTCCGACCTGCTTTCTGCCAAACACCTCTGGTCTCCGTTTATTTTTATTTTTATTTTTTTTATTATTTTTATTTTTATTTTTATTTTTATTTTTATTTTTATTTTATTTTTATTATTTTTTATTTTTCCTTTTGGAAACCAAACCTGCCCCACTTATCCCTGGGAGAGGAGGCTGAGATCTGTTTTGCTGTTCATACCCACGAGTGCCTGCACATCAACAGCCCTGAGATCATCCCAGCCCTCCAAGCAGGTAAAAGGCAGGTAGCCAGAGGATCTAGAGCTAGAATAAAGGCAGACAAAATAACCCAGGCTCATTCCATGCAGTCCTGCTTGCTTTGACTCAGCACTATGTATGTTTCATGGCGTTTCTGACCAGCACTTGTGCTTCTTGAGTATCGCGATAGTGCCTCTGCCTCGCTGATGTGGCCGTGGAGAGGGGAATGGATAAGCAAACACGTTCTGAGCATGGGGAAGTGGCTGATTTCCATGTGTTGCTGGGTTCAGTTGCTTCTGACTGCAAATGGCTGAAGCAGGGTTGTGGAGGCTGGTTTTGGCGCTTTGAAGTAGCTGTGTGACCAACCCAGACAACTACCAGGATGAAAAAACAAAAGATATCAGCTGTGTTTCTCAAAGTTTCCTTTTCCTTTTTTTTTTTTTTTTTTTTTAATTTTTATTTTATTTTTCTTAAAGAAGGACAAATCAAGACTCAGAAGCAATCAGGAATATATATATATATATTTTTCCTATAATAGAGGCTTTTTGTATATTAACAGACAAATGCCCTTCTGGAAAAAACAAAACAAAACAAAACAAAACAAAACAAACAACAAACTATATTCTCAATTTTCATTATGAAAATATATATCCAATAAAAGTATTTTGTCCAGGACTGTGGCTGTGCGTGGTCAAACTCCCCTCGCCTGGTGCAGCGGAGGACCAAGGAGTGGGGCCTGACCCATGCCAGGCTCTGATGCACTGGTGCAGACATCCTGGTGATGGCATGAAGCACCACAGTGCCAGGAGGTTAAAGGGGACAGAAGCAAAGAATAGGGGCCTGGGAAATGACCCATTCCTCGTGACTGAAATTATGTTTCCTAAATTTATTCTATTTCCTTCCCTCCCCTGCCCTCCTTACATCCCATCCCTTCTTTTATAGAAACTTCTCCTTAAATTAACATCTGGACTATCCAAAATCTGTGTTTCTCAGGTGAGTTGTGATCCAGCTTTCCCAGAGAATGTCCGGCACCATGTGCCTTGCCAGCCTGCCCTGATGTTTGGGCAGGGGGCTCACTTCAACTTCAGGCAAAGAGCTCTCAGGTGGGGAGGTACAGAAAACCCCTGGAAGGTGGGAACTGGTGAGGAGTTTCCCGAAAGAAAGATGCTCAGATGTGGATCCCTGGATAGATGTAGCTACAGCTTTTCACAGAGGTGTGCAAACTCCCTTGATAATAATAATAAAAAAGAGAATAAAAAGGAGAGGGGGAATTTTCTATGTCAGTTTGCAAGATAGACTTTAAACAAAATCTCTTATGTGTTTCCCATTCCTGACCATTCCTTTTTAAAGATCTATGGAATCCATTTTTTAAAGCTATGACACTGTATCAAGAAAATCTTTTAGAAGTGAAGGTGTCACTGCTCACTCAAAACCACTTGTGCACCCACCATCATTTATAGGGCACGGAAATTGCTGTGGGGAGCTCATGCTCTTAGCTTCAAATCCCTTGCCCCTACAGGACCACTCCAATGTAATTAGAGACAGGTATTAGAGCAAGGCAAATAAATGTCACCCATGCCAGGAGGTTTCAGTGCAAGGCTTGGAGCTGACACCACCAAATATTTCAGAGACCGGGTGGTAGCATCACCACGGGCAGCAGCAGGGGCAGGGAGAAGATCTGGGCTGGTTCTTGCCTGGTGGTAACTTGAGACCTCCAGCCACCCCTCCATTCCCAGCAGCTTGCAGGACTTAATCACACGTGAGAAATAGAGGGGTTAATCCTTCCTCTGAGGGCATGGGAGGCTGGGTCTCCATCAAGCCCCAGATCTCCTTCCCACAGTGGAGATGCTGCACCCCTCATCCCCCTTTAACCTGGGTTTTGCAGAAGGGTTTTGCCCCAAGAAGGTGGTTATTCATGCTCTCAGTCACCAGGCAGCTTGTACACAGAAAAAAACTTTTTTCTTCCTAAAAAAGCCTCTCCTGAAGCAGCAGTGGTTGGTCCAAGAAGCTATAGGAAAGATCTCGTGTGGTCGGTGCTGAGCAGTATCACTCTCCCTGGGCATTTGCACACGTCCAGGGCGTGCTGACAAGTGGCCACTTGCTTCTATGTGCATGGAGCGTTGGGACAGCCACATGCAAAGAAAAACCCACTAAATCCCCCCCAAAGCAGTTCAGTCACATGGTTTTACCTATGTCTCCAACCTTAACAGGACCTCTATATCCTAACTTGCCTGCCCAAGCTGTGCTTCCCCAGCCCTAAGACCTCTCAGCTCCTATTCCAGCCCCCAAAATACCTCTTTGGAACAGAGAACAAGTCTTTAGTCCCCTCCTGCTAACACAAGTGAGTCCAGGTGCACAGGGGGAATCACCAACAGCCACTGCGGCCATCCAAAGGCCCCCACCTCAATGCCCTTCTGTACAAGGGCAGATACTGCTCAAAGGAAAAAAAAGAAAAAAAATAGCATTTGAAGGAATAAGATTCAAACCGGACCACAGGACCACAGCTTAACTTGTATTCTCCCCCCCCCCCCTCTTTTTTTTTTTTTTTTAATTTAACCTTTTCCACACCATGGGAACTTCTCTGAAGCTTTACTCATGGTGACTTATTTCTGTTTTGTTGGAGTGGAGTGGGACCAAGCCCAGCTGCAGTATTTAAGAGCTACGTTAGTCTTAGTTTTGTTTTCCTCTAAGAGAGTAAAAGTAGCAGACATAACACGTTGTGCACAACTCAACTAACTCAGATGAACTTAGAAACAAGTAAATTCTTCTGAGTGGCAACTTGGAATTAACTGGGACCAGGCCATCAGTTCAACTTGGAGGGGATGAACACTGAGAAAAAGGGTCTTGTTGCCAACACGCAGAATGACTAACCACGCAAGGCTTTAGCACGTCATCTGTTTACATACAGCAGAGCAGAAGTAACAGCATGATAAAAACAACAGCATTTTGGTGCTGAGAAATACGTGTGTGCATCAGTGCAGCAGTACCTGTTATTTGTGTGGAGTGAACATCTTTGATTGCTCTGCACGCCACGCTAATCTTGGCGCTGCACAGTACGAACCAGTGTGTTATACAAACAGAATGGGCTTGACAAGCTGCAAATATTCAATGTCAATGGTTTCACACCTGTTCCACAACCAAAAAAAACCCAGCTGCCAAACACAAAGCTGCCACCCAGTATTTAACTCATCCCTGGAATCTTCCCCTCCTGTTTTCCCAACGTCTCAGGCTTGGCTATAAACACAAGTCTGAAATACTATGAAGAAAAAGTAGAAAATAGCCTATGATGCAGTATAAACAGCACACTCCTTGTGTGGGCGATGTATGTGCCTTCCCGTCCCGCCGGGGAGGAATGACCTCTCCCAGCTGAGCAAGGTTTCACGTCGCCAGTTTTAACTCATTGGGGCACAGAGGAGCGCGGTGCAAGAGGCTTCAAACACGTTTCCTACAAGGGGAGCTGAACATTCTGCACAGCAGTCTATTAAAGCAAGCCAGGAATTTCATTTCTCATAAGTGGGGCTTCCAGTCTGTAAATTCCCTCCATGTGTGTTCTCTTAAAGTTGGTCCCATAGCACATATATATAAAATATATATAAAAAAATCACTTATTTACATGCATGTAGGAGCCACTTGGAGGACTTGTCACTCAAAGTACATGGCTGCCCATGTCTGAATTCAAGGTGCCATAACCCAAAGGGACTTTGTAAATGTTTCTACATTTTTTTTTTTTTTTAATCCCTTTTAATAAGTCCTTCTCCCTTCATCCTTTCACAAGGAGAGAGCATTCCTTTTCACACCAAAAGCCACTGGCCTTCTGCTAATTGCTCTTAAGTCTGTTGCGATGAGCTATTGATTCCAGAAACAAGAGGGTCTGCTACGTTACTTGATTCATAGCCCCAGGCACCCCAAAACAGGTCTCCTGGGAGATGGCATTTTGGGTATGAAACAGATCACATATTTGATTTTCAGTGAAAGACCAAGAAGACAAGATCACAGAAGGAGAGAAGTTACAGATGGAAAAGGTCTGTGGGGTTATGCAATTCATCAGTCTGGACATTGCATAATTGCTCCCTACAGTATATTTTTAGTGCTTTATCCAGACAAATCATTAAGTGTTTTAAAACGGGCCAGATTCCTCAAACGCAATGCGTGTTAAATCACAGCTGATTTCGGAGGCTGTAGCTCACAGCGTCTAATAGGACACCAGAAGAAAGGTTTGTGTGGTCAAGGAGAACAGAGCTGACTCTTCCAAAAATAAACACACATCTGATTTGGTATTCCTTATAGCAACTTTTCCCAAATTGGATGAATTAGACTTCTTAAATCTCATTTTCAGATTATACTGAATAATGCGTTATTACTTATTCAGATGTTCACTTAGTCCAAAGTAAAACCCAGTTAATGTTCATGTGAACGCAATTTGTTTTAAGCCAGCTTCAAAGCCAGTTCAGTAAAGCGTAAAGAATGTTTATTTAAAATATAGTTGCTAAATTTAGCATGAGCTTGGTTAGCCTAAATCTTAGCGACATTTTTAGAGAGCACATTGCAAATCAGGAATGCATGGAGAAATAAATAAACTTTCCCACATTTTTGGAAATCGAGTAAGAATTTGCAAGTTATTTCTTGCATGGGCAATTTCCGTGGATTGGAAAACATTATGACTAATGCTAAATTCCCACTAAAAATGGTTTAAAACACAATGCTAATAATTTTCACTGCAATTTCACTTCAAGCAATGCTCTCTCAAGGAGGAAACAACACTAACAGCAGTCAGCTATTGTTGTAAAATTTACACTGTGTATCAACATGTTTCAATATTTACTCAAGCTCTCTGCAAAGCACCAAAAAGCTCAGTGGAGCTGCAGCTGGCTACGAGCCATATTCAAACGTCTGCAGAGGAAACCTCGTGTTTGAACTGGACCCTGCACGATTCCCAGCAATTAGGATGTTGGATCTCACAGCCGCCCCTTGCGCATTAGTTGCTGCAATCCTCTGGTCACATCCAGGCTGGGTTCGGAGCCACGTCGGAGCTGCTCTGTGGTGCTGGGTACTCACCTGAGCATGGTGCATGAGAGCAGAAGTGTGTTAGTTCACATGAGCTCCTGTTTACAACCCCAGAACAGCAAAACATAGGACCTGGAGCTGTTCAGTGGTCTACTTTACATTAGCAATATCTAATTCATCTGTGTGGGGTTTGAAGTAGGAGACAAGGCAGTCTAACTAGGATCACAGCCTTCTATCCTTTTAGACAGAAGGCAGGGAAGAAAAAGCTTAAAATCACCTTGCTTCTAGCACTCCCTTCCCGAGTTTACCTGGGGTAAAGAGGAACATCTGGGCCACCTTTAATACATGTGACATTGCCTTGGAGAAACGAGCAAACACATGCAGGGGACATGAGAAGACCTGCAATGGTAAGGAGTTTAATTCTCTTTTATTTGATCAGTATCAGGGGGCTGGAGCATCATCTCCATCCTTCCCCAAAGCAGCGGCACAGGACTGGTGTGGCTTTAATACCTGCTGCTCCTAAGGTGGTAGGGCTACAGATGGTGAAATAATAGGTTGTGGAAGAAAACACTTTTTCCCCCAAGGTAAGGCTTCATCTCCCTGCCTTTAGCCAGCTTGAAGCACCTATGATCCCAAATGCCTTAACTCAGCTTTCATACAAGCACAGAGTCCCACGTGCAGATCTGCCCTCACCATCCGCCTTGAAGCTCCCCAGGCTCTGCAGGTGAAGCCTTGGGAACACCCTGGCCCTATGCATTAATTCCTGAATCTGCAGTGAGGTGAACCCCTTAATTCCTCATTCCCATCTTCAATTGCTTACTGAGCTGCTGCTTTCATTACAAAAGCAATATGTAATAATAGTTGTTAAAATAATTGTATTTCTGTTTTTACATCTGTAAAGATTAAGTTAAACAGTATGAAGCCCATTAAACTATTTCATGTCATGCTGCCATAAATTTCCTCCATTCCCATTGCTACTATTATTCCAGAGTAAACTCTGAGATCAAGCTGCTGCCACAGAGGGTTATTTATAGGAGCTCATTCATCAATAAAAACTTCAAAAGAAATCTGTTACTCTTCTATTGGGAAGCCAAAGAAAACTAACATAAAGACAACCCTGTTAGGAAACAAAGCTAAGGAGACCACAAGACATTTAGCGAAGGAAAATCCTGATTTCTAACAAATACCATGCAAGGAAGGGAAGAAAAAAAAAAAGAAAAATACTGCTGGCAACATGAGTCCTTTTTAAGTTAGCTCATTCTCATTGGATGGTTAAAATAAACTGTTGAACAGTTGTATTTGTACTGACTCAGCCCCCTTATTAGACTTCACGTGATGGATCTGTGATCTCACAGTGCCTAAGGAGCTCTTCATCTCTTGTGAAAGCTGGTGCTGGCTTTCCACTCCTCTCAGCTGCTGGTGCACCCATCTATCAGCACAGCAGAGAGCTAATGAGCAAGATGCTGAGTAGGCAGCTGATGGCATCTGCCTCCCTAAAGGTAGATACATAGAATAGTGAAAGGTTACATTTCATCATCCTTATTTTTTTCTTACTGTACCTTCGTCTGTGCATTTAAGCTGCGCAGCATTTGTTCAGCAACAAATGTCTGAGGGGTCTAGTGCTGTGCTTCCCTGTACCAGGGCTTGTCCTTGTGGAACTGCTCAGGTCTCTTTCAGAACCGTTCAGATCCACATCAGATCTCAGCATATTTCATTTATATCACTGGAAAAGAAATTCTTTCTGTCCCTATCTCACTTAGAGCTCCATTACTGAGATCCTCCTGGAGTTCTTTGTAGGAACATCCTCAGGTACACATTGCATAAAAACATCATAGCACAGCATCAAACATCAAAGCAGAGAGGTGGGGATCCTACTTCCCAGAGATCTCTTTACATCTCTGCCATTAGCTCACACAAACCTCAGCAGGACTCTTGACACGGATTTCATCTCAGCCAGCACTGGTCATCTGACCACTGACCTAAGCTGGCCGCCCAGACTGGCTCTGTAATTTTCCAGGAAAGCAAAACACCCTCAGAGAGCACACCTTCCATCCACCACAGGCACAAGCTGTAGGGTGGGAGAAATCACCCTTCGGTTACATAGGAGGAGCTGGATGACCAGCTGAGATGAGACCTGTGCTTTAGAGAATTAGGGGAGGTGAAATCCACCTGCAGCAGATTGCTTCTTCCAGGCTATCTGTCACCTTGCTTGGCAGGTGCAAGAAACCCCTTTTGCCTAAACAAGGTCCTCTCCAAACTTGCCTAGAAGGCTCCTCTTATTTTTCTTACAATCCATTCTTAGTTGGATTGTGCTGCAGTGTAGGTAAGACATCATTATTTTCCCTCTTCTGAGGATTTAGACGAAAGAGTCCCCAGCTGACCGCAAGTGATGTGACTTAGAAATAGCCCAGCAGTTTCTTCCCCAAGCACAGGTACAACAACAACAACAAAAAGGACAAAAGAAATCTGCCAAGGCTTGTTATAGGCTCATCAAATCTCTGTCCCTGTAAATCTCTTTCCCCACGAAGATGTGACAGCGTTACCTCTGCTTTTTGCCCAGCGTGTGCTTTGCCGCAAGTGGAAGCTCCTGCACCGTTTTACACTGATACCATTTGTCATTCCAAAAGTGGGAGGGCCAAGTCAGTCACATTGACCCAATTATGCCAATGAGAAAAGTTTTTATACAGTGCTATAGCTTATGTTTGGAATTGGTCTAAACAGTGTGGACACAGTGATTATTAATAAACATGAAATGTCTCTGTATAAACCAGATTTATTCCACTTTAACTGTACCTACTGTTAAACGTAATTGCTTTGTTACGAAGAGGGCAGGGAGGAGCCTTTAACTGTTGTGTCTGGTTTCAGATCAGAGTCTACATAAACTCCAAGTAACAATAACAATTGTGGTCCACTTCTTAGGGAGTATTTTTCATTGATTTCTCCTAAAGTGCTGTGCAGGGAAGGTCAGTAGAAAGCCCCATTGTAAACATTGGGAAATCTCCTGATTATTTGTTTTGGATAGCTATAGAGGAAATTGCATAGGCTTTCATGGAAAAAAAAAAAATCCTCTATTATTATTATTATTATCCTCTGTCCTAAAAGGGGAAAAAAAAAAAAAAAAAAAGCATGGTAACTCTGATCCTTCTCTAAATTATCCTAAAGTAAATTCCTGGCAAACCAAATTAAGCCAAATGAGTTTGGATTTAATGAGAGCAAATAGCAACACACTTAGTAAAAGCTTAAAACAGGCACCTGGCTGCTCTGCACTACTTTGCAGCATGACAAGCCTCTTGAAACATTTGATTAAACTTTTTTTTTTTTTTTTTTTGTAGCTTATTTCAAATATATTTTACTTATGGCTTGAGCATCAGTAGGAAACAGCAGGTCAGCTGTTAGCAAAACAAAGCTGGACAGAACTGTGTTTGTAGTTCAGATAAAATCAAGAAAATAATTTTGTTTAGAGCGTAAAGTGCAATCATGTAGTAAAACGTTCAAAAAGACCTTTGTGTAATAAGGTTTGTGTCTGAACAGAGAGCCCACGGCCGGAGTGAGATGTGAGTCAGCTCTTTGAAGTCCCCCGGGCTGACTCTTTTCACATCCATATATGATTTCCACCGCTGGGGAAAAAAAATCCTGAACTAAAGGTGCTGACAGAGAGAAAAAATATTAATTTTAATTAGAGACGTCCCTTCGAGAACTGAGAGGTCCAGTGTCTGCAGGGAGGGTGCAAGCTGCAGAGCCCCACGCGGTGCTGGGGTGGGGCTCGGTCTCTGCCTGTGCCAGGGCTCAGAGGGTGTCACTGAGCGCTCAGTTTGCACTGCTCAGGCTTTGCCTGGGCAGGCTCCTAGCAGGGTTTGTTGGATTGTTCGCTCAACCCTGCTCTATCAAACGCTTTTCTAAAGTCTTTAATCAAGACGTGACTAGCCACCCTCCACCCTGACAGCTCACTCCTGTTGGCCTTCCCTGGAGTTTCCCAAGGTGCAAGCGCACTGTGAGAAGCCAGAGGGCGGGAGGACTTTGTCTCCCCTCCTGTCCCCCAGCAGCACCCCCAGGTGCGTGCGTGTGTGCAGGGTTTCTGAGGGCTCAGCAGCCTGGACCAGCAGTCAGCGCCCTGGCTGCTTGCAGACCAGGCATGCAGCAGTGGGCCTGCTGGCACATCAGAGTGATGTGCACGCTGCATTTGTTGTCCACAGTGCGACTTTTGGTTCCTTCCACTCTGCTTTGCTTCCAGAGCTGCCTTCATAAAGCTATCCCACCCCATCCCATGGTGGTGCGTGCAGTCTCCTCCTTTTGCACACAACATGAATCGTTGTGCTGGTGCACATGGGCAGGGTGCATGTGAGCACCCTGCATGCTGCTCCACCCTCCCCGGTCCAGAAAGAAATAAAGGATTGATTTATCTCCACTCCTTTGGCCCTAAGGAATCAGTTCTGCACCAAAACTTGCTTGTCTGTCTAACTATAGTGATGAATAACAGTGAGTCCATGCTCTTCTCCAGTTATTTATTAGGGTTTCTATGCTGGGACATGAGCATCAAGTCTCCTAAAGAGATGTGTTGCTTCCACTCTTACACTTGTAGATTCTTGCTGCTTGCTTTAAAAGTGATCATCTTTCCTTCCAGTAATAAAATAAATCAATAGGGAAAAGATATCTTTCAAATGTCTAAGAAAAAAAGTTCCTCCTTGAGAGCATTAAGGTACAGAGGAAACATGAAGTATCAACTTTGACACACTTGACAAATACTGAAAGGGAGCTGAGGCTAAAAGACAACTCCTTGAAGATTTGGGATCATTAAGAAACCGCACAAATGGGTTGGAATCCTTGAAAGAAAACTTATCCCAGAATTACTTGGTTGGATCAGCGCCAGGGTCGTGTGCTTGCCTCTCAAACTTTCTCCCAATGATATCTAAGGGGAAATCCATTCCCACTTATTTCCTAAGGTTGGGAAGGATCTGTGAGCTGACAAACTGAGGGTCCCCGCGCGTTCATTTGCGTGTGGGTGCACTGCTCAGAGCAGCATCTCCCCTCCCATATATCCTGGCTCACTCTGCCTCAGCGAGGGTGAGACCAGCAGCCTACTTTTGGCCTAAAGGATGAATGCGGGGAGGCAGGCTGGGCTGCACAGCCCTTTCCCAGGCTTAGGGTGGCATTGTGTTGATTGAAAAGTGCTGCGATGCAAAGGGGATGTCATGGTTGTGCAGAGATCTATGCAAGTCTCTCCGTGGATGTGGCACTTTATACAACAAGGGCTGCATCTTCTGATGATGCCCTTTGCTCTTTGGATGTGTTCTTGCTCTGGTGAAGTCACCAAACCTTCTGTTCCACCCTGAGGAGAAAATCACTTGGGTCTATACGCTTGGGTCTCTTGGGTGGCCTGAGAGCATCCTGGCTCTTCTCCATCAGTGCTCTCTGTCTCCGGCACCATGGCAGGCGTAGGAGCCTGGCCCCAAGCAAACGGTCAGAGGGTGACCTTCTGCACCACGGAAGACCATGTCTTCCTCCTGCACATCCCCTCGCACAAAGGCTCCAGTGTCCCAGCAGCCCGACGACAATTAGGTGACTCAGCTCCTCCAGCACGGAGGTACGGCCCCGGCGGGGAGGACCACACTCAGGGAGAGGGCACGGGGAGGTTATTCGGGAAGCGGGTTGGAGGTGGTTTGGTGTGGACACACCATGGGGATGTCAATGCGGAGGGCAGTGGGGCTGAGCTTTCCCATGGCAGCTGCAAGTCAGCGTGCTGGATTGGGCTGTGTATGTCCTGGCATCCACGCTTTAAAGCTCATTTCCAGCTAGTTTACTAGAAATAGTCTCCGCAGCCCTAGATATGAAATATCCCAGCCTGGAGAGCTAACGTCTTGTGCTTGCTGCAGTCTGTAAGCTCTGAATTTCACAGCTGCGGTGAGACAGTATTTAAAATCTCAGAGACAGAAATGGCCCTCTGTAAAACAGAAATTATAAGTTTTGGCCCTGTCTCTAACCTTTGGAGAGCTGCCCAGCTTCTGACAGTCTGTGATGATGCCTCTGTGGAGGAAATACTACGCTGAAGAAAAGCATGTTGCTTTCTCCCAAAGTTATATTCTTTCTTTCATTCGGCCACCAGAAAGGACACTCTGTCATCTTGACAGATCCTAAATATTCCCTCCTAATTTTGAAGAAGACAGATATGGGGACAAAAAATAAGGATTTTTTTTTTTTTTTTTCAGGACTCTTATTTATGGCTGAGGATATAAGGGATTTGAATGGAAATAACAATTAAACTTGAGAAAAAATTCACACCACAGGTCACTGCAATCCCAACTTTTCCCCTTATGAACTCAAGCCGAGGAGGTTTTCTTCCCCTTTGCGATTTAGGCTTTGCTAAACTTCTCTGAAAATAGTTCATATATCACAGAGAAGAATTTCCATGGGGAGCATAAATACATCTGCGGAAAGAAGGGAAAATTTTTCCTTGTCTCTGGGAATGGATGAGAAAGAAAGACAGTTGACGCCAAATATTAATGATGAGTGGAGGAATCCATCCAAAGAAGCGATCTATGGAGAATACTAAAACTATCCTAAAGTCACAGACATATAAAAATCTGGTCTGGAACAATGACTTTTCCACCAATATAGGCTTAGATTCAAGAAAATATCTAAGCACATGCTTAAGTCAGTCCCTGTTCAGGACAGCCCTTAAGTGAATTGTTGCAGTTAACTTCAGCTTTATTGATGCGTTTTTCAGCTCTGTGGATATTCGTTGGAGTTAAGCATGCCTGGAATTAAGTACATGCTTAAGAACTGTCTGGCAGGGAGATGTTTTCTTCTGTTGAGACGGTGTAAGGCAGTTTTCAGTTTCTTTGCCTCAGGAAGAGTTTGTATTGAATTTGAAGTAGAGGGGACAGCATTGGGGACGCTCAGAGCTGGCAGATTTTTATCTACAGAGAAGGAAGCGAGTTCAATCTAAAGGAAATATAAAATGCTGCGGCTTTTCTCCTCACCCAGCTCTGTGGCATGGCAGAAGGAGCTGAGGCTCATCTTGGCTGGGACTGAAGGATGTCAGCAGCTTCGAAAGAGGTACTCTGCGGAGAAAAATGCCCTGTAGCACCCCACAGGAAGACAACTCTAAGTGCTAGAACTTCACTGCCTTGTATTGCACGAGACCTTCCTGATGCTGGGCTGGGGCTTGGTGTCAGCCGCAAGAACTTCATTTCTGCGTGCTGCAACGTGGTGCAAGAATTACAAAGCAAAACACACAAGCCTTCCTCAAGCAGTTGGATTTGACATAGCTGGATGAATGGTTTAATTGGGTTATTAACACATCTCCACTCTGACGTCAGCAGCATTAAGCGCTGTGTAAATAGGCCGGGGCCAAGCACTCTGCCAAGGTGCTGGAGGCAGGGTGGGAACGCTGCTCTCTGCAGCTGGGATGTCCTTGTGCTCCAAGCAGGGAGATGCTGGAAAGGCAGGAGGCAAACCCACGGCTCCTTGCAGAGCTGGGAGAGGGGTAAGAGAAGGCAAGCAGGGCAGGGGCCACACCAGCCTCACCTGGCCTTGCTTCATCTGCAGAACAGCCTGGGAGCAGTGTAGAGCCATCCTAAAATAGTAGAGAGATTGTCTTAGTGTATTTTTTTTTTTTTTTTTTTTTTTTTTTTTTTTTTTTTTTTTTTAGTTTAGATTGGCTTCACAACGATCACTGCAGTCTGTTATCACGACTACCTCTGCTGGGGTTTCTCCTCCGCTCAGGGTAGAAGCAGAGGGCTCCCTCTGGGCAGGCGTTTAGGGCTGCTCTCTGCCCCTGTGCACAGCGCTGTCCCAAGGCAGCCGCTCCTCCAGCCTGTTTGCCACCAAGCAGTGCCTACGCCTGGGCCAAGTGCCCCAGCACCGCATCCCCCCCGCGCGGGGACGTGCCCGTCCCCCTGCGAACCTGCGCCCCATGTCCCGAGGGAGCGAGGGGGATTAGCGAGACGCTTCAAAGCGTTGTGTAATTGCACTTTCACTCAACTCACACGGCTTTGTTTGCTTAATTTTAAAAGAAATGTCAGGCCAGCCTCCAGGGGCAGGCGAAAGGATCCCTCTCTTGGCGACAGGAGGTAACACCGAGTCCGCACAGCCCTGCCCTCAGACTGGGCTGGCTAGGTCCAGGCTGATCTGCTGCCTGCAAAAGTTGTCAGACGGCAGATAAATCAGCTTCACATCCAGTCCCCTTGGTCCTTTGGATCCGAGTGATGGAAGTTTTGAATGGGAGATCCGGAGGTTCTGCCAGCAGCCAAAGAGATGGTGTCCGCTCTCCTCCTCCCTGCCTTAATGTCAGAGGACATTGCATGTTTATAAACGCTTTGCTTCCAGGAAAGCAGCGCACTAGAGAAGAAATCAGAGGTGGGCAATGAGTTCCCCCCGCAGCTATCTCGTGGCATACCAGCAGTGTCTGTGTTAAAAGATTTACTTCCCCGTGTAGCTGTAACCTCGCTCTGCACAGATAAGTTCTCCCAGGGGCAGAGCATGCTGGTGCAGTCGTAAACTTTTATGCGAATACACCTCAGCTTTCCTGCATAGAACAACTCAGGTCATGGGATCCCAGATTTGCTCTCAGATGTTGTAGGATTCATATTTTTGCAAGCTCTGACAGGGAAAATGTATTATCCACCTTTGGAGAAGGTTTCAGTCTGTTCTTCAGAAGGTGCAGATTGTGCTGAAAATGGTGTTGGGGAAAAGCTTTTATTTTCACACAGCTCTCAGAGAGGAAAAGTCTATGGATTGTCAAGCCAAGTTCTCCCAAGCAGAGTCACTTGCTTTCATTTGATCTTCTTCCCAAACAAACGAACTCTATCTTAAACTTTCCCTGTTTTTTCCCCTCTTCAGCACTATGGGAAGGCTCTGACAGCTAGAAATCATCCTCTAACTTCCTTCCATTTACGATAGGGCATCTGCTAACGAGATACTGGCTCTGGGGATATTCTCTTTCCCTACATTTAATTAATCTTCTTTCTGGCAAGTGGATTTTGCAGAGAGAATGAGCTATTCACTTAGCAAAAATGAAACTGGTGCATCACAGAAGATAAATATTGGGAACTGGTTTATCTGGTTCAAAAGTATGTTCTGATTATCTTCTGTGCCTGTTCCTGGTGAAGAGCAAACTGTCTTCTCTGACGGCGCTCTGGGCTCTGCTCGGAGTGCTTCTAATCTTGGTTGGGACTCAGAAGTTCAGAAATTGAAGGGGGAAAACCACCACGGACAAACAAAGGAATGTTTTGAATGTTGAGTCCTCTTGGTGTGATGCCAGTTGGAGGTGCCGGGTGAAGGTATGTGATTAAACACGCTCCCTTGCTCATCCCCAGACATATTGTTCCCAGTAAATCAGCTTTGCTTCTGGTGAGTGTCAGGTGAACTCAAAGCTTCTCTGTCTTTAGAAATGCCACAAAAACTTCAGATCTGATAAAGGTTTTCCTTGCTAACTGGAACAAAATCCATAGCATCAAGTCACAGATTTCAGCTCTTGCCATTTTTACTCCTTACGCTGTTGAAATTTCGAGTGAGTTGGTGCATTAAAAGTTGTCTGTCTGCCTGGAGCATCCCTCCCAGCCAGGGATGCCAAACTAGGGTTCAGGACCCCAAGCAGACTTGTGGCATTTAACCTGGGCTTTCAAAGCCCTTGGGCAGCTCAGCCTTTGAGCTGGGACCAGAATAGTACCAAAAAGTGTGCTCTTCAGTGAAAGGGCTTGAGAAATTGTCACAGGAAAATCTGAGTTTAGTTTTCCTGGTTTCTGTCTTCTCGTATATTCTTTTGCATTTCTCTTTCTCTCTTCCCATATACTTATTCTCTGTTTTCTCAGCCCTATTCCTAATAAATTAGATTATCACCCTCTAAGGACTCTTTCATCCTTCAGAGAACTACAGCAGGAGCTGAAATGCAGTCCAAATCAGAGGCTTGTGATCTTTTTAAAGAGAAAGGAAAGGGGGAATTCATTCAGTTCCCATTCTTTAGAAGACTCTTGTTTTAAAAAGTCACAGGGTTATATGATATTTTCCCAATTTCTCCCTTTTACATGGGAACAGCAGCAAACCCGGCATTACTCTGAGAGCCAGCAAAAACTTTCTTAACATTTCAAATTATGACCAGAAAGGAAAAAATAAAGAGCCCTTTCCCCTCCTTGTTTTTTTGGCCAGCTCTAGTTTACATCATTTGGGAAAAGCAAAGCAGGAAACTGGAAAACGCCACTCTGCAGTCGCTACCACGCAGCATCTGCTGTTGGGGTTGGATGCTTTCCTTGCGTGCACCCCAGGCTCCCTACCCAGTGTGGTGGAGCTGCTTCCCCAAGCTGTGCAGAGGGCCTAGGGCTGGCCAGCCCTGACTGAATGGGTGCTCAGGTCAGTAAACGGACGTGCTGGCTTGGGTAACTGAGCTCCTACAGAATGCACTGGCTATGGAGTGGCAGCAGCTTTGTCAAATAGCAGGGGTGCTCTGCTCCCATCTGATAAGGCGAGAGCCTGTCCAAAAGTAACACACAAAGCACGCTGCCAGGTCTGTGATCTTATCCACCCAACCAGGAACAGTGCAAAGAAGGGAAAAGTGAACACAGCCAGAGGGAGAGATCCAGGAGACAGCGTGAATAAACCCTCGGTAACACAGGAGTCACCGACAGCAGCAAAAAAACACGGAAAACCCAAACTTGTGCAAGAACTGATTCTGCTTTCACTTATGTGGATGGGAGTCTGGCAATTGCTTTTGATGGCAGCAGGATTAGGTCAGGATGCAAATATTTTTGATCCGAACTTTTCACCTCACAAGAACCTGTTCACACTTCAGGAGCAATCTGCATTGCGCAGGCGTGACACATGTGGCTGCATGACTTGTGCTGTGATGAAGGGCTGGGTGATGGTGAATACCATGAACATGCTGAATAATGAGGACAGCAAGCAGCTCAGGCAGATTCTTGTCTCCTTTTCCCTGATCCCTGCTTGGAAATTTTCTGTATATATATATATATTTTAACCGAAATGTAACAGAGCAACCCAAAAATAAACATTTTGCAATCGTGTGTCTTCTAGCTGCAGTCTCAACCTGCTTCTTCCCGCAGCAGTGCCATAGTCCCAGGTTTACTGTTGGAGGAGGCTGAGGACATGGAAGGACCCAACCAAGGTCTGACAGGAGGTGGGTAGCAGAGTTCAGAAACAAAGGCTGAGAATCTGATTTCATTGATCCAAGTGACAACTTTTCCTTGCAGAGATACATTATGAGGAACAGCAGCAAATGCTAAAGCAGCAGAAGTTCCTGAGACCTTTACTTACCTTGTTAATCTTGCCCAAACTTGTAACCCATAAGGGTTCAATTTAGCTTAAGATTGGTGCCATTCCTCCCAGGTTTAGAAAATACTGCAGATAACAAGTACGTGTAAATACAGAATAAATGGAATTTTTAAATGACATCTGCTGTACTTCTTTTTTTTTT
>VXAV01009378.1:39746-81967 GCA_013399715.1 Alectura lathami | reverse complement strand
TTTTTTTTCTGGTGCTTATATTAATTTCAGAGCTCTAATCAAACCTTGTGCATTGTAAGAAACTGTTTGTTTATTCCTTGTGCCTACCCCACATGAGGAAGAACATGCAGCCAGCAGCAGAGGGTTAATATTGCATCTTTTCATGGTGGATGTACTGTACAAGGAGACAGAAAAGTGATGTGTTTTAAGTACGACCAATTGAAAACAAGGCAGAGAACAGCAGGAGAAGAAAGGTGGGAAGTTTGTATAGAAATTGCTTTTGAGAAGCTGACACCAGGAAAACAAGAAACACATTTCTTCAGTGGATCAGGGACTTGAAGACGATGTGTTGCGAGTACACTGATTTTTCTAAGCGGTGAGGAAGAAAACGATGCATTTCCTGCAAAGAAAAATAGAAATAAACAAGAAGGTACGCTGCTACTCGAGCGAGAGGAATCAAAAAGAATCCATGAACATTATAAATAGTGCTGAATTCCCACTGGAGCCAGGGACGGGCAGGAAAGGACAGCTGAGTCCAATCAGCCTGGCCCAGGCTCTTGCACTCCTCCTGTCACAAGCTGCTACTTGATGTCTCTTATCATCTGCATCGGCCCCATCGAGGCGAGCTGTGTTCTTAATGAGCTGATACACGAGACAGTGATAGCTGCAGCTTAAAGCCAATATTGTACCTTTGGAGGCACGATTTTTCAAAATGAACAAATGGTCTCTGAAGCTGCTGGTGACTCAGGGTAATGGATGAGATGTCTGGAGGTGGTTTTTTTTTTTTTTTTTTTTTTTTTTTTAGGTGCTAGTGTAGAAATGGCATTTTTATAAATGAGCTGTAGTGGGAGCAGGAGGTATGCTGACATGATGTCCCCGTTGGCTTCCATGCCTTGCTCTGGGACAAGACTCAATGGGGGACATCAAGTCTGGGATGAGCATCATGTCTGGGGGTATGTCCCTCTCTAGCTGCTTGCTTGGAAAGCCATATGGTGACAGGGATGCTGGGAGGGGTTGGGAAATGGGTTCCTCACCTTAGGGATCTGCTAGGTGAAATCACTAACTGGCCTTCAGGACATCCAGGCCTTCTCCTTTACTTCTGTGTGGAAATTCTTTACCTATTTTGGCTGGGATCACTCCAGACCAGACCAGCCTTTCCAGATTGGATGTTCCTGGAGAAAATTTGCAGGTTAACTCTTATGGAGCCGTTGTTTCTGAGCCCATAAACGCAGGAACTTCTCCCATTATGTCCTAAGACATTCACGCTGTGTGTGTGAAGGATGCCAGACTGGTGAGTATTTCTTTGAAAACCTTGTGAAGCTTCACTCAGCTGGCACTGCAAACACATGTGGTGATTTTAAAGGCAGGGGAAAGTAGTCCTCCAAGTTCAATTTTTTGAAAAATCTCCAAATATTCCAAGGAAAGACTTTTTGGAAGCCCAAGTGACAAAGCAGGTGCCAGCCTCCTTGTGCCTGTGCAAGTCTCCCTGTGCAAGAGAAAAACCTTCAGCCAGGCAGTCAGGCTGCAGCGCCTGCACAAGAAGCACAGCCTCATGGACACAGCTAATTTCCTTCCAATTCACAAAATTATTATAGCACTGGGTTTGAACAACATTAGGAAAATGGTACAAAGGATGCAACAAAAGCTGCAGTTATCCTGAAGGGAATTTGCGGTAATGATATTCAGGCTGACATAATCAGCAGAATCTCTGAACTGTTCAGGTTTCAGCCAGCACTGGCAATTAAGAAATCGTACCAAGAAATGTAACTTAACTCCTTATTAGCACTTGGATCTCTATCAGGAACACTACAAAAAAAAAAAAAAAAAATCCAAGAGCATTTTTCAAATTAGCAGCCTGGAGGGCAATATAATGTAAGTCCAGCCAAGGTGGATCGAATAGTTAATAATAGTTAATTTAGTTCTAGGAAACTTAAGAATCCCTCATCTCCTCATCAGCAGTAACTTGCTTGTTAAAGGAAGACAAATGAAAACGTTAATCAGCAAAGATGCGCGCTGGGGAATTGCTTGGAAGGAATCGCTTCTACGCAGCAGCCCTGCTGAGGCCATGTGTGTGTAACCCCCCCGCTGAGCCACCGACGCATCGGGCTGCAGAAAATGGGCTGTATCTGACCCGTTTAGCAGGGAGAATTTGTCCAGAATCACGGCCAGAGCTCGGGGCTGGCAGAGGTCTGAGAACAGTTTTTGTTGCGGTGTTTTTGATCCAGCTCTTGCTAAGGGCTGGGGAACATGCCCTATGTGGGGTTTGACGCTGGCTCCCTAGATGTGTTTTGCTTGTCCTTAGCGTGTTGTGCATCTTGGGGAGGCAGCACCTTGGGGAGGGATAGGCACATGGCCAGGTCATCAAGTCTAAGGAATTGCAGGACATTTAAGTTCTTGTTGGTTTTTCTTTTTAACAGAAGAAACAGCTCTGGCAAGTTATATGGACCATAGATTTAAAAATAGCTGGGTTCCTTCCTGTCTGAGGTAGAGAAAGATATAAGCTTGATTTATTGGCTGTCCAGTAGACTTTATATTCAATTTCCTCTTGTCACATTCCTATCAAGTAACTGCATGAGTCTAGCAGAGACAGGGTGAGCCTTTATAGAATAAATACATTCATTTACATGATGAATACCCATATTCACATGAATAAAGGTCCCTCTTCAAACACTCAAACAAATAAATACTGGCTGAACATTGTTAGCAGGAAAAAAGATGAAGTAAAGCCATTGCATACATTTGAATTCTGTTGCAGGTTAAAGTTGGCAAGAGTGTTTGTGAATACACATTCTTAGGGTATGGAGAGGGGATGAACTGAAAAGACTGTCCTGCCAGATCCATGTGATGAGCTTTGCTAAACCTCTGCTGGGCAGGGTGTGGAAGAATTTCCCACATGGGACAATTCCACCGAGAGTAAAGGTTCATCTTACGTTCACATGGTCCAGACGTTTCTATTCAGGCCATCTCACAGGAGCAAAACCAAGAAACTCCATTTTACATTACCATGGGTTCCAATAGCTCTGCTTGTGAGAAAATGGTCCCATAATCACAATAATTCACACTGGCTTTTAAACTCCTCAGAATGTAGAGTGTCAGGGTTCATCTCAGAAAACACCACTGACAGCAAAATGGTTTCACTTCTTTTAAGTTATTCTCATGGAAAAGGAAAGGAAAGGAAAGGAAAGGAAAGGAAAGGAAAGGAAAGGAAAGGAAAGGAAAGGAAAGGAAAGGAAAGGAAAGGAAAGGAAAGGAAAGGAAAAAAGAAAAGCCCCATAAACCTTGCATTACATATACAAATAGCTATTATCTATCACTTTCATCATATGTAAAGAAAAGTCTTCCTTTCCGAGAAAAGGTGACCTTTTGAAAATAAGGCATATGAACTCGCACATATTTGTGGAGTTGGGACAAACAGAGAACTGACATGAAGTATGCACAGGAAGATGGATGCAAACCTGTCTCCAGGGAAAAAATAGGAACCCAACCAAGGAAACGCACTCTGAAAAACTGCACATCAAACAAGAAAGACATGGGGCCAGAAGAAATTAAACACATTTGAGATTATGACAAGGGGGTTAGTTAGCGTCTGGGTTTCGTCTGATGCCCAGTGGTGTTCATCAGTGAAACTGGTGTTGGTGGTACCCAAGCCGAGCTCAGGGTACGGCCCCGCACAAGGCTCATTGCAGCGGTCAGCAGTGGCTCCAAAATGTATCCAGCTGATTTGCTACGGCAAATTCAAAAATACTTTCTCCATGTTGTATTAAATATAAACAAAGCATTCTCTGGAGTTGCATATTCTCCTGTACAAGTCTGTTATCTTAATTTCCCCCAAGAGCTAAAAAAAGAATTTTTTTTTTGTCTGATTCGATATACATAATGTAGGCTGGCAGTATTAGTGTAAGTGTTTTCTATTCACGGTTTTCTGAAACTTTCTATTACAAGTCTTTGAAATCCAACACCCTTCTTTTTATCATATATTACTTCCTCCCCTGGAACTATTCCACCTCCGTGCAGTGATCCCATTAGGCTTTTAACTTTCATATGAAGAAAAAAGTGATAAAAATGTATCGATGTTTGAACACCATCCAAAGCAGTCCACTTCAAAAACAACACACAGACACACAAATTTTGTGAATGGAGAATGGGAACTCGATTTACTGGCAGAGGGAAAAGCTTTTGCACAGCCAGTTGCTGTGTTTTACTGAACTGGGTATACCCAGTACCACTGATGTTTGCAACAGCATTTAAAACAAAATTTCCAAGAGAGCGGACCATGGGTTCATGCAAACTACAAGTGACACAAGTGACTTGCAGGCTTGGTGATGTCTGCAGAATTGTTTATTCTTGCTGCAGTCGAGGAGCACAGGAGGCCTGTTGTTCTAGCTGCAAACTTAAAGGATGGTATTGAGGAAAAAATAGATTTGGAGAGCTTAAAGTTACTGTACGCAGTTTAAAAAAAAATGAAAAGACGACCTTAAAAGAGTTTTTGTGATGTTCAAAATGCAATATTGGATTAAACTTTATCATTTTTTTTTCTTTTCAGCCCTACCCAGGCCAGTACTTCAACAGCCTTAGACTATGCTCTTCCACCAGCAATTTCCACACTCTCAAGATGAGCTGCTTTAATAATGACAGCAATGCTGCGATGCCAAAGGAATCAATTGGATACCACGCAGTTCCTCACCCAGACTTCTGCGTATCCTAAACGACTGGGTCAGGTGTTTGGGATGAAAATGAAGACTTCCAGACAACAGGGCTGAAGGAAAGGAGAGGATTTAAGATGCTCAGACTGAATTACGCTGTTACATATTTATTATTGGAGCACACAGCTTTATGGTTTGAAGGATGGTCTGTGCATGTGAAATGAGCGCCACAGGGGACGTGTGTCGTGCTGGGCTGGAGGCTCTTGACTCCCAGGCCCAAATGTATAAATGCCACATCACTGCTAGGGGTGGTGGCCCTCCGAAGACTTGAGGTATCTCCGAGTGCTATCTTACCCCTTTGCATCCAGCGTTCACCTGATTTACAAATGTCAAAGTTGCCTTCTCGTCTCAAGGAGCATTTCTGGTCAGTTACCTTGGGACACCAAGGCTGGGCAGCAGGTTGCTCGCCTAGCTCTGCCCTAATGTACCCATATTATTTTTTATTTGATGTGCATTGCTGCTCAATGTGCACCAACCAGCAGATACTGGCCAGGTAAATCCCACTGCACCCAAATACTTATGTGGATTTAACACACACCTTTCATGTACGTGACATCTGCACCTGCATCAAAAGTCTCACAAAGAATTTCAGTGTTAATTTAGAGAAAAAAAAAAAAAAAAACAAGTTCAGGAATGTTAGGTGTGATTTCACTAAAATGAAAGAAAATACTGGTGTTTGACATAATTAAGGGTGTTTGGGTTGGCTCCCAAGCAGTGAAACAGCTATGCACAGAAAAGTAGTTGCAGCTTTTGTCCTAACAAATCTTATTCATCCATCATTATTTTCTATCAGCTTGGTGCTAATCCTCTGCTGTTAAAATCATTGAAACATTTCTTATTTTTTATTTTTTTTATTTTCCTGGTATTGTGAAAACAAAAAAGTTTGACAGACATTAATTTTGAAAATAAATTGTAAATTTTGGATCAGCTGCTGATGAGAAAGCAGAGAAAGAGAAATTTACATGTCGCTTTAATTGCAAACTGAGAATTTTATAAACAAAACACACACGTATCATTTATAGTCATGATCCAGGCCAGAGTAATTATTATGATAAATCCTTTGTCAGCCTCACTAAGAAGTCTTTTATGAAGTAGTAGAAAATCAATTCACATTCTAGACAATGGTTCAATAAAATGTTTTCCAGCTCTCTGACATATGGAATTCCACATGGCCTGCAATCAGATGTTCCCCAAATCACACTTTTTCATTGCTTGACTCCTTGACAGTTTAACGTAAACAAACACTGAATCCATTAAGTTGCATTTTTTAAGCTTTGTAATTAACTGAAACAGCTGAAATTGAAATCTTCAAACGAATGTTAAAGGCTTAATTTTCAAGACATAAACCACTGGAAGACCTGCAGATTATTAACATCCGAGGTGTTCGGAGGAGTACTGACTGTTCCATGTGTTGTTCTTCATGGTTCTGCAAAATGCAGACTTTCAGAATTTTAACAGATGGTAATTAACTGAACAAAAACCACGTCATTTTTATAATGAAAAACATTACTGCCTTGATTTGGAAGAAGAACATTTTTGATTATGATCCCCACTATTATTCACGTCCAATTTTATGACACTATCTTCATTTTCAATTAAATGTCATGGCTCCATCGATACCATGTATTTAAGCACTATTCTTCAGCAAGCATCCTGTCTCTGCTCTTGCACCCACACATTCTGGGTGCAGTCTTGACTCCAGAGAAGGGGCTGTGGTTCTTTAATCCGTTAAAGTCTTTTCATCTTTGCCATGACATGGGAAAAAGTCTCCTAGAAGGGACTAGGCTTTATTCCTTCTGGAAAGGACTAGGCTTTAATCTTTCAGCAGTCTTCAATATATTTTATTATGCAGCAAGAACTGGGTAGGTCAGGAGACTGGTAATATGGGATTGTCCTTTGGACCTGTATGATCCTGGTGGGACCACAAACATGACCCCAACACCACAGACGTCTGGTTGCTCCAATTTTTAAATTCAGCTGTTTTGAGCTTGAGATAGCAACCTTTTAAATCTTAAATGAAAGTAACTGTGGCAACAACATCCCTTTAAATAGGGGCACACAGAGAATCTATTTGACCCAAGGACCACACAGCCACGGCATCATGACAAAGAAGCATATCAGAGATAACGGAGGGACAAAAGCCCTCTTCGCTCTTCTTTTCCCACCAATAATTGGTACAATGGAGCCCATTTGGAAGAAATCTGTGATGACCCTCAGCCGCTTCAGGAGGCACTGAATAGAGCCTTGGGAGGACTTGGTTTGCTCAGCGCAGATGATTTGTCCACATCTTCTCCCAAATGAGATAATGAATCTGACCCAGGCACCAGGTGCTTTGTCCTGATGATGCGTTGACGTGTGAAGTGTGAAGAGAGGAGGAAATGATGGCAAGCAAAGTGCCATCAGCAAAACTTTCATGTGGGTTTTGTTCCCAGGAAACCACTTCCTCTGTTTGTACGGCTGGATCGGGGATGGGACTGCACGCAGGCTCTGGCTCTCAGCTAATTTACCCAAGCCAGAAAAGCCATGGCACCCAAAAAAAATTACATGAGGTATTTCTTTTCTTATTTGTTTATATAGATTCTGCTGTCATAGAGTTTTTGTTTCATGGGAATTTTCCTCCTCTTATATTTCCTTTCTTTCTGTCCTTTTTTTTTTTTTACTTCCATCAAAACTGATTACAGTGAAGTAAATTCTCATGAATTTAGTTTGGATTAGAGAAAAAACATGGAATCTTGTGAACAGAGAATCAACACATGGATTCCCATCAGGGAGGTGCTCAGTAACAGACTTATTTTACTAAAACTTGGGTAAATGGTGTGGTCCCTTAGAGGCCACCAACCTCACTGATCACATATCCACTGAGGATGGGGCACCACCCAAAGCCAAACAAGGAGCTCTATGGCAAAATGGCATTATCCTGTGTTCAGGTAAAAATATGCCCGTATCAAGGTGCATTAACATCTAGCAGTGCTTGGAACCATCCTGTTTTCCTCCTGCTGAGCTTTCTCATGGATATGCTTTTCCTTTGGCCAACTGACTCTCTGTGTCCCCAGGGATAACAGAGAGGCTCCATTTGGTACGATCTAATTATCAGCATTCAGCTTCTTCAGGACAGAACATCCTCCTGATACAAAATTCTCTCTAACAAGCACACACCACCATGGTGCTACTGGGGAAAAACTGACTATCTCCACATTGTGATGACACAAGGACCACAGAAGCCAAAGGGAAAAAAAAAAATTATTACTTGTTCTATTTTCTATGTGCAGGCAAAGGCACAATGATGACTCTAAGCACATGCTTAACTCCAAGCCTGGCAGGGGTTTCATTGAAATTTAAAGGATTTCAGCTTGTGAAACCTCCGCATCTCTCTACAGGCTTTGCTGGGTCAGTGCTTCTGTGCCACTGATACTTTTGTACAACAGAGCAGTAAAATGGAGGCTAGGGTGAGCTGGATCCAAGCACTGGATCACTATTTGGTGTGCAGTTAATTAGTATTAATACACTTCCCATTGTGGAGAAACCCTTGGTGAAAGAGCTCTGTCACGCCTAAGCATCTCAGGGCTGCGGAGGGCTGGGAGCTGCTGGTTTCCCACACTGACAGAGCGCCCGGCCCTGGGCTGGAGGCACAGCTCAGCACAAAAAGGGCTGGGAGTGGGAAAGGGGGTTGTGGTGACACTGTGTCACCTGCCAGCTTGCAAAAAACAAAACCAAACCAGGCTGTGTCCCAGAGCCGAAGGCAGAGTGAGGTTAGTCACCCATGGCTGGAGCATCCCAAACAAACACATCCGTGTTTTTGGTTCCTCTCTTTGTTGGCTGTACACTGTCTGGGTGGACAGGCTGGAGTAAGCCCCCGGAGCTCCCCGTGCTCAGGATTTCTTTTGGGGTTAGAAGTAAAACCTTAAGTCTGTGGTGTCCTGTGCCACCCTTCCTCCTCTCCATGGGGACACATCTTTGTGAAAGACCAGAGAATAACTGCCAACAGCCTTTTCTACCAGTTTTAAATTATTTTTCTACTCAGGCTTATCTCCAGGCCAATTAATATGCCCTCAAACTGCATTTGAGCAAACTCATTTGTGAGCAGTTTCTTCATGTGTTTTGCCGAGCAACCTGATTACAGATGAATAACTGTGGTGAAGCCGGTTGTGTTCTTCCATTGGGTGAATGTGGGGCAGTTCTCTTGTTTATAATCGCACTGAAGAGTGCATGGTTTTATTTCCCTAAAAATGTTCTGATGTAATGTGGAAATATAGAACATTTGCTCCAGTAAAGCCCAAAGCAAAGCCATTGCTGGTGAGATTAGAGTGGCCCTGGAAACCAAGGGTGGTGGCGGGGTTGAGGGGTGGCTTGCAATGCACGAAGCTGAGCTCCAGCTCCAGATGCCACCAGGTCTCCAGCATTGCCATCCCACCCCACTCCCAGCACTGTTTCCCTTGTTTCTTCACTGCTGTGTGGAAGAAGTGTTCCTCATCCCAGGGGCAGCAAAATTTGTTTTTTCTTTTACTCCACTGCTGGGAAGCCCTGAGCTGGCTCTGATATCTGCGGCCGGAAAAGTAGCGCAGGAAGCCCATGGGCTGTTTGTTGAGCATCCAATGGGACCGCTCCACAGAGTGAGACAGGCTCATTCCTTATTTTCCACGGTGCACTCAGTAATTGTTTAGTCTGGTACTGCTGTGCAGAGTCATTGATAAAATGTGAAGATTACAAACCAAAGAGTGCCAAGAGGACAGCTCTGACCTTCCCCACCACCCACCAACCCTCCCCGCAGCCAGGCTGGTCTTCTGCCTGCAGAATGGGTTTGGTTTTGTCATTCATTGTTTGCAAATCACCTCAGGAGAAGTAAAGATGCTGAGCCTCAGGAAACATTTAAAAACCTCTGCTTGTTTTAAAGAAGAAAAAACAAAATTTCATGCAACTCTCTGCTCTGTTTTGTTATGCCCGTAGGGTGGAAGCGTCTTGGGTGAGGCTGCTCCGGTGAGGTCTGGTGGTTTTGCTAAGAACAACAGACCCTGCATAATTACACAGCTAGGCCCCGACCTTGGGGTCCATCCGATCTCCTGTTACGTTGGAGAGGTTTGGATCAGGACCAGCATCACAGTGCAGGCTGAGGTCCGCTTGTGCAAGGTGAGCATGGGGTTTGCCGCTTGAGCGTGTGCCACCAGGTGTTTTGGTGAGAAGATGAATGGTGAGAGTTTTTGCCACCCAAAATTACGTGTTGACCTGAATAAGAGGAAAGCCAAGAAAATTTCCAAGCTGGAATTAATTACTTATTTATAATAATTTCCTTTTTCCAGAGGAATAAAATGCTTTAGAAGAAAGATGATGGGTAGAAACGTTTTAGCCTGCTCACCTGCTTAGGGTCTCCTTCACTTAGAGAGGGCTTTCTCTACTTTGCTATCAAAATGCTGATGATGACGTCACTTTGGTGTATAGAAAGCAAGTAAGTATCTATTATACACTCACAGGATTGACCCAAATCCACCAAAGTCACCAAAGCCACCAGTACCCACTTTCTGAAGGGACAGCCATAACACAGCCTCCAGGTACAATCCAGGTTTTGTGTATGGAAGCTGCGTCTGCTTCAAATTATGGATGGGTGCTTTTGCTGGGTGCACGTCAGTTCAAACAAACATCATGAGGACCTTTGCACAGAAGAAAAATCATAAAGGACTAAAAGTGAGAGGAAGGAGAAAATGGTTATGTTGAAAAGCAGTATCAGTTGGTCCCTTTCTACAAGATTTTTAGCAGCTATGTCTCTCAAAGTCTCTTCTAAAAAGAAAGTGAAACCAGCAGTATGCTCCAAAGGTCAAGGATAACTAATAAATGCCCGCAGCGTCAAATTGTAGAGCATTTTGGGGAGATGATGACTTATTTGTCTGACACATAGACTCTGCAAAGCATGTAGAGTGTCCCAACATTTTTCACCTTCATTAAGGAGCCATATGCCTTGCTACAGCAGTTTTGTAAAACCACGAATAAAATGTAATGAGTTCAGCATTTTCATATCATTCTAATTTTCTTAGCTGATGTTTGAGATAAAAGACAAAGCCTGCCTTGGTTTCAGTTCAGAGGACGCTCTGTACTATGGCTTCACCTTTCTGAAATACTGATCAAAGCGGAGCTGTGAAATCTTACTATCCCATTGCTAACTGCACTGTTGACTTTGTGCATACTTCCAAAATCCCTGCTTCCCCTTAGACCTTTTGACCACCTTATTTTAAAATAAAGAAGGATATTTGCATTTGGTGCTGTTCAATATTTTCTTGGCAGAAACAGTCTTACTAGGGAGCTGAAACACAATTTTCCTGTTCTATAATTAAAAGAATAAACCTTTTCTATGGCACCTCCAAGTTTGCTCTGCTCTGAAACACGTGTGATATCATTTTGCCTACTGTGAGGGATGCAGTTCATTAACCTTGGGGCACCCTGCCCATCAAAGAAAGAAGGAAAATGACTTGCAAGTTTTCCCCCAAGATTCTCTGATTATATTAATCCCAGAAGATCTGAACTTCATTTTCTTTCCATCTGGGACAGGAATCCAGCAGGGAGAAGTTCAGGGTATGTTTCCATAACTGTCTCAAATAACTTTATGCATTTCAGGTCGGCAGCTGTGTAACCAAGCGTGGGGCTCCCTGTTAGGTCCAAACTATTTCCTTTTCCTTTTCCTTTTCCTTTTCCTTTTCCTTTTCCTTTTCCTTTTCCTTTTCCTTTTCCTTTTCCTTTTCCTTTTCCTTCCCCATCCCCATCCCCATCCCATCCCCTGGCTCCCCTGGGGGCTGAAGGCTGGTGGGACCCCTCGTCCATCAGCTGGTGCCAATTGGGTGGAGATGCTTCACATCACATTTTTCCCAAAAGCTTTCTCCCTTCATAATTTAACCTTTAAATAAAGAAAGAAAGGAGACGTGGTGGCGGTGGGGTGGCACTGGGGCAGGCATGGTGAAGAAGTGTCCATCTGTGAAAGTAGCTCTCAGGCCACTTCCCGGCAGGGAAGGGACCAGTGGGACCAGTTAAACAGAGGGTGGTTTGAGGTGAGGCTAAAAAGATCCTGCTGCTCTTGAGATGGTTTACGCAGTGGCCGTGAGGACTGCAGACCTACAAGGATCTGTAATTTTCATTTCAGCAACTGTAGCACCCTGGGGACACCCATGTGGGTGGGGGTGACATACGAGCCCACGTGCATCAGAGCTGGATGGCCACACCAGGCAGCACCTGTGAGCTCTGTAGGCCCTGATGCTGCAGATGGGGCATCGACAGAAGAGCTTCTATGCGTCCTGGCACCCGCAGCTGGGCACCCGGCGAGCAGGGGGGCCGGGGGGGGCTGACACTGCTTGGCTTGTTCCTGTGGTTTCTGAACATCAGCCTCAGCCTTGAAGTCAGCCTTCTCTTCTGAAGGAAAAAATAGTAGTTTTGACATTCCAAGAAATCCCAAAAGGAAAAATACTGAAAATTAAATGGGTTGGGCTCCGTCCAACTCACTTACTCATGGGAGATAAATGATTTCGTATGCTAATGACCATTCCCTCAAATCTCTGACATTTTCTTACAATGTACTTAAGCACAGTTTGTTTTGCTTTCTGTCTCCACAACAATTACAAAGATTTATATTTTATTGCTCCGGTTATGTTTGCCAGGACCACACTTCCTTTCCTTTTTAAAGGCACAGAGATATTGTCTGGTACGGCGCATAACGGAGCTTTCTGAATAGCTAAAATGAAAATAAACAAGGCTGAACTTATCTTCTGGAAGAGGGCAGACACTTTCGCTAGGCACAGCGAAGCCAATAAAGGCTTCTGGCTCTTTTCTCCTCGACAGATGAGTACACACAGAATCAGCAGCAGTTCATAAGCAAGACAACTCTGTCACCTTCTGCGATAACTTAAAATTAATCCCTCCCTCTAATGTGATTGAGAACAGCGAAAACCTACCATGTTTAAAGGCACTTCTGGTGGTAATGGTAAATTTCTTCAGCCTACTGTTGGCAAAGGGATGAATGTACTTTGTAGAGGTGCAGGCTGGAGGAAGAACAAAGCCCCCCTGTACGCAGGGCACATTAGAAGAAATGATTATTGTTTTCTCTGACACCTTTCCCTGCCTCCCAGCCCATCTCCCATCCCTCAGCATGACTCAGATCCCCACTGGGGAGGACAGGCAGGAGGAGAACAGCTTCAGTTGACTTTGCCAACCAGGACACTGGTGCTAAATTTGCATCGCCGGGTGAAGTCTGCAGGGAACAGAGCTGAGGTCACAGAGTTTCAGACTGGAAACCAGATAACCCTGGGCTGCAATGGCACTTTGCCCATGGCTGTCTCTTTCCATCACCCTGTCTCCACCACATCTGAGCAGCTCAGCACCACGAGAGGGGCTGAGCCCCACGATACCCACTCCCTGTCACTAATTAGCCCTCTGCTGTGCTCTTCTTCATTTACACCCCTTGTTGTTTTAAAAGCAGAATCTTGAGATAGCCCCAACAGACAGCAGGGTGGTCGGAGCCATCCTGCTCAGCCCAAACAGTGGGCAGTGACCGTGGGAGTGCTGCAGCTCTGCTGCAGTGCAAACCTGGCGAGGGACTGTGGTGCGCGTGTGAATCGGCTCTGCCGTGAGGCTGCAGCCAAAAACAGGCGGCTGGCGGTGACCTCACGGCAGGTTGGATCCAGTCTTGTTTTTACAGACAGAGGGAGAATCCACTGATTGTGGCTTTCTTGGGAATCATTTGCAGTCCATGAGTAATGTGGACCACAAGTTGAGAAAAAAAAAAAAAAAAAAAAAAAGGAGGCTTAAAAAGGAGAAAAGAACAGAAGACAGTATAATCAGTGTTTTCCACTATGTGCTGTGAGCATCTTTAACAGCTCTGTTACCAGAAGGCTCAGTTTAAATAATCTGTACTGGTTTGGAAAAGTCTTGCAGAAATTGATGTCCAGAAACACCTCACTTTTATGATCCTAACTCATCTGTGTGGGTCTCATCAGGACAATGATGACAAACAGCAGCGACTGCAGCCTGCGATACACTTTCCCCTCTTATTTATACAGATGAAAGTACTGCATGAGCACTGGCAATAGCTGGGAAACTTGCATAGCTAGCTCCTTCTCTTCCTATCTTCATAATTATTCCCTAGTCCAAGTTATTCTATATTCTATTTAGATGAAGGAATGCGCATTGCATATCATATAGAAAATTAGCTTTTCTTTATGATTTATTTATGATCACTTTCTCTTTTGATTGTAATGATGGACTCGGACCCAGAAGTTCAGGTTTTGATTCCCAGGCCCTTCCATGGGCTTCCTGTGTGACCTTGAGAAAGTCTCCTTGTGCTTCCGCTTGTCACTCAATAATTTGGAAAAAGGAAATAATAGCAAGGGATATTCATTTGTGTGATGCAAGAGGCGGCTTTTTGCCAAAATTCAAATGGGAAAAATTGCTGATCACTTCCATAGCTGATGAAAGAGGAGAGGCATGCCATGAAGAACATTGTCAACTTCAGTAATTGCCAGTGGTACTGAAGATATTTTGGTTTTCCCAGCACATCAATTTGTGAGCAGTGTCTTCCAGAAATTCCTTCTGTAGTGCCCAATACAACAGTTTTAATCTAGTGCCAGCTGAAATGTGCAGCCATAATAATGATGTTTCAGTTCAAAGCATCTTCCTCCACACACGGCCAGAATGTCTGAGTATATTCCACTGTGTTTCTGCTAATAATAAGAAGAAAAAACGCAAATTGAAAACTGTCTTCAGCTCATTGTCAGGGCTCATTTGAGCTGGTTCTGGGATACAGAATCCCCGTGGTTGAATTTGCTCCAAAGTGTGCTGTGGGCAGACCCCCCAACCCCACACACTTGCTGGCGCAGCTCAGTGGGTGATGCTGCTGGACCCAGGTGATGTGGCTGCTGCTTCCATTCCCCGTCCGCCCCCTGGTGGGAGCATGGCCAGGCCACCCATGTGGGCAGCACTGCCATTTAAAAGAACAATAAAGGCTGAGCTCCTAATCCCGAAGGGAAAATGTAAACGGTAAGCTCTTTCCTAAAAATATGGATTATGAAAGTGCATCCATTTCTATTGTTTTGATGAAACATTGTGTTAACTGAACTTAATCAAACACACATTATTTGTCTTTGTGGATGAAATTCTCTGGCCCATATTACCCAGGTCAAACCAGATGATCTAATGGTCCCTTTGGCCTTAAATTTCTCTTAAACAATGAAACATGGGTTTCATTAATGTAGCTAGACATTTGGAAGAGTGAAATACGAGCTGTGCGTATCCTAATAATATATCTTTCAGATTCCTATGGCATTTGTCCATCTTTTTACCAGACTGCAGTTTGTGGAGCAAAATATTGCCTGGATCTCTCTCTTGGAAACAAACTCCTCCTGCGCCAGCTGTGCAAGGCAGATGCAGGCACCCTCTGGCAGGCCATTAACCATAGAAAAGCGAGTCTCTGGGAGATCTCATTCTCCATTTCCCCAGCAGAACTCCCACTGCTTGTGATATGAACTGCATCAAAACCCACACACACCAAAGTCATCTTCTGTTGCAAGGCTTTAAGTTTTTTCCTTCTCTGCACTGACCTGCTTTGACTTCAAGTCAGCTCCTTGAAATCCAGTCACTGTGTGTCGTCTTGATTCTAATGAAGCACTGCTGGCTTCTCCCACATCCATACCCCCCAAAGAACAAGGGATAGGGAAGGGAAGGAGAAAAGAACGTGGCTACAGCTTGGCACACGTGGGGTTAAGCAGAAAGACATTGGGCAGTGAGTGCCACCAGCGACAGCTGGCAGCAAGGGACATTGCAGCGTCACCTCGGGGCTGCAAGCAGCCACATCCGCATGAATCAGGCTTCTCTGTCCAACTCCATCCTCTCCTGACCTCCCCTCTTAATGCCTGCGGATGCACACAGCCGCTGCGGAGAGAGTTCCAGCGCCCTGGCGTCGTGCAATTTGTGTGAAAGACCAAGGGAAAAAGGCTGCAGAAGGATCTCATTGCAGGAGCCCACCCCCTGCCTGGCCTAGGCCAGGCTGTGATTACAGACAATACCTTCCGTATTTCTCAAAGGGAAGTGATATATCCTTCCCAAGTCAAGCCCATGGTGGCTGTCATGCTTGTGGCCACGCTGGGTATGCGATGATGTCATTTCAGAGAAAGAATCAAAGATTAGCTTGGGACTGGGGGGGCTCAGTTGTTTTGGTGCTTTTTAAACTTTGCCTTCATTTCCTTTTTTTTTTTTGCATTCAATGTTCACCCAGAGACGTTTCCAAACCCAATCCCGCATGCCGCTCCCTCCGCTGCTTCCCTCTCTCCCCCGTTCCCTGTTGTCCCGTTGGCGCCGAGCGCTGGATCCTTACTGGGAAATGGGCAGGTCACACGGTTTACTGTCAGCCACAGAGACCTCTTTGGCCACCGCGTGAATCACCCTGGAGAGAGTCTCATTTTCTGCACCACCTCCTGAAATGTCAGAGAAAAATAAAACCCACTGTGTGACTGCAATGAGGCATATTCTGGTCCTGTTTATTTTGTAGGCAAACAGCCACTACCAGCAAGCAGCGCTAGCTATAGGCTCCAAAAATCTCCTTTACCAAGGATATTGTATGTGAAGGAGAACTGCCAAATTCTCCAGGCTGGAATGTCTGTTTTCCAGGGAACGGGCTTTCTTGGCATGTCTTGAGCAATCCAGAGTCAGATGGCAACAAAGGGAGCCTGCCTAAAAGCAAGAGAAAGTCCCCAAGCGCATGGGAAGAGTGTCACTGCAGCGCCAGGAGAAATCAGATGCAAGACAAATCCCCAATCCGTGCCCCCCCACTCATTAATCTTATCCTGGAGTCGGAGCCGTCCCCACTTTGGCCTCATGCCCAAGCCCCTTTTGGATTATCACTCAGCCAAGGCAGTCAGTCAACACCGGCAGTTTCCATCTCCGAGGATGGGCTGCAGGAAGCCCAAATCTGTCACTTCTTTCCTCTGCCTCATTAGATCCTGTGTTTCACAGGATGCTGAAATCAAGGCACCATGTGCTCGTGGACAGATAAATCAGTTCAGACCACCAAATACTGGAAATTCAAACACAGGCGGGTCTTATGTGTTCACATTCTCCAGCAAAGCTTTGTGTGGTAAGTGCAATAATTAAAACTAAATTTTAAGAAAACACCCACTAACTTTTTAAAATGCCCTTTGGGTGCAAGTCTTTTGTCGTGAATGCAGCTTGCTGAGCCTCAGCTTGGCGGTCTGAACATCAGGACGATCTTCAGATGGGGACTGCAGGACTGCTGCGAGAAGGCGGCATTGCCTAGCTCGCCAATGCTTTGACTGACACATTTCTCCAACTTCTAAAGGTAGGACTCAATGTTAGCCACCAAAACCCATCTGCAGCTTTCAAATGAGCACTGGCAGTCTCCGAAAAGTTGAACACTCTTGGGTTTATTTAGGTGATGTTGGTAGGAGCTCCTGAAGCTGAGGTGTGCTCGCGTGGACTCATCTTCATCAGCTGATGAAGCACTGGGCCCAAATTAAATGATTTGGTTGTACCAGGTCTGAACAAAGCATCTAAGCCAGAAACCGATTTCTGGTGGTGGCCCTACAATAGGTTTGCTGTGCAAGAAAATACTAAGAGTAGGGCTATCTCCTTGAATCCTCCCACAGCCTCCAAAAATATTTCTTGCAGGCGGCTCTGTGTGTTTAGCCTCCCTCTGTCAGCCCAATCGTGGCAGCAGCTGGGGCTCTCTGCCCCCCTCCCCGTGATTTCAGCAGTGCTGCTCTATGCCCCGCTATCGGGAGCAGAGATCTCCCTGCGGTCTCGCCCTGCTCTGTGAGATCATCGGCACATTTGCACTTGTGTTACCGGATTACTTAAACACGGTCCTACCCTAATCAGCAAAGTGTCAGCTCTCACACAGGGGAATGACAATTGTAGTAGTAATTTTAAAGGTATTTCTCATCTGCAAGAAGCCAAGATCTTTTTAAAGCAGCAACATCAAGGGAATATTTATTTTAAAAATTTCAGCTGAAGGAGCAGGCCATTTGTACACTTTATGTTTCCTTTTAACTTCAGATCAATTTTTTGCTCTTTCAGGCAGAATTTTCTGTGTGAGCAGTTGCTGTGTAACTCCTTTTCCTCTTCCCCATAAATGCTGGGTACCTTATAGACCAATAAGCCACAATTGGGAATGCATTCAGAGACCATTAGTACAGGAAGCCGGGTCAAATCCAAAAAAACCATGAACCAGTGAGTCTGAAAACACCGTATGAATGGTCTTTTCATAGCTTTGCTTTCAGGTGGAGTTTGTTTTTGGATTAAAGGAGTTTATTCAGGTATTCACAAATATCCAAGCTCTCTGAACTGGCTGGAATGTGGAAACCTCCAAGTCATAATCAATTGCCGTAAAAGGGATTGGCATGTTCTAACCAGGGAATAGAGGGATGAAAGAGTCGTAATTAGGTGACACGCCTTCAAAACGGGATGAAAGACTGAAAACATCCTCAAAGGAGCAAGCAAATACGAAAATCTCAAATCACCTCTTTCTTTATTTGTGATCAAGACGTTCTAAAAATGCCGGTTTCAGATGTTTTGTGTGTACCAAAATCCCACATAATTTTTTTCCCCTTTTGCCTGTTTGGCTGGGGAATTTTTTTAAAAAAGCACAACTGAAATGTGACAGAGCCTAGTTCTCTTCCCTCTTGGGGGCTTCAGTAACAGGAAGGAATTGCTGCATCCTGAATACCAGAAAATACCCAGGACAGGCGTTCTGATGGCTTAGCTGTGATGCCATTCCAGGCACTCAAAATGCCATCTTGGCAAGGCAATGCTCAGATGCATCCAGGATTTTTTTCTTTTGGACACACAAGACGGGGAAGCTGGTGACCAGAGTTCAGTAAAAAGCAGGATTAGAAATGGAAGGAGAGGGAGAGAAGAGGAGTTATCACCACAGCAATCAAACATGCATGGAAAACATCCTTGCAAGAAGAGAAAGGAGGGAGGGATTGTCTCCTTTATCCCCACCTTCTTCTGACTTGAGTCACCAGGAATGGCTAAAGAGACATTTTGTGACCTGCAGGTGATGACCTCGAGCTGTTCCAGCCAACAACTCCCATTCCCAGCACATGAGAAGGGGAAGAGCCCTAAAAAGAAACATGTTTTTCTGTTTGCAGGGTTAACCCAGGTCGCGTGCAGAGACACAATTTGCAGCAGAGCTGCTGACTATTGTCTCCATGGAGCAGCTGAAAATGGGGCTTTAGAGCATGTCTGCATGGCTGAGAGCTAAATACAGAGAAGTCTGATCTTTCAGCACTATTTGGGATCAGCTTATTGCAAATTTCAGCTGCTTCGTGCTGTTGTTAATTGGAGGCTATTGTTTCCCAGCTCAGTGTTAAAAGAAATGGAAGGTTATTGGGAACTGGCAAGTTTTCTGGAAATAAGTGAAACCTTCTTCCTTTCTCGTACTAAGCACACGCTGTATGGCACAGCCATACACACACATTATAAACGGCAAATGTATGAGAGGAAAATCCACATTTTATACATCCTGAAACACTTGAACTTCTGGGTTCTCTGTATTTAGAGAAACATTAAGTATGAGATTAAACATCCTTCAAAATAAAATTGATTCCCATTCTTATTACATACTTGGCACTAACAGATACCTTAACTACCTTTTTTTCCCTTGTGGTCTTAACCATCCCACATTGCGTATAGATTCTGCTGGATCTTGTTCCTTCACTACACTTGCACAAACGGTGTCCTTTCCCCTTCTGCAGGTGTACAGCAACACATGGAGGAGCTGCAGGATTCAAGTGGAGGCTTGAAATTGGCTTTAAATGCGGACAAACACTGGCAAACGAGCAGTATTTGAAAGGATGTTTGTGCTGAAATTAATACGACAGACTAGAACTTGCACTTTTTTGTGCAACATTTTTGTTCCATAAAATGCTGACCCAAAGCCCATTTTAAACCAATGATAGCCATTCTCATATCAACAGTTTTTTAGGGCAGCCAGACAACAGTTTTGATGGAATGATTTTCCGTCCACACTGGAATGTTGCCTAAATTATAAACGAAATGCAGTAATTTGGGAGAAACTTACAACTTCCAAAAAGGTGAGATGAGGAATTTTGGCTTCCTAATTTCTTTTTAATAATGGCAAGTCATTTTAATTCAATGCTGTAGAAACATTTAATTTCGATTTTCTTCCTTTGACTCATTTGGGTCAACTAGTCCATAATACTTCATGGCATATTATTTTTACAGTATGTTACAAGATCCTAGGGCCAACACTGGCATGCAGGGTGGAAACTTGTCCCTTGCACTCCTCTCCATCCTTTGCGGTGGTTTCCATCAGCTCGCTACTGTTGAAACCAGCACACCTGCCTCTCTTGCTAGGGATTTTTAAAAGATTTCTCTTGGAGATGCTCTGCTGCACATTTCCAAGGCTCAGCTGTGGGCTGCCATGCCCAGCTTGGACACAAGTGCTGTGATCACAGCCGGTTCCTGAGCTGGCCGAAGAAGATGCTCTCCCTCCAGCCCCGCTGCTCAAGCCACACTGACCATTCACTTTTTGGCTGCTGCTTGTCCCCTTTATCTCTGCAGCAACACCTTCATCATGGTGCAGAGTGCTGCTTTCTACTCCTGCAGAATGACAGTATCCCGTTGTTTATCTGGTAGCGTGATCCTTCTTTACCGGTGGGTTTTCCACACTTACGGTGGGAATTGCGTTGTCCAGTCCGCATACCCCCAAATATTTAGCTATCCAGAGACGAGATGGAAGAGGATGAATTCTCAAATCTCTTTGCTAGTGATGAAATCTTTCCATACTCTGCCCTGACCTCTTTGCAGTCTTTTCCTTTTTGTCTTTCTCTTTTGTTTTTCTTTATTTTTTTTTGAGGAAAGCATCTAGTTTTCTGTCCAACCTGTCAGTGACTTGCCAGCTTTCATAGCCCTGTATATTAACTGCTGAGATCATAGCTGTGCTGAAAAGTCTGGGCTTTATTCGGGGGCTGCCCATTTCTGATTTCTGTGTGCTGCTAAGTTTAGGAAATGCCATGCTCAGCCCTTCTAGCCTTGCTGCTACTTCCCTTGGGGTTGGCCGGCCAATACTGCTCTGCCCAGGGAGGCGCGCTTGTTGGCATTTCCTGTTGCACAGGAAGCTCTTCTTATTTCTGAAGCTCTTTTGCTCTCCCTGGAACTCCAGTTTTGGGAGTTGTCACTGTGTTCTGGGGAACTTTGATTCTTTAGCAGAGAGGTAAATTGTCAGGTTGTACAAAGGACTTATTCAAGATAAAAACACTGTGCTGAAATTGCAGCTTAGGTTGGATTAGGGAATACGTGGTGAAAAACAAAGACGTGCATTTTGTCTCAAAAGGAAATAAAAATAAATTTGTGCGAAGGCTGACTGTGCCTTGAGGTTGCTCTAATGCTGTTGGCTTTTGCACAATGGTAGTGGCTGTGCGAGTCCTTGAATGTGAGGGTTGAACTTTTTCTTGCTTTAAGAGGAATTGGCAAAAATTATCTTGCTTCAAGAAAGAGAAAACCAGAAAACCAAACCAAACCCAAAGGGCTGACCAGTCGCCTTCCAGGGGCTCACGGTGCCCAAAGAGCTGCAGGAGATTTTTCAAGTGTTGAAGAACTCATGGCTCAGAGCTCTGGAGCTACTACTGCATGGGGTGCAAAGGCAGCTGGATCTGTTTGCAGTCTTACAGACATCTCAGATACTTTGCACAATGTTGGTTGAACAAGTGTTGGATCCTTGAGGGCGGAAAGAGAAGGGAGCTGGGATAAGATAACGTTACCCTACCACTCAGCAAATGGTGCACATGCTTCTTCCTGTGTCCTCTGTTTCAGATGTAGTTTTGCTGCATGGTTGCAGCAAATGGATGTGCAAACTGCAGGAGACATCTGTAATGTGGAAATAGCTGTGTAGTTACCTACAGAGCCATTGTGCATTCAATCCACTGCGTTAGCTGGGCAGACTGAATAATTATATGCACTGATATGGGGACCAGCTATGCAAGCAGGGTTTTTCTTTTAATGCAGACCAATGGCTTCCTGTTTTGGAAATCTTGCCTCTTCAGTGCACAAATGCATAGTTTTGTGTGTGCATAATTTGTGGCTGTAATTTTAGATTTTCATTAAATAACTTGGCTGTGGAAATCAAATTGCCTTTCATCAAAATCCAGCAAGCGCTGAACTAGTTCTGTCCATCACAGCAGCCCTTGTGGTCTTCGTTACATGGCTGAAAAGTACAAATGCAAATGGGGCTCCTGTAGCACAGGCGGGAGAGGCAGGAACTTGAGCAGAGGGAATGATGCTGGCAGCTGAATTTCAACAGAGGGTTGGTCATCTCAGGAGAAATCAGGGCTTCCTTGTTTTTCTGCCCAGGCAAGAAAGCCAAGGAAAGCCTTCAGTGCCGGGTCTGGGTCACACTGCACAAGACCACCTACCATCTTCAGGGGACCCCATCGTGCCCCACTGTACTGCTCAGGGGAACTTCTGCCACTGGCACCCAGCAAATCCCCATCTGAGACAAAACCCCGCATATGCCGTCACACCATCACTTCTGTTTCTGTCCAGCGTCCAGCAGGAGGTACCAGGCTTGTTGCTGTTTCTGGAATTGCTCCATTCATATCGGAGAACACTATAAAATAAATAATTTACATGCTGATGAAGTCTGGATTTATTATCTGTGTAATACTGGAGGGATGAGAATGAGAAACGAGTGCAGATGAACACTTAGGTGAGCTGAGACAGATACTCCTTAGTAACCAACAGCAGCATCCAAAGCAGGGTGGAGATGGGGTTTTTGGTTTTATCCATTAAATACAATTGTTTTTTCTTTAAAATTATTTACGTACTGCTCCTCTTCAGTCATATTCGTGCAGATATAACAGGAAATACGAAACTGGAGGGGGTAAGTGGAGGGGATACCTGCCCAGTGCTGCAACAGTTTTGTGTGGTTTGTAACCCAAACTCTTACAGCCAAGAACTTGGACATTTTCTAGGGCTTTATCTTTATTCTGCCCCAAAGCCAGCAATGCACAACCTCCTTCCCTCCAGTGACCTCCCTTTTGTAACGATGTTTACTTGGAGGAGAGAGTGGGTTCAAAGATGCGTTGGGAAAGAAGGAAAAACAAGAAGCAATTTCAAAAGGCCCTATGTCTAAAAGAAATGTTTTAAAAAGGGAGACAAATAAAGAGATAAGACAGATGCTGTTTCCTGTGGAATGGGAGCCGGCTCTTTGGCAGCTGATGAAGAAGAGGTGGGATTCCCCCTTCCTCTGATCCCTTCCATTTGGGGTTTCAGGTGTCTTCTTCAGAAACCCAGAGGTCACGCAGGGGACAATCCCCTCACCAGAAGGGCCATCGGGCTGCCAACGTGTCAGCAATTCAAAGACCGCTGACAGAGATAAGAATGCGGGAGAGGTGTAACTTCAGTGTCATCTTATAGCTACTGGGAGCTCAGATACACTTCAAAGGCGAGCGGGGTGCAGCGGCTGCTCTGCGAGCAGGGGCCAAACAGGCGGGCTGGAAAGCGCCACGGGGACAGTCGTGTTCCACCACAAATGTGTGAAAATGGGCAGAGGGACTCTCACACTGCCAGTTAAATGGCTTAAAGGGCTGCTTCTCCCCTGGTGCTTAGTAAATTTCCTATAAAACCTCCTGAGGATGAGATGCCCAGCTTGCCAAGGCACGGGCAGGCTGCTCTGCTCTGCACCAGCCCCATCCCCATCCTAAAAGATGAAATGCATCAAGAGGGGCAGCCAGGAGATTTTCAAGATGGGAAGGAGCTCACCAGGGTGCCTTCCTCCATTAATACCAGCAGTCTGAACACAGTGGCTGTTTCAAGTCTCCCTGATGAGACGCTGAAGCTGATGGCATTACAGAGGTGCAGGGCAAGACAGCTTGATCGTGTTGGTGGCAAGTCACTAGCCTTCGAGTCAGAGGAATGGTATCCCCTGTCATCACATGCCTAAAGTCTTAATTTCTTCCTGTCTTTCCTTTTTTCTTTCTTAATTTTCTGATGTGTGCCAGCTACACCCCTCAGCACCTGCACACTAGCCCCTGGATTTTCCAAAATAGCAAAGGAAGCAGAAGTGGCTCCAAGCTTTTATCTGTGCTTTCAAAAGCATGCAAATCAGGAAACTCAACCTTAAAAGCTTGGGCTGGAAAGAGCATCCTCCCCATTGCAAAACATTTCACCTTTAATATATTCAAACCAGCCTATGGGACCATTTCTCTTGCCAAGACAATTTTTCCTCATTAACTGTTGGGTTCCAGGAACTTCTTGGCTTTCCCCGAACTTTTCAGCACTGAAGCAGAATGCTAATGTCCGGATCACACAGATGAGAAATCAAATTACATTTCAACAGTTTGGCAGATGGTAAACAGCAATGAGAAGGGGAAGAGCCCTAAAAAGAAACAACACTGCACCATGGACTTCTGAAAGCAACCTGCAAAGGGAAAGTCCTCGTGACTGCATACATTCAAGCACAGGCTGGGTTTACACCTGCCCCTGCCCCCATCAGTTTTAATTTGCAACCATGCTCTCAGCTGGGAACTGGGCTGATTACCAAGGCCCTGAGATCTGGGTAGGATTGTCAATCATTGCCCCGGAGTTTGGGGTTATAGCTGATTGTTGGTGATGGGACTGAGGTCAAACCTGGGCTCCTCATTACTGTGTGCTCAAGAAGGCTACAAAAACTGAGAGGAAGTGCTCTTCCTATCCTGCTGGTAATGATCTATCCACACTGGCACTTAGATGTCACCCTGAATTTCTCTACTGTAGTACAACAGGCTGTAGTACACAGGGGGAGAAACTTATGCATAAAATATAATTTCTGACTCCATACTGAGATATTTCCATGAGTAGCTTGAATTTGCTTATGGACCTTTAGTAGATGCCTATACCCAGATCAAGACACAAAGCTTTGAGCAGCCAATCCCAAAAACTTTGGGCAAAGCTCCTCCTTGCCTCAGTTTCCCTACTAGCAAAAACAGGGCAACAGACAACAACCAGAGACAGGGAGGTGCTATGCAAATGCCGCAGCGGCTGAGTGAGCGGCAGCGCTGTGGAGGAGGGAGCCTCGGGAAAGGGGCAGGGCAGGAAGCTGTGGGAAGCCTGAGTTTAATCTGCTCCGTGTGTGAGTCACAGCCCTAAATCTTCCCATCTTCCGAGGCTTTTGCACTGTTGCCACGTTGGCTGCAGCCGGCGAGCTTTCTGATTTGCCCTGCTTGATTTGTTCCAAGGTCGGTCTTCAACTTTTTCGCGTGCATGGATGGGGTGGTATTGCCTCAGCCTTTCCCCAGGCAGAGATGTACAGCTGTACCCAGCAAGCACAGGGCTGCCTGCATCCCTGTTTCCATCCAGACAGCTCCTGTCAGGAGAGAGGCAAAGAGGGAGTTTGTTTAAAGTGGAGCAGCACATAAACAAAGCCTGAGTAAGCAAGCTGGAAATAAAAATGCCAGCAGCTCGCTTGCTCTCACTCACAAGAAGCCTTTGCATCTGTCTCATTTTTATTTGTATTTTTTAATCTAATTTTGCAGACTTAGAAATGTGGTGGAAATGAAATCCTGGCACAACGACAGGCTCAGTCCCTCTGATACAGAGCTGAGAATGTCTGCAATGATTACAAGTCTATAAATCTCAGCATGTCTTTCCTAATTACTCCAACAGGAAAGCATTTAATTATGTAATCAGGATACCCCATTTGACACAGGCACACACATACCCTGAGCACTAACCTTAACCTGGTTATCTCGCTTTGTTTCTGGACTAGTTAAATATAGATGCAGACAGACGGACCCGTCTGTGCAAACAGACAACGTGCTGTGTGGGAAAGTAACCTGGTGTTGAACCTGTGCCTTCCCCAGCTGCAGTGGGCTGCCTGGTCAGAGCTCTGTCTTGCAGACTGCTTCTTCCTGGTCAGATGCAATTTGTTAATTTGCTGCCATTTCCTCACGTTTTATTCAGGCCTGTGTGTGATTTGTTTCTGAGGGGGTACAGCTGGGTTCATGCCACTCTTTTATTCTATATCTTCTGGCTTATTTTACCTAAGTGTATATATTATATATTTAGTGGATGTTACATGTAAATTAATCCTGCAACATCACAACAAGAAGCAGACAAATGCTTTTTAGCCTTGGTTATAACCCTGATCCCATCTAAACAAGGACACACTGAGTACCTCAATTTGCCCCCTCGCATTTTAAGATCTTTCCAGGCAGAAAGGTACCGTGTCCTCTCTGGGTGCTGATTCATGGTAACATCTGGGTTCCTGAGGCTGCTCTCCCCCTGGGCTGTGTTGTTGGCTCCCAGAGACACATCACACATGGCCCTCCTGGCAGCCCACCTCATTCTGGGTCTTTTATGGCTCTGAGTTTAGCACCATTTCAAAGTTTCCCATTACCCTCAGGGTAGCGCTGCGTGTGCGCAGGAAAATCTTCACCCCCAGTACTTTGCTCCTACAAAACACTGAGTTTGCTTGTACTGGTGCAGGTGGGATTGGTGCCAGCTCTGCAAAGGGAGCTGTGCCTGGTGGGGTTTCACTGGTGAGCCTCGGGAAAAGGAGGTGGCAGAGGTCAGGAGCTTGTTAATCATGTTCTCTGTCTGTGTCATGGGCAGCTGTGGGACTATTTTAATCCTATTTCTGCAAAGAGCACGGTGGGGCCAAGGCCTGACAGCTGAACCATGCGTGTTTGGGAGAGGGAGTCTCCAAAAAGTGATGGAGGAGCAGGGATGCAGAAGCTGGGCTGCTGCAGGGGGGGCAGCCCTGCTCTTATGCTGGCGCTTGCCTCCCTGCAGCTTTGCTGCTGCAACTGCTCACCAATCTGTGCTGTGGGATGCTCAGCTTTTCATTGGAATAATGTAACACCCTTACCAGTGCTTTCTTCTAGAGAAGCTTCANCCTTTTTTTTTTTTTTTTTTTTTTTTTTTGCTTTGGTTTTCTCTTTTGAAATATATCTGCCTGCAGGCTGTATGTAAATTAGTCAACATCAGGAAAACTTTCCTAAAGTACTCAGATGGCTGGTAAGCTTTTGGGCTTTTTGTTTTTGGCAAAGGTTCTCATTTGTCATATTCTCTCATTTATAGGGGCATCCCTACAGATGTAGTGTAAAAGGAACATAGCCCAAGTAATTAAGCTGGCACTTATATTGGATAATTTATTTAAATGCGATTAACAACATAAAAATAATAGGGGAGTGGGAAGAGAATTGCAAGAGGAAGTGTTCCAGTTCAGTGCCTCGTGCATCTTCTGCTCTGCTCCTTCCCCACAGCCCCACATACATCTGGTTCCCTACCAAGAGCCCATGCCAGTGGAGGATATGATTATCAGTTGTATTTGTTCATATGGGTAACTTCTTGAAATTGTTACTACATTTTTAAATTAACAAAGCAAACAGTGAAATCAGAGGGTTTGGCAGAGGACAAAGAAACCGCATCTCTCCCTGCTCTTAGCTGCATGTCATAGCAAAGCACTGGGCCAGATCATTAAGATAGTTTCTAAAAATGTCCCCATGATAGTTGCCAGGATATCTGTCTCCTTGAGCATACACATGAGCATATCTGCAGGAGCTGCTTTAGCGCTTTATTTCAAAATAAACTGTTTTTTTTTTTTTTTTGAACCAATCCGTCAGGAAGAAATGCTGCCTTTCCTTTGCTCTCAAGAAAGATAAGAATATTTTCTTTTCGTTAGGAAATGAGATGCCACTGTAAGTACATGCAGAAAGCCACAAAAGCAGCTATATTTGCATTTTGGAATTTGTTCAGTAAGATATCTGAATGGCTTTACCTTGCTGCGAACAGTTGTGGAGGGGTTAGCAGGTTACCAGCATCAGCTGAGCTGTAGCAACCCATGGGGCACTGCAGGCACTACTGGCCATGCTGCCATACAGGTGTCTCAATGCCAAACGATATCTGAGTTTCTACAACTATTTACTGTTATTTTTCTTCCATGTATCTTCAGATGCATTGATTTTTCACTGGAATCATTGGAATAAGACTCCCTTAAATTCTGTAACCTCCTCAGCCATCCCTAACCCCACAGCAAATGCTGCAATGTGTCACATTTTTAATTTTTTTTTTTTTTAATTTAAAAGTTTTTTAAAAGTCATTTCAAATTATTGTTGACAATGACAGAAAGCAGGAGAAACATTTTTTAGGATAAAACAGAGCTATATCGTCCTTAGTATTTGGGTGAAATCTAATTAACTAGCATCCTTTACAGCAAGCTTATTATGTTGTACCATGGCTGGCTTTCTACCAGCCAGCTAATATAATCTCTGAGGAACTTACTATGAGTGTACCTTGTCTCATAGCATTCTTTTACATCAGGCTGCTAATCGGAGCAACTAGGACGTGTTGAGGACACATTTGTAAATGAAAGATTAATTTCACGCTGACATTTGCAACTCAAAGGGAGGGAAGCTGAGAATCATTATCCAATGACATTAGCAGAGCTGGCATTAGCACATACAAAGGGCTGCAGGAGATAAGATAACAAACATTTATAATGAATGCTTTCCCAGTCGGGAGGTGACCTAAGCTCTCACAGATTCTTTTGGGAAGACATGCACAGACCAATGTTGTATTTCTTTAATGCCCAGCATACATTTCCTTCTGATCCATCTTGTGTCTGCTCAGTTTAATTGCTCCATCGTGGCTCTTAGACTACGTGTCTCACTGTACTATTTTAATGATCCTTTGACTGACTCAGACTGGAAGAATCCCATAAACTTCAGCGACGCTGTGGGTGATGCAGATGGGCACAAATCAGCCTGCAGCCTTGCTTCCCGGGCTCCCAGGGGAAGGCAAACAGCTTCAAGATTTGACCTACAAAAACTTGGCAGTGCCTTGAGCAGCATCCTACAAAAGCAGGCATTGAAGAAGTACCACCGAGGGATGGTGGATGGTTTTCAAGACCCTTTCTACTTGACCATGGCCATTTCTGTTTGAAAACCCAGGGCGTTTTATGACTCTGTGATCCTAAAAGCATAAAGGCAGGGCTCTGCCAGGTGCTGGTGCCAGGCGCGCACTGGAGGCTGCAGCTGAATCACCAGGAGACAGGAGGGGAAGGACAGCCAGTTCAAACATGTTTTCAGTCAGCTGGACTATTCAGACGGGGAGATGCATGTTACATAAATGGCCTGAGCCAACCCAGAAATGAAAACACTTTCCACAAGGGAGGGAAGGAAAGAAAAACAGCTTCACCTGCTGCTCTCTTTGGGCGGGAGCTGCTGATGGAGCAGTGTGCTGGAAGGGGCAGGTAAAGGCAGAGCTGTGGTGGGAGCTGCGCAGCAGGTTCATTCAGGATGCTCCCGACCAGCTGCAGTGTTGCAAAAGCGCTGGTGCAATAGCTGCTCATCTCCAGACGTGTGCTCCAGAGAGCCAGCGTCCTGTCAGCAGCATCAGCTGCGGTGCCTGGCATAGCATTGTTTCGCAGACTTTTATCTACTGGTTGTAACAAGAAGTTCTGCGACATCTGTTTTAAACTGCTTCTTTTTCCCCAAATGATCAGGGATGCTGGAGAAGTGGGGAGCCTGCGGGATTCAGTCTGAAGTGCTGGATCTTGTGCAGCACAGGTGATGGGGCACACGGGACTGAGGACAGGACACTTGCACATGCTCGTGGCGTTGGCACTCTCAGGGGACGTGGGGTGGGCCAGTGGCAGCCCCGCATGTGTGGGGCTTCTGAGCAGTCTCTGGATGGATGCCATGAGGAAAAGAAGGGGAATGCTGCCACCTTGTCCCATCCCTCGTGGCGTTGAGAGACACGGCTTAGTGATGGGACACGAAGGTCATATTGATGGTTGGACTCGATGATCCTGAAGGTCTTCTCCAACCTAGATGATTCCATGGTGCTATGATTCTACAGCTTGAGTAAGTTTCAGCCTTACAGTTTATTTTGGGGAGATGAGCTGAGATATGCAGGGTGGCACTGACTTCGTAATTTCTGGTCTATGCACTAGGTCCATGCAGACAAATCCTGGTGCACGTGGGATGCAGCGCTGGAAGCAGGGCTGCCTGCCTCAAGCAGGGGTTGGACGGGCTTTTGTGCCTCATGGTTTTGGGCTGAGGCACCTCAATCACTGTCGAGACAGCAGTCAGGCTTTGAATACGTCCTGGTGGGGATTTAGTGCTTACTACTAGTTCGACATTTGGGAGGGAGCAGGGGGTGCAGCGCTGGTGTTGCACGCCCTGATGTAATTCTGCCAGCTCCAGTAGGGCTCACGTGCCTGGTTTATATGGACACAGTTGCAATCTGAATCATGCCTATTATTTATGCATTTGTATTAGTAGTATTTTTTTTTTCCTAAACTCATCATAAAGAACAGAAAAAGAAAGATATAAGTAACACATTTTCAAATGTTTCTTCCTAGTGAATTGCTTGGCCTGACATTGGAAATGAATTATTTTCCATTGTACCAGTGACCCCTGTTGTGTGTTCTATTAACACCACATGTTAAACTCTTATATTTTTAGTAAACCATGACCTTGTACATTCTCTGTCATTTCCCACTGGCATAAGTACAACACATGTGGTATGAAAGCTAACGGTTTTCATTTGTATACAGTACTTTTATATCTCAGGCTTGTATGAAAGCGCACAGGTCATGGTAATCAGGGCATCCCAGGATTTTACCAGTTACAAACAGTCACAACAAAGTGTATGTGTTTTCAGAAAAACATATTTTTGGCATAATGCTCTCTGATGTGTTATGCGAATCCAGATGAAAATGGGATCTTGAAAGGCTGTGTTAAATTTTTTGATCCTGCTAATCCAAACAACTGTCTCCAACACATGCACAAGCTGAAGGAAGTCTATAAAATGTCAGGTTTGTCCTAAATATCTGCAGAACAAATGTGGCTCAGAAACATGACCAAGTGTGCTGAACTCTGAAGATAAAAGATGATGTCACATAGGTTCGATATTTTATTTCATCAAATGATAACATTGTTCTAGACATCTAAAAATTATGGATGATTTATGAATAGAGCCCAGGGTATGGAAGAAAGAATAATTCCTTCCAGTTGCCCAAATATTTCTTTTTTCCCCCCTCTTTTTTTCTTATTTAGCCTGGACTCTGGATGTGAGCTTTAGGCGTACTGGTGTGCTTTCTCAGCACATGCCTGCTCACATACAAATGTGGGTGTATGTGTGAACACCGACCTACGAGGTCATTTGTGCTTTTTCATTGATCCTCAGTCTGCTATGCATGCAGTCTTCTGTACTGATCCATCCATCTCCTTTTCTGGGCTGATCTGAGCTTTCTGCATTTTTTTTTTTTTTGGCAGCATCCAGCCTCAAGATCACGGCAGGTCTCTGTTGCCCAACATACACAGACAGCGAATGAAATGGAGGAAAAAGACCAAAAAATTGATAATTTACCCTATTCCCTACTGAGCTTTGGTGGTTTCTCCACCTGTGTATTTCAAAGCTGTGCCCTTTTTGTGTGATGCACATCCGGAGCTCAAAATTATTCCAGGCTGGCTCTTGCAGCATAGCCTGCCTTGGAGCTGTGTCTCTCTGGGAGCCCACCAGCTATTCACTTCCCCCTGCCTTCCACCCATGACCTGCGTGCTGCTTGCACCTCTCAGCTCCTCGTGGCTAGTGACGATGAAGGGTCTGGTTGTCCCCTGCATCCCATGCCCCCGAGATGCTGTCTCAGACTTCCTTGCTAGCAGCTTTGCTTTGCAACATGACATCACTGTGTTTGCGATGTAACACCAGGTCTGCCAGGACAGACTTGCAATGTTTGGCTCAGGATCAGCCAGGCTTGGATTTTATGACAAATAATTATTGGCTCCACAATCCCACAAGGATTCTCTGTTGCCTCCTGCTTGTGCCGTGGCCATTAGGTAATGATGGGAGAGTTGCTAAAGTAAAAGAACACTCCTTGATAGTGAAACCTCAAAACAAACTTGCATTTACAGTCATCCAGTATGATAAAGCTTTTTGATTTGAATTTTCTTTTAGAATGTTGCCTGGAGGGATGTTCAAAGCTCTCTCAGTGCTCAGGTCAGAAAGCAAACAGAATTTACCCCATGTTGAATGTAGAGGATCAGGTAGGTAGGGAACGAAGGTGGCATAAAAGCATGCTGTGTAGACACACGGTTTTGATCCATGGGAGCTGACTGTCCTGTGCTATGCTGTCAGAATTGCTGTGGTTTTAGGGTGTCACAGTAATCTGTGGCTTCACCCTGAAATCCTTTTCTCCCTTCAGATTTTTATTTCTGATTTGCCTAAAAAGCAGAGTTGCAGTCCTGATTCCTCTGCATCCTGGAAAACCCATAATGGAAGAGGAGTTGATGTCTTGATGGAGACAGCAAGAAAAACAAATTATCTAATGGATCCAAATTATGAATATAATATAAAACGAATGCTAATAAATAAATGGATTCTAGTTTGTCTCACGTGTAATGACAAACACAGAAACCAACCCCGTTTATCTGACAAGTCGGGAACTGTGGCTTGTCAGGGACAGGGGGAAATCTCCTGTCAGCAGAGACAGCGGGAAGGAGGGCAGAAAGAACACAGGCAGGAAATGATAGAGGAATGGAGAGGAAGTGTAGGAGAGAAAGAGAGAGAGAGAAAAAAACAACGGAGATTGTGGAAAAAAAAAAAAAAAAAAAAAAAAAACAACGAAAAACACAAAAACAAAGCCAAGAAGGAAATAAGAGACAGAACTGTGGCTATGTGGTAAATGTAGGATGCAGGGCACTTGTCCCTGCAGGGTGTGCGTTTGTGCGTGTAGGAGGGGTGATAGAGTTTTTTATTTCTGAATGCACCTAATGCAAATGGCAGGTTGCTTTTTTTCCTTTGCTTCTGAAGAAAAGCCGCCCCTGCGCAACAGAAAGCCAACAGAGCACCCATCGCCCACCTCGACCGATGGCAGTGAGGGGATGGAGCTCCTCAGGGAGCGGTTTCCCAAGGGCTCGCAAACCAAAGGACCCCGCTGAGGGCACCGTGGGCTCAGTGACGTCCCTGGGGACAGCCGAGAGCAGCTTGCTGGCTGCTGGCGAGCGCACCCGAGGTGACACAAACCACACCAGGACTTGACGAATAACAGAGCATCAAGTCAGGCAGACACTGGCTGGCTTTTCCACTGTAGCTCTCCCCCTGCTATTATTTATACACCATTTCACTTGCTTACATGTAACGTAAAACCAGCCCAATGTCAGCAGCCCAATCCAACGGTGGGCCAATTAGCCTGGAGTAGCCCTCACTTGCTTTCTGCTTTTCATTTTCTCTCTCTCCCTTCTTTTTTGCATGCAGGAATAAGGCTGGCTACTGTTAGTCAATCCAGGCCTTGGCTGAGGAAAGACGGTGTGCCAGTTCAGTGGCTGAATATGGGCCCTGTTTATTTTTTCAGCGTGGCAATTTTCAAGGAGTTGAAATAGTTGTTAAAATTAGCGTAAAGGATTTTAACCACAGAAAGGTCCTTTCACATTATTCTTTAAAAAGCCAGTTGTTTTCCAGAGCACCAGCCCCTTCTAACCAGTTTGAAAGCCTCAATTTCCATCTGGGAACAAAACTGCAGCCCCCAGACCCCGTAGTGGTGCTCAGGCAGGTTTTGCTGGGATTGGGCTCATTTCTGCATGTCCAAATGGCACCTGCTGGGCAGGAGAGCATCAAAACCCAGCCTTGGTGTGCAAACCCAGCAAACCCCCCTGCTCAAGGAGGATGCCAAGCGGATACCAAATCTCTGCCTCGCCACGAGCAGAGGTAAACATCCCGCTCAGGACTGATGGCTTTTGACATCCCGAGATCTGCACAGCGTCAGGATGCAGGGAGGTGAAGCTTTCTGACAGCTCCACGTGATAGCACCTCTTCCCATGGGTGTTAAGAAATAGGGATTCCCTAGCAATATGCCAGCATTCAAATGGGATCCTTAATATCTGCTCAGAGCCCTAGAGCCTTTCTCTCCTACCAGGAGAGCATTGCTCCACACCAGCCTCTTGCTGAGCTTGCTCTGCGGCAGAGGGTTTCATTTTGTATCAGGCTGTTTGCTTTGTTTTGGAAACTGAATGGCCGATAAGCAGTCTGGAAATGCAAAGGTTTGGTTCAGTTACTCCAAAGTTGCTTATTTAAATTCTAGCCAAGGTCTCTTGAGTCAGCAAAACTCAGCAGGAGCTCTCATAAAAATAGGGTCTCTTTTGAAAATTCACATGCTTCCTGTTTGTGCAAACGCTGTGAGAACTGGCTTTCCCATGGCATGTCTGCGCTGGAACCAGGAAATAGACAGGAATCTGGAAACAAGAAATAATTGCTAAAAAAAAAAAAAAAAAAAAAAGAAAGAAAGATAATCATATTTCTTTTTCCCTTTCAAGCTGAAAGAAAGTTTTGTTTAGTTTCTGATCCCATCGGAGTCAACTGCCCTTAACCGGCATCTGGTGATGCACTGCTCCAACTCAACCTGCTGCAAGCCACTTCTGGAAATTGTGTTAATGTGTTAGAGCAACAACATTCTAATGAAGTTTATGGCTTTCTCCATGAGCTAGGAGCAAAACCTACAGCGAGAGGGGATGCAGCCCGCTGCTGCCTCTAAACATTGCATCAGGGGATGACGGTGTCTGCAGAGTGTGAGCTTCATCTGCACTGGCTCATGCACACATGGCTCATCCTGCACATATCCAGCTTCTCGTGGACCTTGCAGCCCATTTGGGCATTTGGTCCCCATTTCCCTGTGTGAGCAGCGGTGACAGATGTGCACAAGCACTTCTAGCAGAGGCTGGAGAAGAAGTTAATTTGTGTTGGTATTCATGTAACTAGTTTCGAGGCAAATGGGAGAACTGCCTGGCATTTTCCTTTGCATCCAAATCAAAATTTTCTGAGGTTTTTACCAGCCTGGTAAAATTAGGGGAAAAATGAAAAGCTTGTAAGCTTGTTAGCAAGAGGGCTGGCTTGGATTTCAAAGGGCAGATTCTGATGTAAAGCCCAGAGTAACTCCCCTAAGGCCGGTCAAGTTCCTCCCAATCTACTTGAGCGTAATTGGCATCATCTAGCTACTTTCCTGTTGTCATAAATATCTAGAAAATTAATTATCAAATCTGAACAAAAGGATGAACCTCAGAGCTCTTATTGGTAGCATGGATGAATATTTATGATTACTTTTCTTTAGTAATTTATTGATTTTCACCATGGCTACATTCAAATTTATGCTTCTTAAGCATAAATTTGGGTCTGAGAACAAGTATTTTGATCAATTACATTTATAAAATGAAAAGCATTTATTTTGGCAAGATGACCCTGGGTAAATTATTAGCTGCAGTTGTTGTTTAGAGCATACATACAGAAAATATGTCCAGTTTAAAGTCCCAAGGCCTCTGAACACATCAATCTTCTTTTTTTTTTTTTTTTTTTTTTTCTCTGAATGTTGATTCTTCCTAGAAGTTTTCTAAAATTATGTCATCAAGAGACTGTGCATAGACTACTTTTCTAGTTCACATTCTGAGAGGGAATTCCCCTAAAAGGGACATCACTGAACAGTAGGAATATACAAACTGTGACTTTCCTGACATTAATACGTGCAGAGTTGTAATTTTATGAGTGCTGTGGGGTTGGTGGAGGTATTGTGGAGCAGCTCAGCCACTTAGCAGAGGGAGAGATGTTGTGAGAGGGAGGGAGAAAGCTGTTGAGTTGTGGCCCCAGCAGGACCATGTATTTTCAGTGATTTTCAGTTACCTGCAGCTCTTGCTTCACCCTGACTCCCCTATAGTACCTCAGTGTCTTGCCTTCACCCATGAGGGGTCCACTTCTCTCCCCAAAGGTCTTGCAGGGTCCATAGCTGCAGAGGTTCCTCTCTCTGGGCACCCGGAAAGAGTGAGGTGGTGATGGATGCCCACCACGACGAATAATGGCACTTTGAAATAAATTGACTGATAATGAGGTAAGTCAGCACAGTGCCACTTCTGCTGCTTTTTCAGCCTCCCTAGGAACCCTCTGCTTGTTTCAGTGGCCAGATTTTGTGGGTTTAGCCCTCATTTCCATCCTTATGGGCTGAGAAGTAAAGGTCAGGTTTATTCAACAGACCTGCTTCTGGGAGACCCCAGCCCAACCCGACCCTGGGGGAGCTGCCCGTGTATGGGCTCCTAATGCCTTGTCTGTGCCCTGGGCCCCTGCCTGGAACTGGTGGGTATAACAGAAATTACAGCTACTGCTGCTAACCTACAGCAACAGCTGGTGGCCAGATGTGCAGTGCCTATAAAGCTCTGGTGACAGCTGCACCCGTTGTCACAAGCCCATTCCTGTAGGGATTTCCCACATCCTTCATGCCAGCTTCTTTGCCTTTCTCCTGTCCCTGTCACCTGGCTTGACGTGGCCTCAGAGGTCCGTCTGCATGCAGTGAGCTCCAGTTGACTCACCCAGCTCTGGCAACAGCCACAAAGTTTCTGCCTCTTCACTGGCAATTTCAGTCACAGTGAGCTGCAACCACTGAATTTGTCAGTGCGTGAGGGTTTGTGGGTCTGCTTGTCTCCAAAATCCAACATGAGCAAAATGTTTTGGAGCTCGTAATCCTCCCTGGCAATGACATTTGTCACACTGCTTCCAGCAAAATACCTCTTTTTCAGTTTGATTTAAAGTCTGCTAAACCCCGTGGAAAAGAGAGTCCCTTCCATCTAGGGATTAGAAATCTCTAAAATGGGAATGAACTTTTCAAGCTCATTTGCTGCATAAGGATTCAATTCTGCTCCCACTGAAATCCCGTGGGGATCGGGATTAGATGTGTATAATCGCAGAGCAGTCCTTAAGCAGTCGGTCTTTTCACAGCAGTGCCTTACAGAGACTGACAGAGTCCAAAAAAGTACAGCTCGCGGTAGATAAATAAGCAGATGTGTTGCATGTGAAGTTGTCTTTCTACTCTACCTGTCAGTTAGGAGAAAAGCTATGGACATCTGAGGCCAAAAGGGACCATGACAACAGAACTGAGGGAGGAAGGTTTGGAGAATTTGCCTTTCAGGTAGGGTTAGAACTTCAGGTGTTGACTGAGCAAAATGTCAAGGTTTAACAATATCTGCTTTTTCCAACAGGCAAAAAGAAGAGAGAGAAACTCTGTATTTTTACTTCTAATTGCCTACACTGGCTATCTGTGCGATGCCCCTTTTGGCTCCTGTTGGAGCACATTTCACAACATAAACTTGCTGGTGACAGACAAAGATTTTAACCCCTGAGCCCTGCGAATAGTCGGAGGGAATGAGCATTCAGTAAGCAGTAGCCATGCTGGTGTGAAAAAAGCTGCTGATAACACCCTGGATGTATGAGTGGGTTTTGCGTTCTCAAACCGCACCACATGCCAGCTTTCATGCCACGTGTTCCAGATAAAACCAGCCTCCTTTTGCTCCCAGAAGGACATCATTAGCAGAGGTGGAAAACGGTGATCTCCAGGCCAATGCCCTGCTGTAAGGCCGTATGTTTAAGCCCTTGCTAGGACAGTAATTTTTTTTCTCCAGTCTCTCCATGCTGTTTAGTTGAGAGATGTCTCAGGTTTGGGGTTTAAAATAATCCCACCTCCCCAAACCCAAGGCTTTAAAGTTGGTGGTGTTGGCTCCATTCTTCATACTTTTGCCCCAAGAACCATCCTACATTGCCAAAGGAGAAACATTCCCCCTGTGCTTACCACCACCTCCTGCTCCAAACCACCCAGGGAATCTCAGATGTTCTCTGGCATGGGGAAGGCTGCATGCTTGCGCCCACAGCATCTCCTGGGGCGTGGCAATCAGTTGTGTCCTATCAGCCCCAGCCAGGATGGAAGGGGAAAAGTGCCTTGGACCCCTCCATTAAGTCTGTGCCCAAGCAGCCACACACAGCACTGTCTTTCTGGGACTGTTCCTGCACCCACGCTACCCTTCAATGCGACGTTTTGCCATGGTAAACTTTTTGCTGTAAAAGGGCTCCTAAACCAGCAGGTCATCTGACCTATTGCCCTAACCAAACTCCTGGACTACAGGGTGAGACTAACCTTCATATCATACTATCAAGCAATAGCAAGAACTGGATTTCTACAGCCCATTTTGCTCTACTTCAGACAGATCCTGTGCTTTGGCTGCTTCAGATTTTCCTCTAATTCTTTGCTGCTCTTCTGTCTCCTTTCTGAAGACATCATCCAGGACCCACTGAAAGCTAGTGGAGCTGTTCTCCTTGAATAGATGCTGTCTCAGGTTTTACTGTAAGAAGATCAGAAAAATTTAGAATTAGAAACCTGTATTTCAGCAGCACAAGATCCAAGCAGTTATTTGGTGATTCACAATGTTGAATACCAGGCATGTGTATATATAAAGGAACCGTTCTCTATGGTCCTCTCAGTAACTTGAAGTCTGGAGATACTAGAAATGCTCTTATATGTTCTGCTGTCAGGTGTTTGGTTCTCTACGACAGAAACAAGCTCCAGGATTTTTCCTTGTCATTCAAGAAAAACCTCATGAACATTACACAGAGAGTAAATGCACCACTGAGTGAATTTCTTTGCTGCAGCCCCAGGAAAGCCTACAGGAAGAAACCTCAGTGATTAGCTCTGCCATACTCTAAAAGCAGGAGGAACTGGAAATGGGTCTGAATAACTGTTATTTCCTAGGCGTTGACAGAAGTAACCATCTTTCCCTGTTTTCTCTTTTCCTAAATACTGTGGGAGCAATCCTTGAACTTATTACTCAGACGGTGATATTCCCACTGGAGGGCTGTGTGGCTTTAAAGGTTCAGCCCTCTGTTTTTACAAGGGAGCAAATGGCAGTGCTTAAAAAAAAAAAAAAAGCAGGAAAAAAGGAGTCAAATAGAAAAAAATATTTTCAGCCTATATTGTAAGAGTTATATGACATTTGCTTTCCCTCTTATCTTTCCCTCCCCACTTTTCCAAGCTGGGGTTAAGTTCAGAGGGAGGAATTTGGGACTTCAGGGTGTGGGTGATCCGGACCCAAGGTGTCCCTGTCCTGCTGTGCCTGCCCAGCTGGTTGGTGTTACTGGTGACCGTGGTGAGGACTGGGGCTGACAAAGCCATTTATCTGCTACAGGATGCTGTGAGCTCTACAGAATGTGGGCACACCCCAGAGCAGTGCCAAGGGAGCAGGAGGGGAGATGGCTGCGAGGGCAGTGCTCCAGGGAGCTGGCAGGGCGAAGGAATGCGTTATCAATAAATTCCTCTACCCAGAGGAGCTGCATTCAAAACCTCAGCGCACTTTCGGCTGGCCACAGTGGAACATTCATTCTGAAAAGGAACTTAAGGAGGGAAAGCTTCATTTCCTGAGATTTAAGGAACTTTATTAAATTCCCCCCCCCCCCTTTACTGCATTAAGTGTTGGCAGAGGCTTTTGAGCAGAAGAAGCCACCATAGTGTGAAAGGGCTTTTAGACTTGAATCCAAATGATCATTAACCTCATAAAGGGAAACCCAAGAGGAGGGAGTTTTCAAGCCACTACAGGCCCATCGTCATCTAAGATGTACAAATAAAAGAGCTTTATCTATTGCACAGTAATAAAGAGATTTCCCTTTCGCAGAAAGCCCATGGACCATGCCAAGAAACGCCCAGTGGCCCCAGGAAGTGGTTTGGAAGAGCTTTGGGTCGCTGAGCCATCACCCAAACCCCTGACTGCCAAACACTGAAATTAATGTGTGGTCAATAGAAGTGCCACCTGGATAAATATAAATAGCGACATTTAGCACCTTCAGTAGAGCAGCAAAAAAAAAAAAAAAAAAGCACCTTTGAAGAGCTGTGTTTTAAAGATGCCATAGTCATCCATTCATCCCAGCAAGGAAAAGTGCCTAAGTGCCTTGGAAGTGACAACTCTGTTAGAATGTGAACATAAAATTAGGATTTAAAATTAGGATTCATCTATGCAAACTCTGCGAAGTTTTTTCCCTCCATGCTGCTAATGCAGAAGAATAATTTCTTAGAGTTATTTAGGCAATGTTCCCTAATCCAGAGGGCTGCTGACACTGGGTGCAAGCTGCAAAACATCGCAAACTTGTGCTTCGTGTTATGTCCTGCTCTGGGCACTGGAGGAGCATAAAGATTTTCACTCAATTTTCTGTTTTTAAGGATGTTTTCCTGCCATATTAGTGTTGAAAAATAAATAAAAACCATACTCTGGTCATTCAAAGGCAGTTGGAAAGGCTTAATCTTTCTTTTTCTTGGATTGAAACTCTCGTAACTGTTAAGGACAGTCTGCCATAGGTGTCACTGCTGGGGTAAATGGGATGTACCAGTGCCAAGGTTTCCAGCAAGGGAAAGCAGCACTCTCCACCCACAGCAACCTCTTCCTTCCCATGGCAAACAGCGGCCCAGATTCTCACCCAGCTTCGGATTTATCTCGCTCTGATTTCAACCATAGCTCCAGGGACCTTCCACCTGCAGAAAGGGGGATTAGTGCCAGTTGCTTATGCTGTCAACAGGTAGTTTGGCATCAGTTGCTTGAAGAAGAAGAGAAAGATTGTTTTGAAAGTCTGTGGCTGCTGTAACTTGCCTAAGCTTAGATACGTATCACAGCAACTAATAATGCTACAAGAGCCCTCTGGGTATATCTGCACCTCTGCATCACACTCCGCGCACTTTTGTCCACTGCTTTAGCTGGAGGAAGGGAGTCAGCATATGTGTGTCATTAGTTGTTTCCCCCCTTATGAAAGTAATAAGGTTTTTTAGCATTGTGAAATGCTTTTCTCTAAGGCTGGTACATAAAGCTTTGATTATCCCTCAGTGCATTTCACTCCATCAAATATGAAAACCATAGATTTCCTAGGCTTTAACTTGCAGGCAATTCAGAATGCTTAACCAAACATTTTCTGTAATGAAAAAGCATGCAGGCTAATGGCTACAGGAGGGGGCTGGAATCAGCTCCTTGGGATTTTGTTTCCTTTTCTGCCACTGACTTACTGTAGCTTTGGGCAAGTTGTCTAGTTTCTTCCTGTCATCTTGCTGAATCATAAAATAGATCTTGTGAATGTCAAGAGAATTTATGTTTGTTGAGATTTCCCAGCAAACAGCACTATAAAATGCAGTTTGCTCGTTGCTTTATTGTACCTTGCACAGCAAACGTTGCTGTTTATGGCTGTCCCGCTCTCTGTCTCTGTGCTTGCTGCTATAAATGTTACACATCTCCAACAGGATAAAATAGATTCTAGAGAGTCTTGAATAAGCAACTGCCAGGAGGAGGTTATGCTGGGATCCTCAGTGGTGCAAAACCATTCCAGCAGCCTGAAAACAGACTCACCAGTGGTGAGATGACTTGCTGCAACAATAAACCTATGCAAAATACAGCAGACTTCAGACTCTTCCCACTTTTTTCCAGGACACCAGCCTTCCCCTTACCTGGCCTCAAGGCTGGGGGAATGCAAGAAGTGGTTTTTCTGACTCCCACCTTCAGCAGAATGATAACTGGGAGGCCCTGAGACCGTGCTGGTCTGCAGCAAGTTTGGCAGCAATTCACTGCTTGGGCATTCAGAAATAGGAAGCGAACTGTGAACTCGCCAGCCTACATGATTATCCAACTGGTCACAAGCCCATAGCTCAGAACTGCTATCGTGCATGGAAATATTTTACTCAAACCATAGCTTTTGGTAAAGGGTGTCCCAGGACATCAGCAAAAAGAAATACTGTGATTTAGACCGGTGATGCTCTGGGACAGCTCTTTGACAGTGTTGTGCATCCTGTTGGCTCAACAATCTGTTGGGTGTTTTTGCCTCTGAAAATATTATTGTATTTTAACTAATGCTGATACTGAAAAAAATTCTTTAATAAACTAGAAGAATGTCTATTGGGATTCTAACTTTTAATTATTTTTCTTAGAATGTCGCTGAGAAAAGGAGGGAGTTCTTTTTAGGGGGTTAAGCACGGTGGTGGAAATCCATTCCAGCTGAAAGCAGGCGAGAGATCTCAGCCTGCAAGCAAAATTTGTCATTTTTCCCTTCAGATTAAGAAAAAAATACTTTTGGCTGTGTTCATCCTAGAGGAATGCAGAAAAAGACAGGGGGAAAAAGAAGAGAGGAAAAAGAAACGTTTGCATGATTTATGGGAGTGTTACAGCCCAAAACACCGCCGCGTTGTGACCTGTTGCCATGAAAAACCAGAAACAACAACAAGTAAAGCAGTAATGATTCGTGAGGTTTATCAGAGCACTACTGTGCAGCAGCTTTGCATAGCTTTGAACTGTAGTGAGAAATCCCCCATTGCTCACGCACAGTTCCCAGCACGGTGGGCGTGTCATTAGAAGCAATATTGGGATACATTCCCAGTGGACTTTTACTACCTCTATAATTTGGGTTAGAAATGTCTGTTGAAAGTGATAGAGCTGCCTTGTATTTTGGTCAGTCGCATGACATACTTAAAATTGCTGCGTATGGATTCATAGACTTTGCTATCCCGTGGGCTTATATGATGCCAAAGGAGGTTTATCTGGCTTGTCCCCTGGTAATTCGCACAAGTTTTGTATTTTTATTCTCTTTATGCTACTGCTTACAAAGAGGAATGTATCTCAACCAATTTGTATGCACGCAACTAAAAATTAAGTACTCAAGAGGTTCTTCCCTTCCCTTCCCTTCCCTTCCCTTCCCTTCCCTTCCCTTCCTTCTTTCCTTCTTTCCTTC